>CM055117.1:1127827116-1128388960 GCA_029206835.1 Rana muscosa
ACATCTGATAATAGAAGAGAGACAACAATGTAACATCTGATAATAGAAGAGAGACAACAATGTAACATCTGATAATAGAAGAGAGACAACAATGTAACATCTGATAATAGAAGAGAGACAACAATGTAACATCTGATAATAGAAGAGAGACAACAATGTAACATCTGATAATAGAAGAGAGACAACAATGTAACATCTGATAAATAGAAGAAGAGACAACAATGTAACATCTGATAATAGAAGAAGAGACAACAATGTAACATCTGATAATAGAAGAGAGACAACAATGTAACATCTGATAATAGAAGAGAGACAACAATGTAACATCTGATAATAGAAGAGAGACAACAATGTAACATCTGATAATAGAAGAAGAGACAACAATGTAACATCTGATAATAGAAGAGAGACAACAATGTAACATCTGATAATAGAAGAAGACAACAATGTAACATCTGATAATAGAAGAAGAGACAACAATGTAACATCTGATAATAGAAGAGAGACAACAATGTAACATCTGATAATAGAAGAAGAGACAACAATGTAACATCTGATAATAGAAGAGAGACAACAATGTAACATCTGATAATAGAAGAGAGACAACAATGTAACATCTGATAATAGAAGAAGAGACAACAATGTAACATCTGATAATAGAAGAAGAGACAACAATGTAACATCTGATAATAGAAGAAGAGACAACAATGTAACATCTGATAATAGAAGAGAGACAACAATGTAACATCTGATAATAGAAGAAGAGACAACAATGTAACATCTGATAATAGAAGAGAGACAACAATGTAACATCTGAAATAGAAGGAGAGACAACAATGTAACATCTGATAATAGAAGAAGAGACAACAATGTAACATCTGATAATAGAAGAAGAGACAACAATGTAACATCTGATAATAGAAGAAGAGACAACAATGTGACATCTGATAATAGAAGGAGAGACAACAATGTAACATCTGATAATAGAAGAAGAGACAACAATGTAACATCTGATAATAGAAGAAGAGACAACAATGTAACATCTGATAATAGAAGAAGAGACAACAATGTAACATCTGATAATAGAAGAGAGACAACAATGTAACATCTGATATAGAAGAGAGACAACAATGTAACATCTGATAATAGAAGGAGAGACAACAATGTAACATCTGATAATAGAAGAAGAGACAACAATGTAACATCTGATAATAGAAGAGAGACAACAATGTAACATCTGATAATAGAAGAAGAGACAACAATGTAACATCTGATAATAGAAGAAGAGACAACAATGTAACATCTGATAATAGAAGAGAGACAACAATGTAACATCTGATAATAGAAGAGACAACAATGTAACATCTGATAATAGAAGAAGAGACAACAATGTAACATCTGATAATAGAAGAGAGACAACAATGTAACATCTGATAATAGAAGAAGAGACAACAATGTAACATCTGATAATAGAAGGAGAGACAACAATGTAACATCTGATAATAGAAGAGAGACAACAATGTAACATCTGATAATAGAAGAGAGACAACAATGTAACATCTGATAATAGAAGAGAGACAACAATGTAACATCTGATAATAGAAGGAGAGACAACAATGTGACATCTGATAATAGAAGAGAGACAACAATGTAACATCTGATAATAGAAGAGAGACAACAAAGTAACATCTGATAATAGAAGAAGAGACAACAATGTAACATCTGATAATAGAAGAGAGACAACAATGTAACATCTGATAATAGAAGAGACAACAATGTAACATCTGATAATAGAAGAAGAGACAACAATGTAACATCTGATAATAGAAGAAGAGACAACAATGTAACATCTGATAATAGAAGAGAGACAACAATGTAACATCTGATAATAGAAGGAGAGACAACAATGTAACATCTGATAATAGAAGGAGAGACAACAATGTAACATCTGATAATAGAAGAGAGACAACAATGTAACATCTGATAATAGAAGAGAGACAACAATGTAACATCTGATAATAGAAGAAGAGACAACAATGTGACATCTGATAATAGAAGGAGAGACAACAATGTAACATCTGATAATAGGAAGAAGAGACAACAATGTAACATCTGATAATAGAAGAAGAGACAACAATGTAACATCTGATAATAGAAGAAGAGACAACAATGTAACATTCTGATAATAGAAGAGAGACAACAATGTAACATCTGATAATAGAAGAGAGACAACAATGTAACATCTGATAATAGAAGGAGAGACAACAATGTAACATCTGATAATAGAAGAAGAGACAACAATGTAACATCTGATAATAGAAGAGAGACAACAATGTAACATCTGATAATAGAAGAGAGACAACAATGTAACATCTGATAATAGAAGAAGAGACAACAATGTAACATCTGATAATAGAAGAGAGACAACAATGTAACATCTGATAATAGAAGAAGAGACAACAATGTAACATCTGATAATAGAAGGAGAGACAACAATGTAACATCTGATAATAGAAGAAGAGACAACAATGTAACATCTGATAATAGAAGAGAGACAACAATGTAACATCTGATAATAGAAGAAGAGACAACAATGTGACATCTGATAATAGAAGAGAGACAACAATGTAACATCTGATAATAGAAGAGAGACAACAATGTAACATCTGATAATAGAAGAAGAGACAACAATGTGACATCTGATAATAGAAGAAGAGACAACAATGTAACATCTGATAATAGAAGAAGAGACAACAATGTAACATCTGATAATAGAAGGAGAGACAACAATGTAACATCTGATAATAGAAGAGAGACAACAATGTAACATCTGATAATAGAAGGAGAGACAACAATGTAAACATCTGATAATAGAAGAGACAACAATGTAACATCTGATAATAGAAGAAGAGACAACAATGTAACATCTGATAATAGAAGAAGAGACAACAATGTAACATCTGATAATAGAAGAGAGACAACAATGTAACATCTGATAATAGAAGGAGAGACAACAATGTAACATCTGATAATAGAAGAAGAGACAAACAATGTAACATCTGATAATAGAAGAGAGACAACAATGTGACATCTGATAATAGAAGAAGAGACAACAATGTAACATCTGATAATAGAAGGAGAGACAACAATGTAACATCTGATAATAGAAGAGAGACAACAATGTAACATCTGATAATAGAAGGAGAGACAACAATGTAACATCTGATAATAGAAGGAGAGACAACAATGTAACATCTGATAATAGAAGAGAGACAACAATGTAACATCTGATAATAGAAGGAGAGACAACAATGTAACATCTGATAATAGAAGAAGAGACAACAATGTAACATCTGATAATAGAAGAAGAGACAACAATGTAACATCTGATAATAGAAGAAGAGACAACAATGTAACATCTGATAATAGAAGAAGAGACAAACAATGTGACATCTGATAATAGAAGAGACAACAATGTAACATCTGATAATAGAAGAGAGACAACAATGTAACATCTGATAATAGAAGAGAGACAACAATGTAACATCTGATAATAGAAGGAGAGACAACAATGTAACATCTGATAATAGAAGAAGAGACAACAATGTAACATCTGATAATAGAAGGAGAGACAACAATGTAACATCTGATAATAGAAGAAGAGACAACAATGTAACATCTGATAATAGAAGAAGAGACAACAATGTAACATCTGATAATAGAAGGAGAGACAACAATGTAACATCTGATAATAGAAGAGAGACAACAATGTAACATCTGATAATAGGAGAAGAGACAACAATGTAACATCTGATAATAGAAGAGAGACAACAATGTAACATCTGATAATAGGAGAAGAGACAACAATGTAACATCTGATAATAGAAGAGAGACAACAATGTGACATCTGATAATAGAAGAGACAACAATGTAACATCTGATAATAGAAGAAGAGACAACAATGTAACATCTGATAATAGAAGAAGAGACAACAATGTGACATCTGATAATAGAAGGAGAGACAACAATGTAACATCTGATAATAGAAGAGACAACAATGTAACATCTGATAATAGAAGAAGAGACAACAATGTAACATCTGATAATAGAAGAAGAGACAACAATGTAACATCTGATAATAGAAGAGAGACAACAATGTGACATCTGATAATAGAAGAAGAGGACAACAATGTAACATCTGATAATAGAAGAGAGACAACAATGTAACATCTGATAATAGAAGAAGAGACAACAATGTAACATCTGATAATAGAAGAAGAGACAACAATGTAACATCTGATAATAGAAGAGAGACAACAATGTGACATCTGATAATAGAAGAGACAACAATGTAACATCTGATAATGAGAAGAGAGACAACAATGTAACATCTGATAATAGAAGGAGAGACAACAATGTGACATCTGATAATAGAAGAGACAACAATGTAACATCTGATAATAGAAGAAGAGACAACAATGTAACATCTGATAATAGAAGGAGAGACAACAATGTAACATCTGATAATAGAAGAGAGACAACAATGTAACATCTGATAATAGAAGAAGAGACAACAATGTAACATCTGATAATAGAAGAAGAGACAACAATGTAACATCTGATAATAGAAGGAGAGACAACAATGTAACATCTGATAATAGAAGAGACAACAATGTAACATCTGATAATAGAAGAAGAGACAACTATGTAACATCTGATAATAGAAGAGAGACAACAATGTGACATCTGATAATAGAAGGAGAGGACAACAATGTAACATCTGATAATAGAAGAGACAACAATGTAACATCTGATAATAGAAGAAGAGACAACAATGTAACATCTGATAATAGAAGAAGAGACAACAATGTAACATCTGATAATAGAAGAAGAGACAACAATGTAACATCTGATAATAGAAGAAGAGGACAACAATGTGACATCTGATAATAGAAGAAGAGACAACAATGTAACATCTGATAATAGAAGGAGAGACAACAATGTAACATCTGATAATAGAAGAGAGACAACAATGTAACATCTGATAATAGAAGGAGAGACAACAATGTAACATCTGATAATAGAAGAGAGACAACAATGTAACATCTGATAATAGAAGGAGAGACAACAATGTAACATCTGATAATAGAAGAAGAGACAACAATGTAACATCTGATAATAGAAGAAGAGACAACAATGTAACATCTGATAATAGAAGAAGAGACAACAATGTAACATCTGATAATAGAAGAGAGACAACAATGTAACATCTGATAATAGAAGAAGAGACAACAATGTAACATCTGATAATAGAAGAAGAGACAACAATGTAACATCTGATAATAGAAGAAGAGACAACAATGTAACATCCGATAATAGAAGAGAGACAACAATGTAACATCTGATAATAGAAGAAGAGACAACAATGTAACATCTGATAATAGAAGAAGAGACAACAATGTAACATCTGATAATAGAAGAAAGAGCAACAATGTAACATCTGATAATAGAAGAGAGACAACAATGTGACATCTGATAATAGAAGAGACAACAATGTAACATCTGATAATAGAAGAGAGACAACAATGTGACATCTGATAATAGAAGAGACAACAATGTAACATCTGATAATAGAAGAAGAGACAACAATGTAACATCTGATAATAGAAGAAGAGACAACAATGTAACATCTGATAATAGAAGAGAGACAACAATGTGACATCTGATAATAGAAGAGACAACAATGTAACATCTGATAATAGAAGAGAGACAACAATGTAACATCTGATAATAGAAGAAGAGACAACAATGTAACATCTGATAATAGAAGAGAGACAACAATGTGACATCTGATAATAGAAGAAGAGACAACAATGTAACATCTGATAATAGAAGAAGAGACAACAATGTAACATCTGATAATAGAAGAGAGACAACAATGTGACATCTGATAATAGAAGAGGACAACAATGTAACATCTGATAATAGAAGAGAGACAACAATGTGACATCTGATAATAGAAGAGACAACAATGTAACATCTGATAATAGAAGAGAGACAACAATGTAACATCTGATAATAGAAGAAGAGACAACAATGTAACATCTGATAATAGAAGAAGAGACAACAATGTAACATCTGATAATAGAAGAAGAGACAACAATGTAACATCTGATAATAGAAGAGAGACAACAATGTAACATCTGATAATAGAAGAAGAGACAACAATGTAACATCTGATAATAGAAGAGAGACAACAATGTGACATCTGATAACAGAAGAGACAAACAATGTAACATCTGATAATAGAAGAGAGACAACAATGTGACATCTGATAATAGAAGAGACAACAATGTAACATCTGATAATAGAAGAAGAGACAACAATGTAACATCTGATAATAGAAGAGAGACAACAATGTAACATCTGATAATAGAAGAGAGACAACAATGTAACATCTGATAATAGAAGAGAGACAACAATGTAACATCTGATAATAGAGGAAGAGACAACAAAGTAACATCTGATAATAGAAGAGAGACAACAATGTGACATCTGATAATAGAAGAGACAACAATGTGACATCTGATAATAGAAGAGACAACAATGTAACATCTGATAATAGAAGAAGAGACAACAATGTAACATCTGATAATAGAAGAAGAGACAACAATGTAACATCTGATAATAGAAGAGAGACAACAATGTAACATCTGATAATAGAAGAGACAACAATGTAACATCTGATAATAGAAGAGAGACAACAATGTAACATCTGATAATAGAAGAAGAGACAACAATGTAACATCTGATAATAGAAGAAGAGACAACAATGTAACATCTGATAATAGAAGGAGAGACAACAATGTAACATCTGATAATAGAAGAAGAGACAACAATGTAACATCTGATAATAGAAGAAGAGACAACAATGTAACATCTGATAATAGAAGAAGAGACAACAATGTAACATCTGATAATAGAAGAAGAGACAACAATGTAACATCTGATAATAGAAGAAGAGACAACAATGTAACATCTGATAATAGAAGAAGAGACAACAATGTAACATCTGATAATAGAAGAAGAGACAACAATGTAACATCTGATAATAGAAGGAGAGACAACAATGTAACATCTGATAATAGAAGAAGAGACAACAATGTAACATCTGATAATAGAAGAAGAGACAACAATGTAACATCTGATAATAGAAGAAGAGACAACAATGTAACATCTGATAATAGAAGAAGAGACAACAATGTAACATCTGATAATAGAAGAGAGACAACAATGTAACATCTGATAATAGAAGAAGAGACAACAATGTAACATCTGATAATAGAAGAAGAGACAACAATGTAACATCTGATAATAGAAGAAGAGACAACAATGTAACATCTGATAATAGAAGAAGAGACAACAATGTAACATCTGATAATAGAAGAGAGACAACAATGTAACATCTGATAATAGAAGAAGAGACAACAATGTAACATCTGATAATAGAAGAAGAGACAACAATGTAACATCTGATAATAGAAGAAGAGACAACAATGTAACATCTGATAATAGAAGAAGAGACAACAATGTAACATCTGATAATAGAAGAAGAGACAACAATGTAACATCTGATAATAGAAGAAGAGACAACAATGTAACATCTGATAATAGAAGAGAGACAACAATGTAACATCTGATAATAGAAGAGAGACAACAATGTAAACATCTGATAATAGAAGAAGAGACAACAATGTAACATCTGATAATAGAAGAAGAGACAACAATGTAACATCTGATAATAGAAGAAGAGACAACAATGTAACATCTGATAATAGAAGAGAGACAACAATGTAACATCTGATAATAGAAGAGAGACAACAATGTAACATCTGATAATAGAGACAACAATGTAACATCTGATAATAGAAGAGAGACAACAATGTAACATCTGATAATAGAAGAAGAGACAACAATGTAACATCTGATAATAGAAGAGAGACAACAATGTAACATCTGATAATAGAAGAAGAGACAACAATGTAACATCTGATAATAGAAGGAGAGACAACAATGTGACATCTGATAATAGAAGAAGAGAGACAACAATGTAACATCTGATAATAGAAGAGAGACAACAATGTAACATCTGATAATAGAAGAGAGACAACAATGTAACATCTGATAATAGAAGAAGAGACAACAATGTAACATCTGATAATAGAAGAAGAGACAACAATGTAACATCTGATAATAGAAGAGAGACAACAATGTAACATCTGATAATAGAAGAGACAACAATGTAACATCTGATAATAGAAGAGAGACAACAATGTAACATCTGATAATAGAAGAGAGACAACAATGTAACATCTGATAATAGAAGAAGAGACAACAATGTAACATCTGATAATAGAAGGAGAGACAACAATGTAACATCTGATAATAGAAGAAGAGACAACAATGTAACATCTGATAATAGAAGAGAGACAACAATGTAACATCTGATAATAGAAGAGACAACAATGTAACATCTGATAATAGAAGAAGAGACAACAATGTAACATCTGATAATAGAAGAAGAGACAACAATGTAACATCTGATAATAGAAGGAGAGACAACAATGTAACATCTGATAATAGAAGACGAGACAACAATTGTTAACATCTGATAATAGAAGAAGAGACAACAATGTAACATCTGATAATAGAAGGAGAGACAACAATGTAAACATCTGATAATAGAAGAAGAGACAACAATGTAACATCTGATAATAGAAGAGAGACAACAATGTAACATCTGATAATAGAAGAGACAACAATGTAACATCTGATAATAGAAGAAGAGACAACAATGTAACATCTGATAATAGAAGAAGAGACAACAATGTAACATCTGATAATAGAAGAGAGACAACAATGTAACATCTGATAATAGAAGGAGAGACAACAATGTAACATCTGATAATAGAAGAAGAGACAACAATGTAACATCTGATAATAGAAGAAGAGACAACAATGTAACATCTGATAATAGAAGGAGAGACAACAATGTAACATCTGATAATAGAAGAAGAGACAACAATGTAACATCTGATAATAGAAGGAGAGACAACAATGTAACATCTGATAATAGAAGAAGAGACAAACAATGTAACATCTGATAATAGAAGACGAGACAACAATGTAACATCTGATAATAGAAGAAGAGACAACAATGTAACATCTGATAATAGAAGGAGAGACAACAATGTAACATCTGATAATAGAAGAAGAGACAACAATGTAACATCTGATAATAGAAGAAGAGACAACAATGTAAACATCTGATAATAGAAGAGAGACAACAATGTAACATCTGATAATAGAAGAAGAGACAACAATGTAACATCTGATAATAGAAGAGAGACAACAATGTAAACATCTGATAATAGAAGGAGAGACAACAATGTAACATCTGATAATAGAAGGAGAGACAACAATGTAAACATCTGATAATAGAAGAGAGACAACAATGTAACATCTGATAATAGAAGAAGAGACAACAATGTAACATCTGATAATAGAAGAAGAGACAACAATGTAACATCTGATAATAGAAAGAAGAGACAACAATGTAACATCTGATAATAGAAGAAGAGACAACAATGTAACATCTGATAATAGAAGAAGAGACAACAATGTAACATCTGATAATAGAAGAGAGACAACAATGTAACATCTGATAATAGAAGAGAGACAACAATGTAACATCTGAATAAATAGAAGATAGACAACAATGTAACATCTGATAATAGAAGAAGAGACAACAATGTAACATCTGATAATAGAAGAAGAGACAACAATGTAACATCTGATAATAGAAGAAGAGACAACAATGTAACATCTGATAATAGAAGAAGAGACAAACAATGTAACATCTGATAATAGAAGATAGACAACAATGTAACATCTGATAATAGAAGAAGAGACAACAATGTAACATCTGATAATAGAAGAAGAGACAACAATGTAAACATCTGATAATAGAAGAAGAGACAACAATGTGACATCTGATAATAGAAGAAGAGACAACAATGTAACATCTGATAATAGAAGAAGAGACAACAATGTAACATCTGATAATAGAAGGAGAGACAACAATGTAACATCTGATAATAGAAGAAGAGACAACAATGTAAACATCTGATAATAGAAGAGAGACAACAATGTGACATCTGATAATAGAAGAAGAGACAACAATGTAACATCTGATAATAGAAGAAGAGACAACAATGTAACATCTGATAATAGAAGAAGAGACAACAATGTAACATCTGATAATAGAAGAGAGACAACAATGTAACATCTGATAATAGAAGAGAGACAACAATGTAACATCTGATAATAGAATTAAGAGACAACAATGTAACATCTGATAATAGAAGAGACAACAATGTAACATCTGATAATAGAAGGAGAGACAACAATGTAACATCTGATAATAGAAGAGAGACAACAATGTAAACATCTGATAATAGAAGAGGACAAAATGTAACATCTGTAATTGAAGAAGAGACAACAATGTAACATCTGATAATAGAAGAAGAGACAACAATGTAACATCTGATAATAGAAGGAGAGACAACAATGTAACATCTGATAATAGAAGGAGAGACAACAATGTAACATCTGATAATAATTCTGGAGACTCTGGATGTTCTGAGGATTCTGTAGACTCTGGATGTTCTGGGGATTCTGGAGACTCTGGATTTTCTGAGGATTCTGGAGACTCTGGATGTTCTGAGGATTCTGTAGACTCTGGATGTTCTGGGGATTCTGGAGACTCTGGATTTTCTGAGGATTCTGGAGACTCTGGATGTTCTGAGGATTCTGGAGACTCTGGATTTTCTGAGTATTCTGGAGACTCTTGATGTTCTGGGGATTCTGGAGACTCTGGATGTTCTGGGGATTCTGGAGACTCTGGATGTTCTGGGGAGTCTGGAGACTCTGGAGATTCTGGGGATTCTGGAGACTCTGGATGTTCTGGGGATTCTGGAGACTCTGGATGTTCTGGGGATTCTGGAGACTCTGGATGTTCTGGGGATTCTGGAGACTCTGGATGTTCTGGGGATTCTGGAGACTCTGGATGTTCTGGGGATTCTGGAGACTCTGGATGTTCTGGGGATTCTGGAGACTCTGGATGTTCTGGGGATTCTGGAGACTCTGGATGTTCTGGAGATTCTGGAGACTCTGGATGTTCTGGGGATTCTGGAGACTCTGGAGATTCTGGGGATTCTGGAGACTCTGGATGTTCTGAGGATTCTGGAGACTCTGGATGTCTGAGGATTCTGGGGACTCTGGATGTTCTGGGGATTCTGGAGACTCTGGATGTTCTGAGGATTCTGGAGACTCTGGATGTTCTGGGGATTCTGGAGACTCTGGATGTTCTGGGGATTCTGGAGACTCTGGATGTTCTGAGGATTCTGGAGACTCTGGATGTTCTGGGGATTCTGGAGACTCTGGATGTCTAGGGATTCTGGAGACTCTGGATGTTCCGGGTAAACTGGAGACTCTGGATGTTCTGGGGATTCTGGAGACTCTGGATGTTCTGGGGATTCTGGAGACTCTGGATGTTCTGGGGATTCTGGAGACTCTGGATGTTCTGGGGATTCTGGAGACTCTGGATGTTCTGGGGATTCTGGAGACTGGATTTTCTGGGGATTCTGGAGACTCTGGATGTTCTGGGGATTCTGGAGACTCTGGATGTCTGGGGATTCTGGAGACTCTGGATGTTCTGAGGATTCTGGAGACTCTGGATGTTCTGGGGATTCTGGAGACTCTGGATGTTCTGGGGATTCTGGAGACTCTGGATGTTCTGGGGATTCTGGAGACTCTGGATGTTCTGGGGATTCTGGAGACTCTGGATGTTCTGGGGATTCTGGAGACTCTGGATGTTCTGGGGATTCTGGAGACTCTGGATGTTCTGGGGATTCTGGAGACTCTGGATGTTCTGGGGATTCTGGAGACTCTGGATGTCTGGGGATTCTGGAGACTCTGGATGTTCTGGGGATTCTGTAGACTCTGGATGTTCTGGGGATTCTGGAGACTCTGGATGTTCTGGGGATTCTGAAGACTCTGGAGATTCTGGGGATTCTGGAGACTCTGGATGTTCTGGGGATTCTGGGGACTCTGGATGTTCTGGGGATTCTGGAGACTCTGGATGTTCTGGGGATTCTGGAGACTCTGGATGTTCTGGGGATTCTGGAGACTCTGGATGTTCTGGGGATTCTGGAGACTCTGGATGTTCTGGGGATTCTGGAGACTCTGGATGTTCTGGGGATTCTGGAGACTCTGGATGTTCTGGGGATTCTGGAGACTCTGGATGTTCTGGGGATTCTGGAGACTCTGGATGTTCTGGGGATTCTGGAGACTGGATTTTCTGGGGATTCTGGAGACTCTGGATGTTCTGGGGATTCTGGAGACTTTAGATGTTCTGAGGATTCTGGAGACTCTGGATGTCTGGGGATTCTGGAGACTCTGGATGTTCTGGGGATTCTGTAGACTCTGGATGTTCTGGGGATTCTGTAGACTCTGGATGTTCTGGGGGTTCTGAAGACTCTGGAGATTCTGGGGATTCTGGAGACTCTGGATGTTCTGGGGATTCTGGGGACTCTGGATGTTCTGGGGATTCTGGAGACTCTGGATGTTCTGGGGATTCTGGAGACTCTGGATGTTCTGGGGATTCTGGAGACTCTGGATGTTCTGGGGATTCTGGAGACTCTGGATGTTCTGGGGATTCTGGAGACTCTGGATGTTCTGGGGATTCTGGAGACTCTGGATGTTGTGGGGATTCTGGAGACTCTGGATGTTGTGGGGATTCTGGAGACTCTGGATGTTCTGGGGATTCTGGAGACTGGATTTTCTGGGGATTCTGGAGACTCTGGATGTTCTGGGGATTCTGGAGACTTTAGATGTTCTGAGGATTCTGGAGACTCTGGATGTCTGGGGATTCTGGAGACTCTGGATGTTCTGGGGATTCTGTAGACTCTGGATGTTCTGGGGATTCTTGAGACTCTGGATGTTCTGGGGATTCTGAAGACTCTGGAGATTCTGGGGATTCTGGAGACTCTGGATGTTCTGGGGATTCTGGAGACTTTAGATGTTCTGAGGATTCTGGAGACTTTAGATGTTCTGGGGATTCTGGAGACTCTGGATGTTCTGGGGATTCTGGGGACTCTGGATGTTCTGGGGATTCTGGAGACTCTGGATGTTCTGGGGATTCTGGAGACTCTGGATGTTCTGGGGATTCTGGAGACTCTGGATGTTCTGGGGATTCTGGAGACTCTGGATGTTCTGGGGATTCTGGAGACTCTGGATGTTCTGGGGATTCTGGAGACTGGATTTTCTGGGGATTCTGGAGACTGGATTTTCTGGGGATTCTGGAGACTCTGGATGTTCTGAGGATTCTGGAGACTCTGGATGTCTGGGGATTCTGGAGACTCTGGATGTTCTGGGGATTCTGTAGACTCTGGATGTTCTGGGGATTCTGGAGACTCTGGATGTTCTGGGGATTCTGAAGACTCTGGAGATTCTGGGGATTCTGGAGACTCTGGATGTTCTGGGGATTCTGGGGACTCTGGATGTTCTGGGGATTCTGTAGACTCTGGATGTTCTGGGGATTCTGGAGACTCTGGATGTTCTGGGGATTCTGGAGACTCTGGATGTTCTGGGGATTCTGGAGACTCTGGATGTTCTGGGGATTCTGGAGACTCTGGATGTTCTGGGGATTCTGGAGACTCTGGATGTTGTGGGGATTCTGGAGACTCTGGATGTTCTGGGGATTCTGGAGACTCTGGATGTTCTGGGGATTCTGGAGACTCTGGATGTTCTGGGGATTCTGGAGACTCTGGATGTTCTGGGGATTCTGGGGATTCTGGAGACTCTGGATGTTCTGGGGATTCTGGAGACTCTGGATGTTCTGGGGATTCTGGAGACTCTGGATGTAACGGACCGTCCCAGGCTCGGCTTCCTCCAGTCTGTGGATAGATATCAGATATTATAGCCGCACATTACAACAAGAACCAGGCAGGACTCGTTTGGCTGCTGAGATGGAACTCTTTATTTGAATAGAATAGAGACTTTTATACCCTTGAGAAGGACACTCCCCCTCTTTGTATGATGACGCAGGACGGGGTAAATTACATTCAGTGACAAGACACACGGGTGTATTCAAACATTTCAACAGTTGACCATCTTTAGCAGGGGCTTCTGGAGAAAACCCCCTCCCCCTACCCTCTCCCAGCTAATCCACATAGACATAGAGATCCCATAATACTTTGCTCCCAAGGCAGACACAATAGAACAATGGGATACAATCACACCTCAAACAATGTAGCAGTTGGAAAGATGGAATTATATTTATCCTCATATATTTCTTGAGGGATATTGTTCAAAAATATGAATGAAGAGCCTCTTCATTCCTTCAACACAAACCCCACATATAGAACCCGGGGTAACGGGGTAACAGGAAATGCTGAGTCCGGAGTGGTTGTACGGTGAGTCCGGTGTGGTTGTACGGTGAGTCCGGAGTGGTTGTACGGTGAGTCCGGTGTGGTTGTACGGTGAGTCCGGTGTGGTTGTACGGTGAATCCGGAGTGGTTGTATGGTGAGTCCGGTGTGGCTGTACGGTGAGTCCGGTGTGGCTGTACGGTGAGTCCGGTGTGGTTGTACGGTGAATCCGGAGTGGTTGTATGGTGAGTCCGGTGTGGCTGTACGGTGAGTCCAGTGTGGCTGTACGGTGAGTCCGGTGTGGTTGTACGGTGAGTCCGGTGTGGTTGTACGGTGAGTCCGGTGTGGTTGTACGGTGAGTCCGGTGTGGTTGTACGGTGAGTCCAGTGTGGTTGTACGGTGAGTCCGGTGTGGTTGTACGGTGAGTCCGGAGTGGTTGTACGGTGAGTCCGGAGTGGTTGTACGGTGAGTCCGGAGTGGTTGTAGGGTGAGTCCGGTGTGGTTGTACGGTGAGTCCGGTGTGGTTGTACGGTGAGTCCGGTGTGGTTGTACGGTGAGTCCGGAGTGGTTGTACGGTGAGTCCGGTGTGGTTGTACGGTGAGCCCGGAGTGGTTGTACGGTGAGTCCGGTGTGGTTGTACGGTGAGTCCGGTGTGGTTGTACGGTGAGTCCGGAGTGGTTGTACGGTGAGTCCGGAGTGGTTGTACGGTGAGTCCGGTGTGGTTGTACGGTGAGTCCGGAGTGGTTGTACGGTGAGTCCGGAGTGGTTGTACGGTGAGTCCGGTGTGGTTGTACGGTGAGTCCGGTGTGGTTGTATGGTGAATCCGGAGTGGTTGTATGGTGAGTACGGTGTGGTTGTACGGTGAGTCCGGTGTGGCTGTACGGTGAGTCTGGTGTGGTTGTACGGTGAGTACGGTGTGGTTGCATGGTGAGTCCGGTGTGGCTGTACGGTGAGTCCGGTGTGGTTGTACGGTGAGTACGGTGTGGCTGTACGGTGAGTCCGGTGTGGTTGTACGGTGAGTCCGGAGTGGTTGTATGGTGAGTCCAGGGTGGCTGTACGGTGAGTCCGGTGTGGTTGTACGGTGAGTACGGTGTGGTTGTATGGTGAGTCCGGTGTGGTTGTATGGTGAGTCCGGTGTGGCTGTACGGTGAGTCCGGTGTGGTTGTACGGTGAGTTGGATTAAGCAGACCTGTCTGGGGTTCTCGGCCACTCTGTGGCTCCTAATAGACACATAGGGGGGGCCGGGGGAGCTGGACAAGCAGCTTCCAGAGCTCTCCAGGGTAAGCTGAGTTCCACCCGTCCCCCACCCAAAGTGACTCCTGTCACACATCTCCCCTTTCGGCAGGAGACTAACACAGGAGGAGACCCCAGACGGGTTGACTCCGAAGTAAGTCCATAGTTCCAGTCCCCCATTGCCGGTATCCACACAGTACCCCAAATAAATTGTCCCAAACAGAGCATTACTCACCCAGCCAACCTCTGCCTCTCTCAGAGAACAGACCCGCCGCTGGGGAGAGGCCTGGACTGGCCCTTCTCCCTGGAGTCCTTTCAGCCACTGGAGAGAAGACAGGGTGACTGGGCTCACTCCGTCATGCTGTTGGAGATCCGGGCCGACTGCCCGGCCTCCCTGGGGTATACAGGTGGAGACTGAAGTCCCATCCCCTTGTGGTAGGTGAAAATCCCCCAGTGCTTGCAAAGCGAGGCTGACATCCTTCTGTCTCAGTGTCACACCATTTTCTGGGGTTGTGTCAGTGAAGACCGAAGTCCCATCCAATACCACGGGAACTCCCTCCTCTGTTACTTGAGGGCAGAGGCCAGCGGTACTCTGCTCTGTTGTCAGCCCTTCTGCTGGGTTGCTATGAGTGGAGACCGCAGTCCCATCCCCCGATATCAGCTCAAGCTGCAGTTGTGAGGTGCCCAGTGCATTCTCTCCCTGGAGCTCCTGCGGGGGTTGATTGTTGTGTGCTGAGGCCAACAGCGCCGTGCTCTGAAGCCAGCGGCTCTGCTAAAGGTTGTTCCTCCTCAGCGGAGAAGTCTAATAAATCCCCAGTCTCTGGAACTGGTGTCCGGGGATAGAAGTTCACCATCTCCTGTCCGTAGAACGAAGAAGAGGTTACTGGTGCTGGGCAGAGGTTCACCATCTCCTGTCCGTAGAACGAAGAAGAGGTTACTGGTGCTGGGCAGAGGTTCACCATCTCCTGTCCGTAGAACGAAGAAGAGGTTACTGGTGCTGGGCAGAGGTTCACCATCTCCTGTCCTTAGAACGAAGAAGAGGTTACTGGTGCTGGGCAGAGGTTCACCATCTCCTGTCCATAGAACAAAGAAGAGGTTACTGATGCTGGGCAGAGGTTAGCAGAGCTCTGCCCTGTTGTTAGCACTTCAGTTTGAATTTTAGTGAATGTTGCATCCTTCAATGAAAAGTTTATTAAGTTCGTACTTTCTGTAATCTGTGGCTGGGGAATGAGGACAGCTTCCTCTTCTCCCGAGCCCTTGAACCGCAAATGGGAAGATGAGCCGGCTGCTCCCCCTCCCGTACCTTTATCAGGCTGCTGGACAAACGTATTCCTCCATCCAAACTCGAAACAGGTTCATCCAGATGAGTTCAAACTTGCTGAATCCACCATAAGAGCTCCGCTTCCATAGGTGGAGGTGGGCAAAGCACAGTGTTACTCTGCCCCATTGCCGACATTTCAGGACAGTCGGCTGGTATTTCCTGATAGTCCCAGGCAAAGGGAGCCCTGACCTGGTGCTAAGCATAATCTAGCAGCCGTCTGTAGGCGACCTCCAGCTCCCATTCCTGATTAGCTAGAAACTTTGAATCCTCCAGTGCCCAGGGAAATTCTGAGACGTTCATCATTCGTTCTCTGTATTCCAAGATTTCCTCCAAACGCCACTCCAAATTGCTCCCAAAGTCAGGGTCCTCGGACAGCCTCTCTAAACGACGAAGCCTTCTGTTGGGGTGTCGTCCGCTGTCCAGGCACACACCTGGGCTACGTACCAGCGGAGGGCTCTGTAGCTCTCGTCCAACCGCATCTCCGCCTGGACCAGCCTGGTTAACTCAGCTTTCCATTCGTTGTGCGGTTGTCTCCCCAAAAACACCATTTGCACTTCATACTGCAACCAGTCCCTTTCCTGGATGGAGGGGAGAACTTCTGCTCTCCTGCTAGCGCTTCCTTCCAGAGTTCCCAGCAGATAGAATCAAACCATCCCAGCAGGACCTCCCCTGATACTGGTCCTCTGTGCCGTATCTGCATCTCTGGCAACCCCCTTCCGAATTCCACTTCCATGGTGGCTGGTATCTGTACCTCTCCTCTTCTCTCTTGCTATTCGGACCTTGGATCCAGGTGGAGGTTGGATGTCCCAGAGTTTAGGAAGCGTCCCACTGCTGCCACCAATGTAATGGAACGTCCCACACTCCGCTTGAGTGCTTCCCTCATATACCTCTTCCTCCAGGCTGAATATAGATATCTGATATTATAGCCGCATATTACAACCAAGAACCAGGCAGAACTCGTTTGGCTGCTGAGATGGAACTCTTTATTTGAACAAGAATACAGACTTTTATACACTGGAGAAGGAGGTCACTCACCACATTAACAATGACCCAAATATTTACCCAAAACATCACACAATGGTTTCGCTAATGAGGTACAGCTGACTCCTGGCTAATCCCACACAATATCAGGAGACCTCAGTGGCAGACTGTTCGTCTCCTACCTATAATAGTCTATGAGGGAAAGCTCATACAATGTTCCATCATTCTGATACAATGTAATTATCAGATATTGTGGATAAAAATTACTGTCCCATCTGCAGTAATCCAAACCACATTCTGATGCCGTGTACACACGATCGGAAGATCCGCCAGCAAAAGTCAGATGAGAGCTTTTGGTCGGAAATTCCGACCGTGTGTAGGCTCCATCTGACAATTTCTGTCGGAATTTCCACCAGCAAAAAATTGAGAGCAGGTTCTCTATCTTTCCGATGGAAATTCCGTTCGTCTGTATGCAATTCCGACGCGTAAAAAAACACGCATGCTCGGAAACAATTAGACCCATGCTCGGAAGCATTGAACTTAATTTTCTCGCCTCGTCTTAGTGTTGTACGTCACCGCGTTCTTGACGGTCGAAAGTCCAGAGAACTTTTGTGTGACTGTGTGCATGCGAGCCAAGCTTGAGCAGAATTCCGTCGGAAAAAAAAACATCCAATTTTTTTCAGACGGAAATTCCGATCGTGTGTATGCGGCATCATTGTCCATTATTTGTCCTTAATAGACACGGGGTGACTTACACATAAGAGGGACATGAGGAGCTGAAACAAAGGTTTCCCAGTTCTCTCCAAAAGCCCCTGTCCTGGCTAGGCTGACCCACTGGAGACCCAGGAGATTCTGGAGATCCTGAAGATTCAGCATGTTCTGAAGAATCTGGAGATTCCTGCGCTCAGTTTCTGGTATAGGGGATGTCGCAGGGTCCCGATACGAAGCGCAGTGACAACCTGCGTCAGGTGCGGAGATCGCGATACGAAGCGCGGTGACAACCTGCGTCAGGTGCGGATATCCCGATACGAAGCACAGTGACAACCTGGGTCAGGTGCGGAGATCCCGATACGAAGCACAGTGACAACCTGGGTCAGGTGCGGAGATCCCGATACGAGGCGCGGTGACAACCTGCGTCAGGTGCAGAGATACCGATACGAGGCGCGGTGACAACCTGCGTTAGGTGCGGAGATCACGATACGAAGCGCGGTGACAACCTGCGTCAGGTGCGGATATCCCGATACGAAGCACAGTGACAACCTGGGTCAGGTGCGGAGATCCCGATACGAGGCGCGGTGACAACCTGCGTCAGGTGCAGAGATACCGATACGAGGCGCGGTGACAACCTGCGTCAGGTGCGGATATCCCGATACGAAGCACAGTGACAACCTGCGTCAGGTGCGGAGATCCCGATACGAAGCACAATGACAACCTGCGTCAGGTGCGGAGATCCCGATACGAAGCACAGTGACAACCTGCGTCAGGTGCGGAGATCCCGATACGAGGCGCGGTGACAACCTGCGTCAGGTGCAGAGATCCCGATACGAGGCGCGGTGACAACCTGCGTCAGGTGCGGAGATCCCGATACGAGGCGCGGTGACAACCTGCGTCAGGTGCCGAGATCCCGATACGAGGCGCGGTGACAACCTGCGTCAGGTGCCGAGATCCCGATACGAGGCGCGGTGACAACCTGCGTCAGGTGCGGAGATCCCGATACGAAGCGCGGTGACAACCTGTGTCAGGTGCAGAGATCGCGATACGAGGCACGGTGACAACCTGCGTCAGGTGCGGAGATCCCGATACGAGGCACGGTGACAATCTGCGTCAGGTGCGGAGATCCCGATACGAGGCGCGGTGACAACCTGCGTCAGGTGCGGAGATCCCGATACGAAGCGCGGTGACAACCTGTGTCAGGTGCAGAGATCGCGATACGAAGCACAGTGACAACCTGCGTCAGGTGCGGAGATCCCGATACAAAGCGCGGTGACAATCTGCGTCAGATGCAGAGATCCCAATACGAGGCGCGGTGACAACCTGCGTCAGGTGCGGAGATCCCGATACGAAGCACGGTGACAACCTGCGTCAGGTGCGGAGATCCCGATACGAAGCACGGTGACAATCTGCGTCAGGTGCAGAGATCCCAATACGAGGCGCGGTGACAACCTGCGTCAGGTGCGGAGATCCCGATACAAAGTGTGGTGACAACCTGCGTCAGGTGCGGAGATCCCAATACGAGGCGCGGTGACAACCTGCGTCAGGTGCGGAGATCTCGATACAAAGCGCGGTGACAACCTGCGTCAGGTGCGGAGATCCCAATACGAGGCGCGGTGACAACCTGCGTCAGGTGCGGAGATCCCGATACGAGGCGCGGTGACAACCTCCTTCAGGTGCGGAGATCCCGATTCGAGGCGCAGTGACAACCTGCGTCAGGTGCGGAGATCCCGATACGAGGCGCGGTGACAACCTGCGTCAGGTGCGGCGATCCCGATACAAAGCGCGGTGACAACCTGCGTCAGGTGCGGAGATCCCGATATGAGGTGCTGTGACAACCTGCGTCAGGTGCGGAGATCCCGATACAAAGCGCAGTGACAACCTGCATCAGGTACGGAGATCCCGATACAAAGCGCGGTGACAACCTGCGTCAGGTGCGGAGATCCCGATACGAAGCGCAGTGACAACCTGCGTCAGGTACGGAGTTCCCGATACAAAGCACAGTGACAACCTGCGTCAGGTGCGGAGATCCCGATACGAAGCGCAGTGACAACCTGCGTCAGGTGCGGAGATCCCGATACAAAGCGCAGTGACAACCTGCGTCAGGTGCGGAGATCCCGATATGAAGCGCAGTGACAACCTGCGTCAGGTGCGGAGATCCCGATACAAAGCGCAGTGACAACCTGCGTCAGGTGCGGAGATCCCGATACGAGGCGCGGTGACAACCTGCGTCAGGTGCAGAGATACCGATACGAGGCGCGGTGACAACCTGCGTCAGGTGCGGATATCCCGATACGAAGCACAGTGACAACATGCGCCAGGTGCGGAGATCCCGATACGAAGCACAGTGACAACCTGCGTCAGGTGCGGAGATCCCGATACGAAGCACAGTGACAACCTGCGTCAGGTGCGGAGATCCCGAAACGAGGCGCGGTGACAACCTGCGTCAGGTGCAGAGATCCCGATACGAGGCGCGGTGACAACCTGCGTCAGGTGCGGAGATCCCGATACGAAGCACAGTGACAACCTGCGTCAGGTGCGGAGATCCCGATACGAGGCGCGGTGACAACCTGCGTCAGGTGCAGAGATCCCGATACGAGGCGCGGTGACAACCTGCATCAGGTGCAGAGATCCCGATACGAGGTGCGGTGACAACCTGTGTCAGGTGCAGAGATCCCGATACGAAGCACAGTGACAACCTGCGTCAGGTGCGGAGATCCCGATACGAGGCACGGTGACAATCTGCGTCAGGTGCAGAGATCCCAATACGAGGCGCGGTGACAACCTGCGTCAGGTGCGGAGATCCCGATACGAAGCGCGGTGACAACCTGCGTCAGGTGCGGAGATCCCGATACGAGGTGCGGTGACAACCTGTGTCAGGTGCGGAGATCCCGATACGAGGTGCGGTGACAACCTGTGTCAGGTGCAGAGATCCCAATACGAGGCGCGGTGACAACCTGCGTCAGGTGCGGAGATCCCGATACGAGGCGCGGTGACAACCTGCGTCAGGTGCGGAGATCCTGATACGAGGCGCGGTGACAACCTGCGTCAGGTGCGGAGATCCCGATTCGAGGCGCAGTGACAACCTGCGTCAGGTGCGGAGATCCCGATACGAGGCGCGGTGACAACCTGCGTCAGGTGCGGCGATCCCGATATGAAGCGCAGTGACAACCTGCGTTAGGTACGGAGATCCTGATACGAAGCACAGTGACAACCTGCGTCAGGTGCGGAGATCCCGATACGAAGCGCGGTGACAACCTGCGTTAGGTACGGAGATCCTGATACGAAGCACAGTGACAACCTGCGTCAGGTGCGGAGATCCCGATATGAGGTGCTGTGACAACCTGCGTCAGGTACGGAGATCCCGATACAAAGCGCAGTGACAACCTGCGTCAGGTGCAGAGATCCCGATACAAAGCGCGGTGACAACCTGCGTCAGGTGCGGAGATCCCGATACGAAGCGCAGTGACAACCTGCGTCAGGTGCGGAGATCCCGATACAAAGCGCGGTGACAACCTGCGTCAGGTGCGGAGATCCCGATACGAGGCGCGGTGACAACCTGCGTCAGGTGCGGAGATCTCGATACGAAGCACGGTGACAACCTGCGTCAGGTGCGGAGATCCCGATACGAGGTGCGGTGACAACCTGCGTCAGGTGCGGAGATCCCGATATGAGATGCGGTGACAACCTGCGTCAGGTGCGGAGATCCCGATACGAGGCGCGGTGACAACCTGCGTCAGGTGCGGAGATCCCGATACGAGACGCGGTGACAACCTGCGTCAGGTGCGGAGATCCCGATACGAAGCACAGTGACAACCTGTGTCAGGTGCGGAGATCCCGATATGAGGTGCGGTGACAACCTGCGTCAGGTGCAGAGATCCCGATACGAAGCACAGTGACAACCTGTGTCAGGTGCGGAGATCCCGATACGAGACGCGGTGACAACCTGCGTCAGGTGCGGAGATCCCGATACGAAGCACAGTGACAACCTGTGTCAGGTGCGGAGATCCCGATATGAGGCGCGGTGACAACCTGCGTCAGGTGCGGAGATCCCGATACGAGACGCGGTGACAACCTGCGTCAGGTGCGGAGATCCCGATACGAAGCACAGTGACAACCTGTGTCAGGTGCGGAGATCCCGATATGAGGTGCGGTGACAACCTGTGTCAGGTGCGGAGATCCCGATACGAGGCGCGGTGACAACCTGCGTCAGGTGCGGAGATCCCGATACGAAGCACAGTGACAACCTGCGTCAGGTGCGGAGATCCCGATACGAGACGCGGTGACAACCTGCGTCAGGTGCGGAGATCCCGATACGAAGCACAGTGACAACCTGTGTCAGGTGCGGAGATCCCGATATGAGGTGCGGTGACAACCTGCGTCAGGTGCGGAGATCCCGATACGAGGCGCGGTGACAACCTGCGTCAGGTGCGGAGATCCCGATACGAGGCGCGGTGACAACCTGCGTCAGGTGCGGAGATCTCGATACGAAGCACGGTGACAACCTGCGTCAGGTGCGGAGATCCCAATACGAGGCGCGGTGACAACCTGCGTTAGGTGCGGAGATCCCGATACGAAGCACAGTGACAACCTGCGTCAGGTGCGGAGATCCCGATATGAGATGCGGTGACAACCTGCGTCAGGTGCGGAGATCCCGATACGAGGCGCGGTGACAACCTGCGTCAGGTGCGGAGATCCCGATACGAGACGCGGTGACAACCTGCGTCAGGTGCGGAGATCCCGATACGAAGCACAGTGACAACCTGTGTCAGGTGCGGAGATCCCGATATGAGGTGCGGTGACAACCTGCGTCAGGTGCAGAGATCCCGATACGAAGCACAGTGACAACCTGTGTCAGGTGCGGAGATCCCGATACGAGACGCGGTGACAACCTGCGTCAGGTGCGGAGATCCCGATACGAAGCACAGTGACAACCTGTGTCAGGTGCGGAGATCCCGATATGAGGTGCGGTGACAACCTGCGTCAGGTGCGGAGATCCCGATACGAGGTGCGGTGACAACCTGCGTTAGGTGCGGAGATCCCGATACGAGGTGCGGTGACAACCTGCGTTAGGTGCGGAGATCCCGATACGAGGCGCGGTGACAACCTGTGTCAGGTGCGGAGATCCCGATACGAGGTGCGGTGACAACCTGCGTCAGGTGCAGAGATCCCGATACGAGGCACGGTGACAACCTGCGTCAGGTGCGGAGATCCCGATACGAGGCACGGTGACAACCTGCGTTAGGTGCGGAGATCCCGATACGAAGCGCAGTGACAACCTGCGTCAGGTGCGGAGATCCCGATACGAGGCACGGTGACAACCTGCGTCAGGTGCGGAGATCCCGATATGAAGCACAGTGACAACCTGCGTCAGTTGCGAAGATCCCGATACAAAGCGCGGTGACAACCTGCGTCAGGTGCGGAGATCCCGATACGAGGTGCGGTGACAACCTGCGTCAGGTGCGGAGATCCCGATACGAAGCGCAGTGACAACCTGCGTCAGGTGCGGAGGTCCCGATACAAAGCGCGGTGACAACCTGCGTTAGGTGCGGAGATCCCGATACGAAGCGCAGTGACAACCTGCGTCAGGTGCGGAGATCCCGATACGAGGCACGGTGACAACCTGCGTCAGGTGCGGAGATCCCGATACGAGGCACGGTGACAACCTGCGTTAGGTGCGGAGATCCCGATACGAAGCGCAGTGACAACCTGCGTCAGGTGCGGAGATCCCGATACGAAGCGCAGTGACAACCTGCGTCAGGTGCGGAGATCCCGATACGAGGCACGGTGACAACCTGCGTTAGGTGCGGAGATCCCGATATGAAGCACAGTGACAACCTGCGTCAGTTGCGAAGATCCCGATACAAAGCGCGGTGACAACCTGCGTCAGGTGCGGAGATCCCGAGACGAAGCGCAGTGACAACCTGCGTCAGGTGCGGAGATCCCGATACGAGGCACGGTGACAACCTGCGTCAGGTGCGGAGATCCCGATACGAGGCGCGGTGACAACCTGCGTTAGGTGCGGAGATCCCGATATGAAGCACAGTGACAACCTGCGTCAGTTGCGAAGATCCCGATACAAAGCGCGGTGACAACCTGCGTCAGGTGCGGAGATCCCGATACGAAGCGCGGTGACAACCTGCGTCAGGTGCGGAGATCCCGATACGAAGCGCAGTGACAACCTGCGTCAGGTGCGGAGGTCCCGATACAAAGCGCGGTGACAACCTGCGTTAGGTGCGGAGATCCCGATACGAAGCGCGGTGACAACCTGTGTCAGGTGCGGAGATCCCGATACGAAGCGCAGTGACAACCTGCGTCAGGTGCGGAGATCCCGATACGAGGCACGGTGACAAC
Source organism: Rana muscosa (assembly GCA_029206835.1). Taxonomy (NCBI): domain Eukaryota; kingdom Metazoa; phylum Chordata; class Amphibia; order Anura; family Ranidae; genus Rana; species Rana muscosa. Next base: position 1,127,852,207 of record CM055117.1, read on the forward strand.
CTGCGTCAGGTGCGGAGATCCCGATACGAGGCACGGTGACAACCTGCGTCAGCTGCGGAGATCCCGATACGAAGCGCAGTGACAACCTGTGTCAGGTGCGGAGATCCCGATACGAAGCGCAGTGACAACCTGCGTCAGGTGCGGAGATCCCGATACGAGGCACGGTGACAACCTGCGTTAGGTGCGGAGGTCCCGATACAAAGCGCGGTGACAACCTGCGTCAGCTGCGGAGATCCCGATACGAAGCGCAGTGACAACCTGTGTCAGGTGCGGAGATCCCGATACGAAGCGCAGTGACAACCTGCGTCAGGTGCGGAGATCCCGATACGAGGCACGGTGACAACCTGCGTCAGGTGCGGAGATCCCGATACGAGGCACGGTGACAACCTGCGTTAGGTGCGGAGATCCCGATACGAAGCGCAGTGACAACCTGCGTCAGGTGCGGAGATCCCGATACGAAGCGCAGTGACAACCTGCGTCAGGTGCGGAGATCCCGATACGAGGCACGGTGACAACCTGCGTCAGGTGCGGAGATCCCGATACGAGGCGCGGTGACAACCTGCGTTAGGTGCGGAGATCCCGATATGAAGCACAGTGACAACCTGCGTCAGTTGCGAAGATCCCGATACAAAGCGCGGTGACAACCTGCGTCAGGTGCGGAGATCCCGATACGAAGCGCGGTGACAACCTGCGTCAGGTGCGGAGATCCCGATACGAAGCGCAGTGACAACCTGCGTCAGGAGCGGAGATCCCGATACGAAGCGCGGTGACAACCTGCGTCAGGTGCGGAGATCCCGAGACGAAGCGCGGTGCCAACCTGCGTCAGGTGCGGAGATCCCGATACGAAGCACGATGACAACCTGCGTCAGGTGCAGAGATCCCGATACGAGGCGCGGTGACAACCTGCGTCAGGTGCGGAGATCCCGATACGAGGCGCGGTGACAACCTGCGTCAGGTGCGGAGATCCCGATACGAGGTGCGGTGACAACCTGCGTTAGGTGCGGAGATCCGGATACGAAGCGCGGTGACAACCTGCGTCAGGTGCGGAGATCCCGAAACGAGGCGTGGTGACAACCTCCTTCAGGTGCGGAGATCCCGAAACGAAGCGCGGTGACAACCTGCGTCAGGTGCGGAGATCCCGATACGAAGCGCGGTGACAACCTGCGTTAGGTGCGGAGATCCGGATACGAAGCGCGGTGACAACCTGCGTCAGGTGCGGAGATCCCGAAACGAGGCGTGGTGACAACCTCCTTCAGGTGCGGAGATCCCGAAACGAAGCGCGGTGACAACCTGCGTTAGGTGCGGAGATCCCGATACGAAGCGCGGTGACAACCTGCGTCAGGTGCGGAGATCCCGAAACGAAGCGCGGTGACAACCTGCGTTAGGTGCGGAGATCCCGATACGAAGCGCGGTGACAACCTGCGTCAGGTGCGGAGATCCCGATACGAGGTGCGGTGACAACCTGCGTCAGGTGCGGAGATCCCGATACGAGGCGCGGTGACAACCTGCATCAGGTGCGGAGATCCCGATACGAGGCGCGGTGACAACCTTCTTCAGGTGCGGAGATCCCGATACGAAGCGCAGTGACAACCTGCGTCAGGTGCGGAGATCCCGATACAAAGCGCGGTGACAACCTGCGTCAGTTGCGAAGATCCCGATACGAAGCGCAGTGACAACCTGTGTCAGTTGCGAAGATCCCGAAACGAGGTGCGGTGACAACCTGCGTTAGGTGCGGAGATCCCGATACGAAGTGCGGTGACAACCTGCGTCAGGTGCGGAGATCCCGATACGAGGTGCGGTGACAACCTGCGTCAGGTGCGGAGATCCCGATACAAAGCGCGGTGACAACCTGCGTTAGGTGCGGAGACCCTGATACGAAGCACAGTGACAACCTGCGTCAGGTGCGGAGATCCCGATACGAGGTGCGGTGACAACCTGCGTCAGGTGCAGAGATCCCAATACGAGGCACGGTGACAACCTGCGCTAGGTGCGGAGATCCCGATCCGAGGTGCGGTGACAACCTGTGTCAGGTGCGGAGATCCCAATACGAGGCGCGGTCACAACCTGCGTCAGTTGCGAAGATCCCGAAACGAGGCGCGGTGACAACCTGCGTCAGGTGCGGAGATCCCGATACGAAGCGCAGTGACAACCTGCGTCAGGTGCGGAGATCCCGATACGAGGTGCGGTGACAACCTGCGTCAGGTGCGGAGATCCCGATACGAAGCGCAGTGACAACCTGCGTCAGGTGCGGAGATCCCGATACGAGGTGCGGTGACAACCTGCGTCAGGTGCGGAGATCCCGATACGAGGTGCGTGGCAACCTGCGTCAGGTGCGGAGATCCCGATACGAAGCGCCGTGACAACCTGCGTCAGGTGCGGAGATCCAGATTTGAGGCGCAGTGACAACCTGCGTCAGGTGCGGAGATCTCAATACGAGGCACAGTGACAACCTGTGTCAGGTGCGGAGATCCCAATACGAGGCACAGTGACAACCTGTGTCAGGTGCGGAGATCCCGATACGAGGCGCGGTGACAACCTGCGTCAGGTGCGGAGATCCCGATACTAGGCGCGGTGACAACCTGTGTCAGGTGCGGAGATCCCGATACGAGGTGCGGTGGCAACCTGCGTCAGGTGCGGAGATCCCGATACGAAGCGCAGTGACAACCTGCGTCAGGTGCGGAGATCCCGATATGAGGTGCGGTGACAACCTGCGTCAGGTGCGGAGATCTCGATACGAAGCGCGGTGACAACCTGCGTCAGGTGCGGAGATCCCAATACGAGGCGCGGTGACAACCTGCGTCAGGTGCGGAGATCCCGATACAAAGCGCGGTGACAACCTGCGTCAGGTGCGGAGATCTCGATACGAGGCGCGGTGACAACCTGCGTCAGGTGCGGAGATCTCGATACGAAGCGCGGTGACAACCTGCGTCAGGTGCGGAGATCTCGATACGAAGCGCAGTGACAACCTGTATAAGGTGCGGAGATCCCGATACAAAGCGCAGTGACAACCTGCGTCAGGTGCGGAGATCTCGATACAAAGCGTGGTGACAACCTGCCTCAGGTGCGGAGATCCCAATACGAGGCGCGGTGACAACCTGCGTCAGGTGCGGAGATCTCGATACGAAGCGCGGTGACAACCTGCGTCAGGTGCGGAGATCCCGATACGAGGTGTGGTGACAACCTGCGTCAGGTGCGGAGATCCCGATACGAGGTGCGGTGACAACCTGCGTCAGGTGCGGAGATCCCGATACGAGGCGCGGTGACAACCTGCGTCAGGTGCGGAGATCTCGATACAAAGCGCGGTGACAACCTGCCTCAGGTGCGGAGATCCCAATACGAAGCGCAGTGACAACCTGCGTCAGGTGCGGAGATCCCGATACGAAGCGCAGTGACAACCTCCTTCAGGTGCGGAGATCCCGATACGAGGCGCGGTGACAACCTCCTTCAGGTGCGGAGATCCCGATACGAAGCGCGGTGACAACCTGCGTCAGGTGCAGAGATCCCAAAACGAGGCGCGGTGACAACCTGCGTCAGGTGCGGAGATCCCAATACGAGGCGCGGTGACAACCTGCGTTAGGTGCGGAGATCCCGATACGAAGCGCAGTGACAACCTGCGTCAGGTTCGGAGATCCCGATACGAGGCGCGGTGACAACCTGCGTCAGGTGCGGAGATCCCGATACGAAGCGCGGTGACAACCTGCGTCAGGTGCGGAGATCCCGAAACGAGGCGCGGTGACAACCTGCGTTAGGTGCGGAGATCCCGATACGAAGCACGGTGACAACCTGCGTCAGGTGCGGAGATCCCGATACAAGGTGCGGTGACAACCTGCGTCAGGTGCAGAGATCCCGATACGAAGCGCGGTGACAACCTGTGTCAGGTGCGGAGATCCCGATACGAGGTGCGGTGACAACCTGCGTCAGGTGCAGAGATCCCAATACGAGGCACGGTGACAACCTGCGTCAGGTGCAGAGATCCCAATACGAGACACGGTGACAACCTGCGTCAGGTGCGGAGATCCCGATACGAAGCGCGGTGACAACCTGCGTCAGGTGCGGAGATCCCGATACAAAGCGCGGTGACAACCTGCGTCAGGTGCGGAGATCCCAATACGAGGCGCGGTGACAACCTGCGTCAGGTGCGGAGATCCCGAAACGAGGCGCGGTGACAACCTGTGTTAGGTGCGGAGATCCCGATACGAAGCGCGGTGACAACCTGCGTCAGGTGCGGAGATCCCGATACGAGGCGCGGTGACAACCTGCGTCAGGTGCAGAGATCCCGATACGAAGCGCGGTGACAACCTGTGTCAGGTGCGGAGATCCCGATGCGAAGCGCGGTGACAACCTGCGTCAGGTGCGGAGATCCCGATACGAGGTGCGGTGACAACCTGCGTCAGGTGCAGAGATCCCAATACGAGGCACGGTGACAACCTGCGTCAGGTGCAGAGATCCCAATACGAGGCACGGTGACAACCTGCGTCAGGTGCAGAGATCCCGATACGAAGCGCGGTGACAACCTGCGTCAGGTGCGGAGATCCCGATACAAAGCGCGGTGACAACCTGCGTCAGGTGCGGAGATCCCAATACGAGGCGCGGTGACAACCTGCGTCAGGTGCAGAGATCCCGATACGAAGCGCGGTGACAACCTGTATAAGGTGCGGAGATCTCGATACGAAGCGCGGTAACAACCTGCGTCAGGTGCAGAGATCTCGATACGAAGCGCGGTGACAACCTGCGTCAGGTGCGGAGATCTCGATACGAAGCGCGGTGACAACCTGCGTCAGGTGCGGAGATCCCGATACGAAGCGCGGTGACAACCTGCGTCAGGTGCGGAGATCTCGATACGAAGCGCGGTGACAACCTGCGTCAGGTGCGGAGATCTCGATACGAAGCGCGGTGACAACCTGCGTCAGGTGCGGAGATCCCGATACGAAGCGCGGTGACAACCTGCGTCAGGTGCGGAGATCCCGATACGAAGCGCGGTGACAACCTGCGTCAGGTGCGGAGATCTCGATACGAAGCGCGGTGACAACCTGCGTCAGGTGCGGAGATCCCGATACGAGGCGCGGTGACAACCTGCGTCAGGTGCGGAGATCTCGATACGAAGCGCGGTGACAACCTGCGTCAGGTGCGGAGATCCCGATACAAAGCGCGGTGACAACCTGCGTCAGGTGCGGAGATCCCGATACAAAGCGCAATGACAACCTGCGTCAGGTGATGAGATCCCGATACGAGGTGCGGTGACAACCTGCGTCAGGTGCGGAGATCCCGATACGAAGCGCGGTGACAACCTGCGTCAGGTGCGGAGATCCCGATACAAAGCGCGGTGACAACCTGCGTCAGGTGCGGAGATCCCAATACGAGGCGCGGTGACAACCTGCGTCAGGTGCAGAGATCCCGATACGAAGCGCGGTGACAACCTGTATAAGGTGCGGAGATCTCGATACGAAGCGCGGTAACAACCTGCGTCAGGTGCAGAGATCTCGATACGAAGCGCGGTGACAACCTGCGTCAGGTGCGGAGATCCCGATACGAAGCGCGGTGACAACCTGCGTCAGGTGCGGAGATCTCGATACGAAGCGCGGTGACAACCTGCGTCAGGTGCGGAGATCTCGATACGAAGCGCGGTGACAACCTGCGTCAGGTGCGGAGATCCCGATACGAAGCGCGGTGACAACCTGCGTCAGGTGCGGAGATCTCGATACGAAGCGCAGTGACAACCTGCGTCAGGTGCGGAGATCCCGATACGAAGCGCGGTGACAACCTGCGTCAGGTGCGGAGATCTCGATACGAAGCGCGGTGACAACCTGCGTCAGGTGCGGAGATCCCAATACGAGGCGCGGTGACAACCTGCGTCAGGTGCGGAGATCTCGATACGAAGCGCGGTGACAACCTGCGTCAGGTGCGGAGATCCCGATACAAAGCGCGGTGACAACCTGCGTCAGGTGCGGAGATCCCGATACAAAGCGCAATGACAACCTGCGTCAGGTGATGAGATCCCGATACGAGGTGCGGTGACAACCTGCGTTAGGTGCGGAGATCCCGATACGAGGCGCGGTGACAACCTGCATTAGGTGCGGAGATCCCGATACGAGGTGCGGTGACAACCTGCGTCAGGTGCGGAGATCCCGATACGAGGTGCGGTGACAACCTGCGTCAGGTGCGGAGATCCCGATACGAGGTGCGGTGACAACCTGCGTCAGGTGCGGAGATCCCGATACAAAGCGCGGTGACAACCTGCGTCAGGTGCGGAGATCTCGATACGAAGCGCGGTGACAACCTGCGTCAGGTGCGGAGATCTCGATACGAAGCACGGTGACAACCTGCGTCAGGTGCGGAGATCTCGATACGAAGCGCGGTGACAACCTGCGTTAGGTGCAGAGATCCCGATACGAGGTGCGGTGACAACCTGCCTCAGGTGCGGAGATCTCGATACGAAGCGCGGTGACAACCTGCGTCAGGTGCGGAGATCTCGATACGAAGCGCGGTGACAACCTGCGTCAGGTGCAGAGATCCCGATACGAAGCGCGGTGACAACCTGCCTCAGGTGCGGAGATCTCGATACGAAGCGCGGTGACAACCTGCGTCAGGTGCGGAGATCCCGATACGAAGCACAGTGACAACCTGCGTCAGGTGCGGAGATCTCGATACGAAGCGCGGTGACAACCTGCGTCAGGTGCGGAGATCCCGATACGAGGCGCGGTGACAACCTGCGTCAGGTGCAGAGATCCCGATACAAAGCGCGGTGACAACCTGCGTCAGGTGCGGAGATCCCGATACAAAGCGCGGTGACAACCTGCGTCAGGTGCGGAGATCTCGATACGAAGCGCAGTGACAACCTGCGTCAGGTGCGGAGTTCTCGATACGAAGCGCGGTGACAACCTGCGTCAGGTGCGGAGATCCCGATACGAAGCGCGGTGACAACCTGTATAAGGTGCGGAGATCTTGATACGAAGCACAGTGACAACCTGCGTCAGGTGCGGAGATCCCGATACGAAGCACAATGACAACCTGCGTCAGGTGCGGAGATCCCGATACAAAGCGCTGTGACAACTTGCGTCAGGTGCGGAGATCCCGATACGAAGCGCAGTGACAACCTGCGTCAGGTGCGGAGATCCCGATACGAAGTGCAGTGACAACCTGCGTCAGGTGCGGAGATCCCGATACAAAGCGCGGTGACAACCTGCGTCAGGTGCGGAGATCCCGATACGAAGCGCAGTGACAACCTGCGTCAGGTGCGGAGATCCCGATACGAAGCGCAATGACAACCTGCGTCAGGTGCGGAGATCCCGATACGAGGTGCGGTGACAACCTGCGTTAGGTGCGGAGATCCCGATACGAGGTGCGGTGACAACCTGCGTTAGGTGCGGAGATCGTGATACGAAGCACAGTGACAACCTGCGTCAGGTGCGGAGATCCCGATACGAAGCGCAATGACAACCTGCGTCAGGTGCGGAGATCCCGATACGAGGTGCGGTGACAACCTGCATTAGGTGCGGAGATCCCGATACGAGGTGCGGTGACAACCTGCGTCAGTTGCGAAGATCCCGAAACGAGGCGCGGTGACAACCTGCGTCAGGTGCGGAGATCCCGATACGAAGCGCAGTGACAACCTGCGTCAGGTGCGGAGATCCCGATACAAAGCGCGGTGACAACCTGCGTCAGGTGCGGAGATCCCGATACAAAGCGCGGTGACAACCTGCGTCAGGTGCGGAGATCCCAATACGAGGCGCGGTGACAACCTGCGTCAGGTGCGGAGATCTCGATACGAAGCACGGTGACAACCTGCGTCAGGTGCGGAGATCTCGATACGAAGCGCGGTGACAACCTGCGTCAGGTGCGGAGATCTCGATACGAAGCACGGTGACAACCTGCGTCAGGTGCGGAGATCTCGATACGAAGCGCGGTGACAACCTGTATAAGGTGCGGAGATCTCGATACGAAGCGCGGTGACAACCTGCGTCAGGTGCGGAGATCCCGATACGAGGTGCGGTGACAACCTGCGTCAGGTGCGGAGATCCCGATATGAGGTGCGGTGACAACCTGCGTCAGGTGCGGAGATCCCGATACGAGGTGCGGTGACAACCTGCGTCAGGTGCGGAGATCCCGATATGAGGTGCGGTGACAACCTGCGTCAGGTGCGGAGATCCCGATACGAGGTGCGGTGACAACCTGCGTCAGGTGCGGAGATCCCGATACGAGGTGCGGTGACAACCTGCGTCAGGTGCGGAGATCCCGATATGAGGTGCGGTGACAACCTGCGTCAGGTGCGGAGATCCCGATACGAGGTGCGGTGACAACCTGCGTCAGGTGCGGAGATCCCGATATGAGGTGCGGTGACAACCTGCGTCAGGTGCGGAGATCTCGATACGAAGCGCGGTGACAACCTGCGTCAGGTGCGGAGATCTCGATACGAAGCGCGGTGACAACCTGTATAAGGTGCGGAGATCTCGATACGAAGCGCGGTGACAACCTGCCTCAGGTGCGGAGATCCCGATATGAAGCGCGGTGACAACCTGCGTCAGGTGCGGAGATCTCGATACGAAGCGCGGTGACAACCTGCGTCAGGTGCGGAGATCCCGATACGAAGCGCGGTGACAACCTGCGTCAGGTGCGGAGATCCCAATACGAGGCGCGGTGACAACCTGCGTCAGGTGCGGAGATCTCGATACGAAGCGCGGTGACAACCTGCGTCAGATGCGGAGATCTCGATACGAAGCGCGGTGACAACCTGCGTCAGGTGCGGAGATCCCAATACGAGGCGCGGTGACAACCTGCGTCAGGTGCAGAGATCTCGATACGAAGCGCGGTGACAACCTGCGTCAGGTGCGGAGATCCCGATACGAAGCACGGTGACAACCTGCGTGAGGTGCGGAGATCCCGATACGAAGCGCAGTGACAACCTGCGTCAGGTGCGGAGATCCCGATACGAGGCGCGGTGACAACCTGCGTCAGGTGCGGAGATCCCGATACGAGGTGCGGTGACAACCTGCGTTAGGTGCGGAGATCTCGATACGAAGCGCGGTGACAACCTGCGTCAGGTGCGGAGATCTCGATACGAAGCGCGGTGACAACCTGTATAAGGTGCGGAGATCTCGATACGAAGCGCGGTGACAACCTGCGTCAGGTGCGGAGATCTCGATACGAAGCGCGGTGACAACCTGCCTGAGGTGCGGAGATCCCGATACGAGGTGCGGTGACAACCTGCGTCAGGTGCGGAGATCTCGATACAAAGCGCGGTGACAACCTGCGTCAGGTGCGGAGATCCCGATACGAAGCGCGGTGACAACCTGCGTCAGGTGCGGAGATCTCGATACGAATCGCGGTGACAACCTGCGTCAGGTGCGGAGATCTCGATACGAAGCGCGGTGACAACCTGCGTCAGGTGCGGAGATCTCGATACGAAGCGCGGTGACAACCTGTATAAGGTGCGGAGATCTCGATACGAAGCGCGGTGACAACCTGCCTCAGGTGCGGAGATCTCGATACGAAGCGCGGTGACAACCTGCGTCAGGTGCGGAGATCCCGATACAAAGCGCGGTGACAACCTGCGTCAGGTGCGGAGATCCCGATACGAGGTGCGGTGACAACCTGCGTCAGGTGCGGAGATCCCGATACGAAGCGCAGTGACAACCTGCGTCAGGTTCGGAGATCCCGATACAAAGCGCGGTGACAACCTGCGTCAGGTGCGGAGATCCCGATACGAGGTGCGGTGACAACCTGCGTCAGGTGCGGAGATCCCGATATGAGGTGCGGTGGCAACCTGCGTCAGGTGCGGAGATCCCGATACGAAGCGCGGTGACAACCTGTGTCAGGTGCGGAGATCTCGATACGAAGCGCGGTGACAACCTGCGTCAGGTGCGGAGATCTCGATACGAAGCGCGGTGACAACCTGCGTCAGGTGCGGAGATCTCGATACGAAGCGCGGTGACAACCTGCGTCAGGTGCGGAGATCCCAATACGAGGCGCGGTGACAACCTGCGTCAGGTGCGGAGATCCCAATACGAGGCGCGGTGACAACCTGCGTCAGGTGCGGAGATCTCGATACGAAGCGCGGTGACAACCTGCGTCAGGTGCGGAGATCCCAATACGAGGCGCGGTGACAACCTGCGTCAGGTGCGGAGATCTCGATACGAAGCGCGGTGACAACCTGCGTCAGGTGCGGAGATCCTGATACGAAGCGCAGTGACAACCTGTGTCAGTTGCGGATATCCCGATACGAAGCACAGTGACAACCTGCGTTAGGTGCGGAGATCCCGATACAAAGCGCGGTGACAACCTGCGTCAGTTGCGAAGATCCCGATACAAAGCGCGGTGACAACCTGCGTCAGGTGCGGAGATCCCGAAACGAGGCGCGGTGACAACCTGCGTCAGGTGCGGAGATCCCGATACGAGGCGCGGTGACAACCTGCGTCAGGTGCGGAGATCCCGATACCAGGCGCGGTGACAACCTGCGTCAGGTGCGGAGATCCCAATACCAGGCGCGGTGACAACCTGCGTCAGGTGCGGAGATTCCGATACGAAGCGCGGTGACAACCTGCGTCAGGTGCGGAGATCCCAATACCAGGCGCGGTGACAACCTGCGTCAGGTGCGGAGATCTCGATACGAAGCGCGGTGACAACCTGCGTCAGGTGCGGAGATCTCGATACGAAGCGTGGTGACAACCTGCGTCAGGTGCGGAGATCTCGATACGAAGCGCGGTGACAACCTGCGTCAGGTGCGGAGATCCCGATACGAGGCGCGGTGACAACCTGCGTCAGGTGCGGAGATCTCAATACAAAGTGCGGTGACAACCTGCGTCAGGTGCAGAGATAGCGATACGAGGTGCGGTGACAACCTGCGTCAGGTGCGGAGATCTCGATACGAAGCGCGGTGACAACCTGCGTCAGGTGCGGAGATCCCAATACGAGGCGCGGTGACAACCTGCGTCAGGTGCGGAGATCCCGATACAAAGCGCGGTGACAACCTGCGTCAGGTGCGGAGATCCCGATACAAAGCGCGGTGACAACCTGCGTCAGGTGCGGAGATCTCGATACGAAGCGCGGTGACAACCTGCGTCAGGTGCGGAGATCCCAATACGAGGCGCGGTGACAACCTGCGTCAGGTGCGGAGATCCTGATACGAAGCGCAGTGACAACCTGCGTCAGGTGCGGAGATCCCGATACAAAGCGCGGTGACAACCTGCGTCAGGTGCGGAGATCCCGATACGAAGCGCAGTGACAACCTGCGTCAGGTGCGGAGATCCCGATACGAAGCGCGGTGACAACCTGGGTTAGGTGCGGAGATCCCGATACGAGGTGCGGTGACAACCTGCGTCAGGTGCGGAGATCCCGATACGAAGCGCGGTGACAACCTGGGTTAGGTGCGGAGATCCCGATACGAAGCACAGTGACAACCTGCGTCAGGTGCGGAGATCCCGATACGAAGCGCGGTGACAACCTGCGTTAGGTGCGGAGATCCCGATACGAAGCGCGGTGACAACCTGCGTCAGGTGCGGAGATCCCGATACGAGGCGCGGTGACAACCTGCGTCAGGTGCGGAGATCCCGATACAAAGCACGGTGACAACCTGCGTTAGGTGCGGAGATCCCGATACGAAGCGCGGTGACAACCTGCGTCAGGTGCGGAGATCCCGATACGAGGTGCGGTGACAACCTGCGTCAGGTGCGGAGATCCCGATACAAAGCACGGTGACAACCTGCGTTAGGTGCGGAGATCCCGATACGAAGCGCGGTGACAACCTGCGTCAGGTGCGGAGATCCCGATACGAGGTGCGGTGACAACCTGCGTCAGGTGCGGAGATCCCGATACAAAGCACGGTGACAACCTGCGTTAGGTGCGAAGATCCCGAAACGAGGCGCGGTGACAACATGCGTTAGGTGCGGAGATCCCGATACGAAGCGCGGTGACAAACTGCGTTAGGTGCGGAGATCCCAATACAAAGCGCGGTGACAACCTGCGTCAGGTGCGGAGATCCCGAAACGAGGCGCGGTGACAACCTGCGTCAGGTGCGGAGATCCCGATACGAGGTGCGGTGACAACCTGCGTCAGGTGCAGAGATCTCGATACGAAGCGCAGTGACAACCTGTGTCAGGTGCGGAGATCCCGATACGAGGCGCGGTGACAACCTGCGTCAGGTGCGGAGATCCCGATACGAAGCGCGGTGACAACCTGCGTCAGGTGCGGAGATCCCGATACGAAGCGCAGTGACAACCTGCGTCAGGTGCGGAGATCCCGATACAAAGCGCAGTGACAACCTGCGTCAGCTGCGGAGATCCCGATACGAGGTGCGGTGGCAACCTGCGTCAGGTGCGGAGATCCCGATACGAGGCGCGGTGACAACCTGCGTCAGCTGCGGAGATCCCGATACGAAGCACAGTGACAACCTGCGTCAGGTGCGGAGATCCCGATACGAGGCGCGGTGACAACCTGCGTCAGGTGCGGAGATCCCGATACGAAGCGCAGTGACAACCTGCGTCAGGTGCAGAGATCCCAATACGAGGCACGGTGACAACCTGCGTTAGGTGCGGAGATCCCGATACGAGGTGCGGTGACAACCTGCGTCAGGTGCGGAGATCCCGATACGAGGCGTGGTGACAACCTGCGTTAGGTGCGGAGATCCCGATATGAGGTGCGGTGGCAACCTGCGTCAGGTGCGGAGATCCCGATACGAAGCGCAGTGACAACCTGCGTCAGGTGCGGAGATCCCGATACGAAGCGCCGTGACAACCTGCGTCAGGTGCGGAGATCCCTATACGAGGTGCGGTGACAACCTGCGTTAGGTGCGGAGATCCCGATACGAAGCACAGTGACAACCTCCTTCAGGTGCGGAGATCCAGCTTTGAGGCGCAGTGACAACCTGCGTCAGGTGCGGAGATCCCGATACGAGGCGCGGTGACAACCTGCGTCAGGTGCGGAGATCTCGATACAAAGCGCGGTGACAACCTGCGTCAGGTGCGGAGATCTCGATACGAAGCGCAGTGACAACCTGTGTCAGGTGCGGAGATCCCGATACGAGGTGCGGTGGCAACCTGCGTCAGGTGCGGAGATCCCGATACGAAGCGCAGTGACAACCTGCGTCAGGTGCGGAGATCCCGATACGAGGCGCGGTGACAACCTGCGTCAGGTGCGGAGATCCCGATATGAGGTGCGGTGACAACCTGCGTCAGGTGCGGAGATCCCAATACGAGGCGCAGTGACAACCTGCGTCAGGTGCGGAGATCTCGATACGAAGCGCGGTGACAACCTGCGTCAGGTGCGGAGATCCCAATACGAGGTGCGGTGACAACCTGCGTCAGGTGCGGAGATCCCGATACAAAGCGCGGTGACAACCTGCGTCAGGTGCGGAGATCCCGATATGAGGTGCGGTGACAACCTGCGTCAGGTGCGGAGATCTCGATACGAGGCGCGGTGACAACCTGCGTCAGGTGCGGAGATCTCGATACGAAGCGCGGTGACAACCTGCGTCAGGTGCGGAGATCTCGATACGAAGCGCGGTGACAACCTGCGTCAGGTGCGGAGATCTCGATACAAAGCGCGGTGACAACCTGCGTCAGGTGCGGAGATCTCGATACAAAGCGCGGTGACAACCTGCGTCAGGTGCGGAGATCCCAATACGAGGCGCGGTGACAACCTGCGTCAGGTGCAGAGATCCCGATACGAGGTGAGGTGACAACCTGCGTCAGGTGCGGAGATCCCGATACGAGGTGCGGTGACAACCTGCGTCAGGTGCGGAGATCCCGATACGAGGCGCGGTGACAACCTGCGTCAGGTGCGGAGATCCCGATACGAGGTGTGGTGACAACCTGCGTCAGGTGCGGAGATCTCGATACGAAGCGCGGTGACAACCTGCGTCAGGTGCGGAGATCTCGATACAAAGCGCGGTGACAACCTGCGTTAGGTGCGGAGATCCCGATACGAAGCGCAGTGACAACCTGCGTCAGGTGCGGAGATCCCGATACGAGGCACGGTGACAACCTGCGTTAGGTGCGGAGATCCCGATACGAAGCGCAGTGACAACCTGCGTCAGGTGCGGAGATCCCGATACGAAGCGCAGTGACAACCTGCGTCAGGTGCGGAGATCCCGATACGAGGCACGGTGACAACCTGCGTCAGGTGCGGAGATCCCGATACGAGGCGCGGTGACAACCTGCGCTGGTGCGGAGATCCCGATATGAAGCACAGTGACAACCTGCGTCAGTTGCGAAGATCCCGATACAAAGCGCGGTGACAACCTGCGTCAGGTGCGGAGATCCCGATACGAAGCGCGGTGACAACCTGCGTCAGGTGCGGAGATCCCGATACGAAGCGCAGTGACAACCTGCGTCAGGAGCGGAGATCCTGATACGAAGCGCGGTGACAACCTGCGTCAGGTGCGGAGATCCCGAGACGAAGCGCGGTGCCAACCTGCGTCAGGTGCGGAGATCCCGATACGAAGCACGATGACAACCTGCGTCAGGTGCAGAGATCCCGATACGAGGTGCGGTGACAACCTGCGTCAGGTGCGGAGATCCCGATACGAGGCGCGGTGACAACCTGCGTCAGGTGCGGAGATCCCAATACGAAGCGCGGTGACAACCTGCGTTAGGTGCGGAGATCCCGATACGAAGCGCGGTGACAACCTGTGTCAGGTGCGGAGATCCCGATACGAGGCGTGGTGACAACCTCCTTCAGGTGCGGAGATCCCGATACGAGGCGCGGTGACAACCTGCGTCAGGTGCGGAGATCCCGAAACGAAGCGCGGTGACAACCTGCGTTAGGTGCGGAGATCCCGATACGAAGTGCGGTGACAACCTGCGTCAGGTGCGTAGATCCCGATATGAGGCGCGGTGACAACCTGCGTCAGGTGCGTAGATCCCGATACGAAGCGCGGTGACAACCTGCGTCAGGTGCGGAGATCCCGAAACGAAGCGCGGTGACAACCTGCGTTAGGTGCGGAGATCCCGATACGAAGTGCGGTGACAACCTGCGTCAGGTGCGTAGATCCCGATATGAGGCGCGGTGACAACCTGCGTCAGGTGCGGAGATCCCGATACGAGGTGCGGTGACAACCTGCGTCAGGTGCGGAGATCCCGATACGAGGCGCGGTGACAACCTGCGTCAGGTGCGGAGATCCCAATACGAGGCGCGGTGACAACCTTCTTCAGGTGCGGAGATCCCGATACGAAGCGCAGTGACAACCTGCGTCAGGTGCGGAGATCCCGATACAAAGCGCGGTGACAACCTGCGTCAGTTGCGAAGATCCCGATACGAAGCGCAGTGACAACCTGCGTCAGTTGCGAAGATCCCGAAACGAGGCGCGGTGACAACCTGCGTCAGGTGCGGAGATCCCGATACGAAGCGCAGTGACAACCTGCGTCAGGTGCGGAGATCCCGATACGAAGCGCCGTGACAACCTGCGTCAGGTGCGGAGATCTCAATACGAGGCACAGTGACAACCTGTGTCAGGTGCGGAGATCCCGATACGAGGCGCGGTGACAACCTGTGTCAGGTGCGGAGATCCCGATACGAAGCGCGGTGACAACCTGCGTCAGGTGCGGAGATCCCGATACGAGGCGCGGTGACAACCTGTGTCAGGTGCGGAGATCCCGATACGAAGCGCGGTGACAACCTGCGTCAGGTGCGGAGATCCCGATACGAAGCGCAGTGACAACCTGCGTCAGGTGCGGAGATCCCGATATGAGGTGCGGTGACAACCTGCGTCAGGTGCGGAGATCCCAATACGAGGCGCAGTGACAACCTGCGTCAGGTGCGGAGATCTCGATACGAAGCGCGGTGACAACCTGTGTCAGGTGCGGAGATCCCGATACGAGGTGCGGTGACAACCTGCGTCAGGTGCGGAGATCCCGATACAAAGCGCGGTGACAACCTGCGTCAGGTGCGGAGATCTCGATACGAGGCGCGGTGACAACCTGCGTCAGGTGCGGAGATCTCGATACGAAGCGCGGTGACAACCTGCGTCAGGTGCGGAGATCTCGATACGAAGCGCGGTGACAACCTGCAACAGGTGCGGAGATCTCGATACAAAGCGCAGTGACAACCTGCGTCAGGTGCGGAGATCTCGATTCAAAGCGCGGTGACAACCTGCCTCAGGTGCGGAGATCCCAATACGAGGCGCGGTGACAACCTGCGTCAGGTGCGGAGATCCCAATACAAGGCGCGGTGACAACCTGCGTCAGGTGCGGAGATCCCGATACGAAGCGCGGTGACAACCTGCGTCAGGTGCGGAGATCCCGATACGAGGTGCGGTGACAACCTGCGTCAGGTGCAGAGATCCCGATACGAGGCGCAGTGACAACCTGCGTCAGGTGCGGAGATCCCGATACGAAGCGCGGTGACAACCTGCGTCAGGTGCGGAGATCCCGAAACGAGGCGCGGTGACAACCTGCGTTAGGTGCGGAGATCCCGATACGAAGTGCGGTGACAACCTGCGTCAGGTGCGGAGATCCCGATACAAGGTGCGGTGACAACCTGCGTCAGGTGCAGAGATCCCGATACGAAGCGCGGTGACAACCTGTGTCAGGTGCGGAGATCCCGATACGAGGTGCGGTGACAACCTGCGTCAGGTGCAGAGATCCCAATACGAGGCACGGTGACAACCTGCGTCAGGTGCAGAGATCCCAATACGAGGCACGGTGACAACCTGCGTCAGGTGCGGAGATCCCGATACCAGGCGCGGTGACAACCTGCGTTAGGTGCGGAGATCCCGATATGAAGCGCGGTGACAACCTGCGTCAGGTGCGGAGATCCCGATACAAAGCGCGGTGACAACCTGCGTCAGGTGCGGAGATCCCAATACGAGGCGCGGTGACAACCTGCGTCAGGTGCGGAGATCCCGAAACGAGGCGCGGTGACAACCTGCGTTAGGTGCGGAGATCCCGATATGAAGCGCGGTGACAACCTGCGTCAGGTGCGGAGATCCCGATACGAGGCGCGGTGACAACCTGCGTCAGGTGCAGAGATCCCGATACGAAGCGCGGTGACAACCTGTGTCAGGTGCGGAGATCCCGATGCAAAGCGCAATGACAACCTGCGTCAGGTGCGGAGATCCCGATACGAGGTGCGGTGACAACCTGCGTCAGGTGCAGAGATCCCAATACGAGGCACGGTGACAACCTGCGTCAGGTGCAGAGATCCCAATACGAGGCACGGTGACAACCTGCGTCAGGTGCGGAGATCCCGATACGAAGCGCGGTGACAACCTGCGTCAGGTGCGGAGATCCCGATACGAGGCGCGGTGACAACCTGCGTCAGGTGCGGAGATCCCGATACGAGGCGCGGTGACAACCTGCGTCAGGTGCGGAGATCCCAATACGAAGCGCGGTGACAACCTGCGTTAGGTGCGGAGATCCCGATACGAAGCGCGGTGACAACCTGCGTCAGGTGCGGAGATCCCGATACGAGGCGTGGTGACAACCTCCTTCAGGTGCGGAGATCCCGATACGAAGCGCGGTGACAACCTGCGTCAGGTGCGGAGATCCCGAAACGAAGCGCGGTGACAACCTGCGTTAGGTGCGGAGATCCCGATACGAAGCGCGGTGACAACCTGCGTCAGGTGCGGAGATCCCGATACGAGGTGCGGTGACAACCTGCGTCAGGTGCAGAGATCCTGATACGAGGCGCGGTGACAACCTGCGTCAGGTGCGGAGATCCCGATACGAGGCGCGGTGACAACCTTCTTCAGGTGCGGAGATCCCGATACGAAGCGCAGTGACAACCTGCGTCAGGTGCGGAGATCCCGATACAAAGCGCGGTGACAACCTGCGTCAGTTGCGAAGATCCCGATACGAAGCGCAGTGACAACCTGCGTCAGTTGCGAAGATCCCGAAACGAGGTGCGGTGACAACCTGCGTTAGGTGCGGAGATCCCGATACGAAGTGCGGTGACAACCTGCGTCAGGTGCGGAGATCCCGATACGAGGTGCGGTGACAACCTGCGTCAGGTGCGGAGATCCCGATACGAGGTGCGGTGACAACCTGCGTCAGGTGCAGAGATCCCAATACGAGGCACGGTGACAACCTGCGTTAGGTGCGGAGATCCCGATCCGAGGTGCGGTGACAACCTGTGTCAGGTGCGGAGATCCCAATACGAGGCGCGGTGACAACCTGCGTCAGTTGCGAAGATCCGGAAACGAGGCGCGGTGACAACCTGCGTCAGATGCGGAGATCCCGATACGAAGCGCAGTGACAACCTGCGTCAGGTGCGGAGATCCCGATATGAGGTGCGTGGCAACCTGCGTCAGGTGCGGAGATCCCGATACGAAGCGCCGTGACAACCTGTGTCAGGTGCGGAGATCCCAATACGAAGCGCGGTGACAACCTGCGTCAGTTGCGAAGATCCAGAAACGAGGCGCGGTGACAACCTGCGTCAGGTGCGGAGATCCCGATACGAAGCGCAGTGACAACCTGCGTCAGGTGCGGAGATCCCGATATGAGGTGCGTGGCAACCTGCGTCAGGTGCGGAGATCCCGATACGAAGCGCCGTGACAACCTGCGTCAGGTGCGGAGATCCCTATACGAGGTGCGGTGACAACCTGCGTTAGGTGCGGAGATCCCGATACGAAGCACAGTGACAACCTCCTTCAGGTGCGGAGATCCAGATTTGAGGCGCAGTGACAACCTGCGTCAGGTGCGGAGATCCCGATACGAGGCGCGGTGACAACCTGCGTCAGGTGCGGAGATCCCGATACGAGGCGCGGTGACAACCTGCGTCAGGTGCGGAGATCCCGATACGAGGCGCGGTGACAACCTGCGTCAGGTGCGGAGATCCCGATATGAGGTGCGGTGACAACCTGCGTCAGGTGCGGAGATCCCGATACGAGGTGCGGTGGCAACCTGCGTCAGGTGCGGAGATCCCGATACGAAGCGCAGTGACAACCTGCGTCAGGTGCGGAGATCCCGATATGAGGTGCGGTGACAACCTGCGTCAGGTGCGGAGATCCCAATACGAGGCGCAGTGACAACCTGCGTCAGGTGCGGAGATCTCGATACGAAGCGCGGTGACAACCTGCGTCAGGTGTGGAGATCCCAATACGAGGCGCGGTGACAACCTGCGTCAGGTGCGGAGATCCCGATACAAAGCGCGGTGACAACCTGCGTCAGGTGCGGAGATCTCGATACGAGGCGCGGTGACAACCTGCGTCAGGTGCGGAGATCTCGATACGAAGCGCGGTGACAACCTGCGTCAGGTGCGGAGATCTCGATACGAAGCGCGGTGACAACCTGCAACAGGTGCGGAGATCTCGATACAAAGCGCAGTGACAACCTGCGTCAGGTGCGGAGATCTCGATACAAAGCGCGGTGACAACCTGCCTCAGGTGCGGAGATCCCAATACGAGGCGCGGTGACAACCTGCGTCAGGTGCGGAGATCTCGATACGAAGCGCGGTGACAACCTGCGTCAGGTGCGGAGATCCCGATACGAGGTGTGGTGACAACCTGCGTCAGGTGCGGAGATCTCGATACGAAGCGCGGTGACAACCTGCGTCAGGTGCGGAGATCCCGATACGAGGCGCAGTGACAACCTGCGTCAGGTGCAGAGATCCCGATACGAGGCGCGGTGACAACCTCCTTCAGGTGCGGAGATCCCGATACGAGGCGCGGTGACAACCTCCTTCAGGTGCGGAGATCCCGATACGAAGCGCGGTGACAACCTGCGTCAGGTGCAGAGATCCCGAAACGAGGCGCGGTGACAACCTGCGTCAGGTGCGGAGATCCCAATACGAGGCGCGGTGACAACCTGCGTTAGGTGCGGAGATCCCGATACGAAGCGCGGTGACAACCTGCGTTAGGTGCGGAGATCCCGATACGAAGCGCGGTGACAAACTGCGTCAGGTGCGGAGATCCCGATAAGAGGTGCGGTGACAACCTGCGTCAGGTGCAGAGATCCCGATACAAAGCGCGGTGACAACCTGCGTCAGGTGCGGAGATCCCGAAACGAGGCGCGGTGACAACCTGCGTTAGGTGCGGAGATCCCGATACGAAGCGCGGTGACAACCTGCGTCAGGTGCGGAGATCCCGATACGAAGCGCGGTGACAACCTGCGTCAGGTGCGGAGATCCCGAAACGAGGCGCGGTGACAACCTGCGTTAGGTGCGGAGATCCCGATACGAAGCGCGGTGACAACCTGCGTCAGGTGCGGAGATCCCGATACAAGGTGCGGTGACAACCTGCGTCAGGTGCAGAGATCCCGATACGAAGCGCGGTGACAACCTGTGTCAGGTGCGGAGATCCCGATACGAGGTGCGGTGACAACCTGCGTCAGGTGCAGAGATCCCAATACGAGGCACGGTGACAACCTGCGTCAGGTGCAGAGATCCCAATACGAGGCACGGTGACAACCTGCGTCAGGTGCGGAGATCCCGATACGAAGCGCGGTGACAACCTGCGTCAGGTGCGGAGATCCCGATACAAAGCGCGGTGACAACCTGCGTCAGGTGCGGAGATCCCAATACGAGGCGCGGTGACAACCTGCGTCAGGTGCGGAGATCCCGATACGAAGCGCGGTGACAACCTGCGTCAGGTGCGGAGATCCCGATACGAAGCGCGGTGACAACCTGCGTCAGGTGCGGAGATCCCGATACAAAGCGCGGTGACAACCTGCCTCAGGTGCGGAGATCCCGAAACGAGGCGCGGTGACAACCTGCGTTAGGTGCGGAGATCCCGATACGAAGCGCGGTGACAACCTGCGTCAGGTGCGGAGATCCCGATACGAGGCGCGGTGACAACCTGCGTCAGGTGCGGAGATCCCGATACAAAGTGCGGTGACAACCTGCCTCAGGTGCGGAGATCCCGAAACGAGGCGCGGTGACAACCTGCGTTAGGTGCGGAGATCCCGATACGAAGCGCGGTGACAACCTGCGTCAGGTGCGGAGATCCCGATACGAGGCGCGGTGACAACCTGCGTCAGGTGCGGAGATCCCGATACGAGGCGCGGTGACAACCTGCGTCAGGTGCTGAGATCCCGATACGAAGCACGGTGACAACCTGCGTCAGGTGCGGAGATCCCGATACGAGGCGCGGTGACAACCTGTGTCAGGTGCGGAGATCCCGATGCGAAGCGCGATGACAACCTGCGTCAGGTGCGGAGATCCCAATACGAGGCACGGTGACAACCTGCGTCAGGTGCAGAGATCCCAATACGAGGCACGGTGACAACCTGCGTCAGGTGCGGAGATCTCGATACGAAGCGCGGTGACAACCTGCGTCAGGTGCGGAGATCCCGATACGAAGCGCGGTGACAACCTGCGTCAGGTGCGGAGATCTCGATGCGAAGCGCAGTGACAACCTGCGTCAGGTGCGGAGATCCCGATACGAAGCGCGGTGACAACCTGCGTCAGGTGCGGAGATCTCGATACGAAGCGCGGTGACAACCTGCGTCAGGTGCGGAGATCCCAATACGAGGCGCGGTGACAACCTGCGTCAGGTGCGGAGATCTCGATACGAAGCGCGGTGACAACCTGCGTCAGGTGCGGAGATCCCGATACAAAGCGCGGTGACAACCTGCGTCAGGTGCGGAGATCTCGATACGAAGCGCGGTGACAACCTGCGTCAGGTGATGAGATCCCGATACGAGGTGCGGTGACAACCTGCGTTAGGTGCGGAGATCCCGATACGAGACGCGGTGACAACCTGCATTAGGTGCGGAGATCCCGATACGAGGTGCGGTGACAACCTGCGTCAGGTGCGGAGATCCCGATACGAGGTGCGGTGACAACCTGCGTCAGGTGCGGAGATCCCGATACGAGGTGCGGTGACAACCTGCGTCAGGTGCGGAGATCCCGATACGAAGCGCAGTGACAACCTGCGTCAGGTGCGGAGATCCCGATACGAGGTGCGGTGACAACCTGCGTCAGGTGCGGAGATCCCGATACGAAGCGCAGTGACAACCTGCGTCAGTTGCGAAGATCCCGAAACGAGGCGCGGTGACAACCTGCGTCAGGTGCGGAGATCCCGATACGAAGCGCAGTGACAACCTGCGTCAGGTGCGGAGATCCCGATACGAGGTGCGGTGACAACCTGCGTCAGGTGCGGAGATCCCGATACAAAGCGCGGTGACAACCTGCGTCAGGTGCGGAGATCTCGATACGAAGCGCGATGACAACCTGCGTCAGGTGCGGAGATCCCGATACAAAGCGCGGTGACAACCTGCGTCAGGTGCGGAGATCTCGATACGAAGCGCGGTGACAACCTGCGTCAGGTGCGGAGATCTCGATACGAAGCACGGTGACAACCTGCCTCAGGTGCGGAGATCTCGATACGAAGCGCGGTGACAACCTGCGTCAGGTGCGGAGATCTCGATACGAAGCACGGTGACAACCTGCGTTAGGTGCGGAGATCTCGATACGAAGCGCGGTGACAACCTGCGTCAGGTGCGGAGATCTCGATACGAAGCACGGTGACAACCTGCGTCAGGTGCGGAGATCTCGATACGAAGCGCGGTGACAACCTGCGTCAGGTGCGGAGATCCCGATACGAAGCGCGGTGACAACCTGCCTCAGGTGCGGAGATCTCGATACGAAGCGCGGTGACAACCTGCGTTAGGTGCGGAGATCCCGATACGAAGCGCAGTGACAACCTGCGTCAGGTGCGGAGATCCCGATACGAGGCACGGTGACAACCTGCGTCAGGTGCGGAGATCCCGATATGAAGCACAGTGACAACCTGCGTCAGTTGCGAAGATCCCGATACAAAGCGCGGTGACAACCTGCGTCAGGTGCGGAGATCCCGATACGAGGTGCGGTGACAACCTGCGTCAGGTGCGGAGATCCCGATACGAAGCGCAGTGACAACCTGCGTCAGGTGCGGAGGTCCCGATACAAAGCGCGGTGACAACCTGCGTTAGGTGCGGAGATCCCGATACGAAGCGCAGTGACAACCTGCGTCAGGTGCGGAGATCCCGATACGAGGCACGGTGACAACCTGCGTCAGGTGCGGAGATCCCGATACGAGGCACGGTGACAACCTGCGTTAGGTGCGGAGATCCCGATACGAAGCGCAGTGACAACCTGCGTCAGGTGCGGAGATCCCGATACGAAGCGCAGTGACAACCTGCGTCAGGTGCGGAGATCCCGATACGAGGCACGGTGACAACCTGCGTCAGGTGCGGAGATCCCGATACGAGGCGCGGTGACAACCTGCGTTAGGTGCGGAGATCCCGATATGAAGCACAGTGACAACCTGCGTCAGTTGCGAAGATCCCGATACAAAGCGCGGTGACAACCTGCGTCAGGTGCGGAGATCCCGATACGAAGCGCGGTGACAACCTGCGTCAGGTGCGGAGATCCCGATACGAAGCGCAGTGACAACCTGCGTCAGGAGCGGAGATCCCGATACGAAGCGCGGTGACAACCTGCGTCAGGTGCGGAGATCCCGAGACGAAGCGCAGTGACAACCTGCGTCAGGTGCGGAGATCCCGATACGAGGCACGGTGACAACCTGCGTCAGGTGCGGAGATCCCGATACGAGGCGCGGTGACAACCTGCGTTAGGTGCGGAGATCCCGATATGAAGCACAGTGACAACCTGCGTCAGTTGCGAAGATCCCGATACAAAGCGCGGTGACAACCTGCGTCAGGTGCGGAGATCCCGATACGAAGCGCGGTGACAACCTGCGTCAGGTGCGGAGATCCCGATACGAAGCGCAGTGACAACCTGCGTCAGGTGCGGAGGTCCCGATACAAAGCGCGGTGACAACCTGCGTTAGGTGCGGAGATCCCGATACGAAGCGCGGTGACAACCTGTGTCAGGTGCGGAGATCCCGATACGAAGCGCAGTGACAACCTGCGTCAGGTGCGGAGATCCCGATACGAGGCACGGTGACAACCTGCGTCAGGTGCGGAGATCCCGATACGAGGCACGGTGACAACCTGCGTCAGCTGCGGAGATCCCGATACGAAGCGCAGTGACAACCTGTGTCAGGTGCGGAGATCCCGATACGAAGCGCAGTGACAACCTGCGTCAGGTGCGGAGATCCCGATACGAGGCACGGTGACAACCTGCGTTAGGTGCGGAGGTCCCGATACAAAGCGCGGTGACAACCTGCGTCAGCTGCGGAGATCCCGATACGAAGCGCAGTGACAACCTGTGTCAGGTGCGGAGATCCCGATACGAAGCGCAGTGACAACCTGCGTCAGGTGCGGAGATCCCGATACGAGGCACGGTGACAACCTGCGTCAGGTGCGGAGATCCCGATACGAGGCACGGTGACAACCTGCGTCAGGTGCGGAGATCCCGATACGAGGCACGGTGACAACCTGCGTTAGGTGCGGAGATCCCGATACGAAGCGCAGTGACAACCTGCGTCAGGTGCGGAGATCCCGATACGAAGCGCAGTGACAACCTGCGTCAGGTGCGGAGATCCCGATACGAGGCACGGTGACAACCTGCGTCAGGTGCGGAGATCCCGATACGAGGCGCGGTGACAACCTGCGTTAGGTGCGGAGATCCCGATATGAAGCACAGTGACAACCTGCGTCAGTTGCGAAGATCCCGATACAAAGCGCGGTGACAACCTGCGTCAGGTGCGGAGATCCCGATACGAAGCGCGGTGACAACCTGCGTCAGGTGCGGAGATCCCGATACGAAGCGCAGTGACAACCTGCGTCAGGAGCGGAGATCCCGATACGAAGCGCGGTGACAACCTGCGTCAGGTGCGGAGATCCCGAGACGAAGCGCGGTGCCAACCTGCGTCAGGTGCGGAGATCCTGATACGAAGCACGATGACAACCTGCGTCAGGTGCAGAGATCCCGATACGAGGCGCGGTGACAACCTGCGTCAGGTGCGGAGATCCCGATACGAGGCGCGGTGACAACCTGCGTCAGGTGCGGAGATCCCAATACGAAGCGCGGTGACAACCTGCGTTAGGTGCGGAGATCCGGATACGAAGCGCGGTGACAACCTGCGTCAGGTGCGGAGATCCCGATACGAGGCGTGGTGACAACCTCCTTCAGGTGCGGAGATCCCGAAACGAAGCGCGGTGACAACCTGCGTTAGGTGCGGAGATCCCGATACGAAGCGCGGTGACAACCTGCGTCAGGTGCGGAGATCCCGAAACGAAGCGCGGTGACAACCTGCGTTAGGTGCGGAGATCCCGATACGAAGCGCGGTGACAACCTGCGTCAGGTGCGGAGATCCCGATACGAGGTGCGGTGACAACCTGCGTCAGGTGCGGAGATCCCGATACGAGGCGCGGTGACAACCTGCATCAGGTGCGGAGATCCCGATACGAGGCGCGGTGACAACCTTCTTCAGGTGCGGAGATCCCGATACGAAGCGCAGTGACAACCTGCGTCAGGTGCGGAGATCCCGATACAAAGCGCGGTGACAACCTGCGTCAGTTGCGAAGATCCCGATACGAAGCGCAGTGACAACCTGCGTCAGTTGCGAAGATCCCGAAACGAGGTGCGGTGACAACCTGCGTTAGGTGCGGAGATCCCGATACGAAGTGCGGTGACAACCTGCGTCAGGTGCGGAGATCCCGATACGAGGTGCGGTGACAACCTGCGTCAGGTGCGGAGATCCCGATACAAAGCGCGGTGACAACCTGCGTTAGGTGCGGAGACCCTGATACGAAGCACAGTGACAACCTGCGTCAGGTGCGGAGATCCCGATACGAGGTGCGGTGACAACCTGCGTCAGGTGCAGAGATCCCAATACGAGGCACGGTGACAACCTGCGCTAGGTGCGGAGATCCCGATCCGAGGTGCGGTGACAACCTGTGTCAGGTGCGGAGATCCCAATACGAGGCGCGGTCACAACCTGCGTCAGTTGCGAAGATCCCGAAACGAGGCGCGGTGACAACCTGCGTCAGGTGCGGAGATCCCGATACGAAGCGCAGTGACAACCTGCGTCAGGTGCGGAGATCCCGATACGAGGTGCGGTGACAACCTGCGTCAGGTGCGGAGATCCCGATACGAGGTGCGTGGCAACCTGCGTCAGGTGCGGAGATCCCGATACGAAGCGCCGTGACAACCTGCGTCAGGTGCGGAGATCCAGATTTGAGGCGCAGTGACAACCTGCGTCAGGTGCGGAGATCCCAATACGAGGCGCGGTGACAACCTGCGTCAGGTGCGGAGATCTCAATACGAGGCACAGTGACAACCTGTGTCAGGTGCGGAGATCCCAATACGAGGCACAGTGACAACCTGTGTCAGGTGCGGAGATCCCGATACGAGGCGCGGTGACAACCTGCGTCAGGTGCGGAGATCCCGATACGAGGCGCGGTGACAACCTGTGTCAGGTGCGGAGATCCCGATACGAGGTGCGGTGGCAACCTGCGTCAGGTGCGGAGATCCCGATACGAAGCGCAGTGACAACCTGCGTCAGGTGCGGAGATCCCGATATGAGGTGCGGTGACAACCTGCGTCAGGTGCGGAGATCTCGATACGAAGCGCGGTGACAACCTGCGTCAGGTGCGGAGATCCCAATACGAGGCGCGGTGACAACCTGCGTCAGGTGCGGAGATCCCGATACAAAGCGCGGTGACAACCTGCGTCAGGTGCGGAGATCTCGATACGAGGCGCGGTGACAACCTGCGTCAGGTGCGGAGATCTCGATACGAAGCGCGGTGACAACCTGCGTCAGGTGCGGAGATCTCGATACGAAGCGCAGTGACAACCTGTATAAGGTGCGGAGATCCCGATACAAAGCGCAGTGACAACCTGCGTCAGGTGCGGAGATCTCGATACAAAGCGTGGTGACAACCTGCCTCAGGTGCGGAGATCCCAATACGAGGCGCGGTGACAACCTGCGTCAGGTGCGGAGATCTCGATACGAAGCGCGGTGACAACCTGCGTCAGGTGCGGAGATCCCGATACGAGGTGTGGTGACAACCTGCGTCAGGTGCGGAGATCCCGATACGAGGTGCGGTGACAACCTGCGTCAGGTGCGGAGATCCCGATACGAGGCGCGGTGACAACCTGCGTCAGGTGCGGAGATCTCGATACAAAGCGCGGTGACAACCTGCCTCAGGTGCGGAGATCCCAATACGAAGCGCAGTGACAACCTGCGTCAGGTGCGGAGATCCCGATACGAAGCGCAGTGACAACCTCCTTCAGGTGCGGAGATCCCGATACGAGGCGCGGTGACAACCTCCTTCAGGTGCGGAGATCCCGATACGAAGCGCGGTGACAACCTGCGTCAGGTGCAGAGATCCCAAAACGAGGCGCGGTGACAACCTGCGTCAGGTGCGGAGATCCCAATACGAGGCGCGGTGACAACCTGCGTTAGGTGCGGAGATCCCGATACGAAGCGCAGTGACAACCTGCGTCAGGTTCGGAGATCCCGATACGAGGCGCGGTGACAACCTGCGTCAGGTGCGGAGATCCCGATACGAAGCGCGGTGACAACCTGCGTCAGGTGCGGAGATCCCGAAACGAGGCGCGGTGACAACCTGCGTTAGGTGCGGAGATCCCGATACGAAGCACGGTGACAACCTGCGTCAGGTGCGGAGATCCCGATACAAGGTGCGGTGACAACCTGCGTCAGGTGCAGAGATCCCGATACGAAGCGCGGTGACAACCTGCGTCAGGTGCAGAGATCCCGATACGAAGCGCGGTGACAACCTGTGTCAGGTGCGGAGAACCCGATGCGAAGCGCGGTGACAACCTGCGTCAGGTGCGGAGATCCCGATACGAGGTGCGGTGACAACCTGCGTCAGGTGCAGAGATCCCAATACGAGGCACGGTGACAACCTGCGTCAGGTGCAGAGATCCCAATACGAGGCACGGTGACAACCTGCGTCAGGTGCGGAGATCCCGATACGAAGCGCGGTGACAACCTGCGTCAGGTGCGGAGATCCCGATACAAAGCGCGGTGACAACCTGCGTCAGGTGCGGAGATCCCAATACGAGGCACGGTGACAACCTGCGTCAGGTGCAGAGATCCCGATACGAAGCGCGGTGACAACCTGTATAAGGTGCGGAGATCTCGATACGAAGCGCGGTAACAACCTGCGTCAGGTGCAGAGATCTCGATACGAAGCGCGGTGACAACCTGCGTCAGGTGCGGAGATCTCGATACGAAGCGCGGTGACAACCTGCGTCAGGTGCGGAGATCCCGATACGAAGCGCGGTGACAACCTGCGTCAGGTGCGGAGATCTCGATACGAAGCGCGGTGACAACCTGCGTCAGGTGCGGAGATCTCGATACGAAGCGCGGTGACAACCTGCGTCAGGTGCGGAGATCCCGATACGAAGCGCGGTGACAACCTGCGTCAGGTGCGGAGATCCCGATACGAAGCGCGGTGACAACCTGCGTCAGGTGCGGAGATCTCGATACGAAGCGCGGTGACAACCTGCGTCAGGTGCGGAGATCCCAATACGAGGCGCGGTGACAACCTGCGTCAGGTGCGGAGATCTCGATACGAAGCGCGGTGACAACCTGCGTCAGGTGCGGAGATCCCGATACAAAGCGCGGTGACAACCTGCGTCAGGTGCGGAGATCCCGATACAAAGCGCAATGACAACCTGCGTCAGGTGATGAGATCCCGATACGAGGTGCGGTGACAACCTGCGTCAGGTGCGGAGATCCCGATACGAAGCGCGGTGACAACCTGCGTCAGGTGCGGAGATCCCGATACAAAGCGCGGTGACAACCTGCGTCAGGTGCGGAGATCCCAATACGAGGCGCGGTGACAACCTGCGTCAGGTGCAGAGATCCCGATACGAAGCGCGGTGACAACCTGTATAAGGTGCGGAGATCTCGATACGAAGCGCGGTAACAACCTGCGTCAGGTGCAGAGATCTCGATACGAAGCGCGGTGACAACCTGCGTCAGGTGCGGAGATCTCGATACGAAGCGCGGTGACAACCTGCGTCAGGTGCGGAGATCCCGATACGAAGCGCGGTGACAACCTGCGTCAGGTGCGGAGATCTCGATACGAAGCGCGGTGACAACCTGCGTCAGGTGCGGAGATCTCGATACGAAGCGCGGTGACAACCTGCGTCAGGTGCGGAGATCCCGATACGAAGCGCGGTGACAACCTGCGTCAGGTGCGGAGATCTCGATACGAAGCGCAGTGACAACCTGCGTCAGGTGCGGAGATCCCGATACGAGGTGCGGTGACAACCTGCGTCAGGTGCGGAGATCCCGATACGAGGTGCGGTGACAACCTGCGTCAGGTGCGGAGATCCCGATACAAAGCGCGGTGACAACCTGCGTCAGGTGCGGAGATCTCGATACGAAGCGCGGTGACAACCTGCGTCAGGTGCGGAGATCTCGATACGAAGCACGGTGACAACCTGCGTCAGGTGCGGAGATCTCGATACGAAGCGCGGTGACAACCTGCGTTAGGTGCAGAGATCCCGATACGAGGTGCGGTGACAACCTGCCTCAGGTGCGGAGATCTCGATACGAAGCGCGGTGACAACCTGCGTCAGGTGCGGAGATCTCGATACGAAGCGCGGTGACAACCTGCGTCAGGTGCGGAGATCCCGATACGAAGCGCGGTGACAACCTGCCTCAGGTGCGGAGATCTCGATACGAAGCGCGGTGACAACCTGCGTCAGGTGCGGAGATCCCGATACGAAGCACAGTGACAACCTGCGTCAGGTGCGGAGATCTCGATACGAAGCGCGGTGACAACCTGCGTCAGGTGCGGAGATCCCGATACGAGGCGCGGTGACAACCTGCGTCAGGTGCAGAGATCCCGATACAAAGCGCGGTGACAACCTGCGTCAGGTGCGGAGATCCCGATACAAAGCGCGGTGACAACCTGCGTCAGGTGCGGAGATCTCGATACGAAGCGCAGTGACAACCTGCGTCAGGTGCGGAGTTCTCGATACGAAGCGCGGTGACAACCTGCGTCAGGTGCGGAGATCCCGATACGAAGCGCGGTGACAACCTGTATAAGGTGCGGAGATCTTGATACGAAGCACAGTGACAACCTGCGTCAGGTGCGGAGATCCCGATACGAAGCACAATGACAACCTGCGTCAGGTGCGGAGATCCCGATACAAAGCGCTGTGACAACTTGCGTCAGGTGCGGAGATCCCGATACGAAGCGCAGTGACAACCTGCGTCAGGTGCGGAGATCCCGATACGAAGTGCAGTGACAACCTGCGTCAGGTGCGGAGATCCCGATACAAAGCGCGGTGACAACCTGCGTCAGGTGCGGAGATCCCGATACGAAGCGCAGTGACAACCTGCGTCAGGTGCGGAGATCCCGATACGAAGCGCAATGACAACCTGCGTCAGGTGCGGAGATCCCGATACGAGGTGCGGTGACAACCTGCGTTAGGTGCGGAGATCCCGATACGAGGTGCGGTGACAACCTGCGTTAGGTGCGGAGATCGTGATACGAAGCACAGTGACAACCTGCGTCAGGTGCGGAGATCCCGATACGAAGCGCAATGACAACCTGCGTCAGGTGCGGAGATCCCGATACGAGGTGCGGTGACAACCTGCATTAGGTGCGGAGATCCCGATACGAGGTGCGGTGACAACCTGCGTCAGTTGCGAAGATCCCGAAACGAGGCGCGGTGACAACCTGCGTCAGGTGCGGAGATCCCGATACGAAGCGCAGTGACAACCTGCGTCAGGTGCGGAGATCCCGATACAAAGCGCGGTGACAACCTGCGTCAGGTGCGGAGATCCCGATACAAAGCGCGGTGACAACCTGCGTCAGGTGCGGAGATCCCAATACGAGGCGCGGTGACAACCTGCGTCAGGTGCGGAGATCTCGATACGAAGCGCGGTGACAACCTGTATAAGGTGCGGAGATCTCGATACGAAGCGCGGCGACAACCTGCGTCAGGTGCGGAGATCTCGATACGAAGCGCGGTGACAACCTGTATAAGGTGCGGAGATCTCGATACGAAGCGCGGTGACAACCTGCGTCAGGTGCGGAGATCCCGATACGAGGTGCGGTGACAACCTGCGTCAGGTGCGGAGATCCCGATATGAGGTGCGGTGACAACCTGCGTCAGGTGCGGAGATCCCGATACGAGGTGCGGTGACAACCTGCGTCAGGTGCGGAGATCCCGATATGAGGTGCGGTGACAACCTGCGTCAGGTGCGGAGATCCCGATACGAGGTGCGGTGACAACCTGCGTCAGGTGCGGAGATCCCGATACGAGGTGCGGTGACAACCTGCGTCAGGTGCGGAAATCCCGATATGAGGTGCGGTGACAACCTGCGTCAGGTGCGGAGATCCCGATACGAGGTGCGGTGACAACCTGCGTCAGGTGCGGAGATCCCGATATGAGGTGCGGTGACAACCTGCGTCAGGTGCGGAGATCTCGATACGAAGCGCGGTGACAACCTGCGTCAGGTGCGGAGATCTCGATACGAAGCGCGGTGACAACCTGTATAAGGTGCGGAGATCTCGATACGAAGCGCGGTGACAACCTGCCTCAGGTGCGGAGATCCCGATATGAAGCGCGGTGACAACCTGCGTCAGGTGCGGAGATCTCGATACGAAGCGCGGTGACAACCTGCGTCAGGTGCGGAGATCCCGATACGAAGCGCGGTGACAACCTGCGTCAGGTGCGGAGATCCCAATACGAGGCGCGGTGACAACCTGCGTCAGGTGCGGAGATCTCGATACGAAGCGCGGTGACAACCTGCGTCAGGTGCGGAGATCTCGATACGAAGCGCGGTGACAACCTGCGTCAGGTGCGGAGATCCCAATACGAGGCGCGGTGACAACCTGCGTCAGGTGCAGAGATCTCGATACGAAGCGCGGTGACAACCTGCGTCAGGTGCGGAGATCCCGATACGAAGCACGGTGACAACCTGCGTGAGGTGCGGAGATCCCGATACGAAGCGCAGTGACAACCTGCGTCAGGTGCGGAGATCCCGATACGAGGCGCGGTGACAACCTGCGTCAGGTGCGGAGATCCCAATACGAGGCGCGGTGACAACCTGCGTCAGGTGCGGAGATCCCGATACGAGGTGCGGTGACAACCTGCGTTAGGTGCGGAGATCTCGATACGAAGCGCGGTGACAACCTGCGTCAGGTGCGGAGATCTCGATACGAAGCGCGGTGACAACCTGTATAAGGTGCGGAGATCTCGATACGAAGCGCGGTGACAACCTGCCTCAGGTGCGGAGATCTCGATACGAAGCGCGGTGACAACCTGCCTGAGGTGCGGAGATCCCGATACGAGGTGCGGTGACAACCTGCGTCAGGTGCGGAGATCTCGATACAAAGCGCGGTGACAACCTGCGTCAGGTGCGGAGATCCCGATACGAAGCGCGGTGACAACCTGCGTCAGGTGCGGAGATCTCGATACGAAGCGCGGTGACAACCTGCCTGAGGTGCGGAAATCCCGATACGAGGTGCGGTGACAACCTGCGTCAGGTGCGGAGATCTCGATACAAAGCGCGGTGACAACCTGCGTCAGGTGCGGAGATCCCGATACGAAGCGCGGTGACAACCTGCGTCAGGTGCGGAGATCTCGATACGAATCGCGGTGACAACCTGCGTCAGGTGCGGAGATCTCGATACGAAGCGCGGTGACAACCTGCGTCAGGTGCGGAGATCTCGATACGAAGCGCGGTGACAACCTGTATAAGGTGCGGAGATCTCGATACGAAGCGCGGTGACAACCTGCCTCAGGTGCGGAGATCTCGATACGAAGCGCGGTGACAACCTGCGTCAGGTGCGGAGATCCCGATACAAAGCGCGGTGACAACCTGCGTCAGGTGCGGAGATCCCGATACGAGGTGCGGTGACAACCTGCGTCAGGTGCGGAGATCCCGATACGAAGCGCAGTGACAACCTGCGTCAGGTTCGGAGATCCCGATACAAAGCGCGGTGACAACCTGCGTCAGGTGCGGAGATCCCGATACGAGGTGCGGTGACAACCTGCGTCAGGTGCGGAGATCCCGATATGAGGTGCGGTGGCAACCTGCGTCAGGTGCGGAGATCCCGATACGAGGTGCGGTGACAACCTGCGTCAGGTGCGGAGATCCCGATATGAGGTGCGGTGGCAACCTGCGTCAGGTGCGGAGATCCCGATACGAGGTGCGGTGACAACCTGTGTCAGGTGCGGAGATCTCGATACGAAGCGCGGTGACAACCTGCGTCAGGTGCGGAGATCTCGATACGAAGCGCGGTGACAACCTGCGTCAGGTGCGGAGATCTCGATACGAAGCGCGGTGACAACCTGCGTCAGGTGCGGAGATCCCAATACGAGGCGCGGTGACAACCTGCGTCAGGTGCGGAGATCCCAATACGAGGCGCGGTGACAACCTGCGTCAGGTGCGGAGATCTCGATACGAAGCGCGGTGACAACCTGCGTCAGGTGCGGAGATCCCAATACGAGGCGCGGTGACAACCTGCGTCAGGTGCGGAGATCTCGATACGAAGCGCGGTGACAACCTGCGTCAGGTGCGGAGATCCTGATACGAAGCGCAGTGACAACCTGTGTCAGTTGCGGATATCCCGATACGAAGCACAGTGACAACCTGCGTTAGGTGCGGAGATCCCGATACAAAGCGCGGTGACAACCTGCGTCAGTTGCGAAGATCCCGATACAAAGCGCGGTGACAACCTGCGTCAGGTGCGGAGATCCCGAAACGAGGCGCGGTGACAACCTGCGTCAGGTGCGGAGATCCCGATACGAGGCGCGGTGACAACCTGCGTCAGGTGCGGAGATCCCGATACCAGGCGCGGTGACAACCTGCGTCAGGTGCAGAGATCCCAATACCAGGCGCGGTGACAACCTGCGTCAGGTGCGGAGATTCCGATACGAAGCGCGGTGACAACCTGCGTCAGGTGCGGAGATCCCAATACCAGGCGCGGTGACAACCTGCGTCAGGTGCGGAGATCTCGATACGAAGCGCGGTGACAACCTGCGTCAGGTGCGGAGATCTCGATACGAAGCGTGGTGACAACCTGCGTCAGGTGCGGAGATCTCGATACGAAGCGCGGTGACAACCTGCGTCAGGTGCGGAGATCCCGATACGAGGCGCGGTGACAACCTGCGTCAGGTGCGGAGATCTCAATACAAAGTGCGGTGACAACCTGCGTCAGGTGCAGAGATAGCGATACGAGGTGCGGTGACAACCTGCGTCAGGTGCGGAGATCTCGATACGAAGCGCGGTGACAACCTGCGTCAGGTGCGGAGATCCCAATACGAGGCGCGGTGACAACCTGCGTCAGGTGCGGAGATCCCGATACAAAGCGCGGTGACAACCTGCGTCAGGTGCGGAGATCCCGATACAAAGCGCGGTGACAACCTGCGTCAGGTGCGGAGATCTCGATACGAAGCGCGGTGACAACCTGCGTCAGGTGCGGAGATCTCGATACGAAGCGCGGTGACAACCTGCGTCAGGTGCGGAGATCCCAATACGAGGCGCGGTGACAACCTGCGTCAGGTGCGGAGATCCTGATACGAAGCGCAGTGACAACCTGCGTCAGGTGCGGAGATCCCGATACAAAGCGCGGTGACAACCTGCGTCAGGTGCGGAGATCCCGATACGAAGCGCAGTGACAACCTGCGTCAGGTGCGGAGATCCCGATACGAAGCGCGGTGACAACCTGGGTTAGGTGCGGAGATCCCGATACGAGGTGCGGTGACAACCTGCGTCAGGTGCGGAGATCCCGATACGAAGCGCGGTGACAACCTGGGTTAGGTGCGGAGATCCCGATACGAAGCACAGTGACAACCTGCGTCAGGTGCGGAGATCCCGATACGAAGCGCGGTGACAACCTGCGTTAGGTGCGGAGATCCCGATACGAAGCGCGGTGACAACCTGCGTCAGGTGCGGAGATCCCGATACGAGGCGCGGTGACAACCTGCGTCAGGTGCGGAGATCCCGATACAAAGCACGGTGACAACCTGCGTTAGGTGCGGAGATCCCGATACGAAGCGCGGTGACAACCTGCGTCAGGTGCGGAGATCCCGATACGAGGTGCGGTGACAACCTGCGTTAGGTGCGGAGATCCCGATACGAAGCACAGTGACAACCTGCGTCAGTTGCGAAGATCCCGAAACGAGGCGCGGTGACAACATGCGTTAGGTGCGGAGATCCCGATACGAAGCGCGGTGACAAACTGCGTTAGGTGCGGAGATCCCAATACAAAGCGCGGTGACAACCTGCGTCAGGTGCGGAGATCCCGAAACGAGGCGCGGTGACAACCTGCGTCAGGTGCGGAGATCCCGATACGAGGTGCGGTGACAACCTGCGTCAGGTGCAGAGATCTCGATATGAAGCGCAGTGACAACCTGTGTCAGGTGCGGAGATCCCGATACGAGGCGCGGTGACAACCTGCGTCAGGTGCGGAGATCCCGATACGAAGCGCGGTGACAACCTGCGTCAGGTGCGGAGATCCCGATACGAAGCGCAGTGACAACCTGCGTCAGGTGCGGAGATCCCGATACAAAGCGCAGTGACAACCTGCGTCAGCTGCGGAGATCCCGATACGAGGTGCGGTGGCAACCTGCGTCAGGTGCGGAGATCCCGATACGAGGCGCGGTGACAACCTGCGTCAGCTGCGGAGATCCCGATACGAAGCACAGTGACAACCTGCGTCAGGTGCGGAGATCCCGATACGAGGCGCGGTGACAACCTGCGTCAGGTGCGGAGATCCCGATACGAAGCGCAGTGACAACCTGCGTCAGGTGCAGAGATCCCAATACGAGGCACGGTGACAACCTGCGTTAGGTGCGGAGATCCCGATACGAGGTGCGGTGACAACCTGCGTCAGGTGCGGAGATCCCGATACGAGGCGTGGTGACAACCTGCGTTAGGTGCGGAGATCCCGATATGAGGTGCGGTGGCAACCTGCGTCAGGTGCGGAGATCCCGATACGAAGCACAGTGACAACCTGCGTCAGGTGCGGAGATCCCGATACGAGGCGCGGTGACAACCTGCGTCAGGTGCGAAGATCCCGATACGAAGCGCAGTGACAACCTGCGTCAGGTGCAGAGATCCCAATACGAGGCACGGTGACAACCTGCGTTAGGTGCGGAGATCCCGATACGAGGTGCGGTGACAACCTGCGTCAGGTGCGGAGATCCCGATACGAAGCGCAGTGACAACCTGCGTCAGGTGCGGAGATCCCGATACGAAGCGCCGTGACAACCTGCGTCAGGTGCGGAGATCCCTATACGAGGTGCGGTGACAACCTGCGTTAGGTGCGGAGATCCCGATACGAAGCACAGTGACAACCTCCTTCAGGTGCGGAGATCCAGCTTTGAGGCGCAGTGACAACCTGCGTCAGGTGCGGAGATCCCGATACGAGGCGCGGTGACAACCTGCGTCAGGTGCGGAGATCTCGATACAAAGCGCGGTGACAACCTGCGTCAGGTGCGGAGATCTCGATACGAAGCGCAGTGACAACCTGTGTCAGGTGCGGAGATCCCGATACGAGGTGCGGTGACAACCTGCGTCAGGTGCGGAGATCCCGATACGAAGCGCAGTGACAACCTGCGTCAGGTGCGGAGATCCCGATACGAGGCGCGGTGACAACCTGCGTCAGGTGCGGAGATCCCGATATGAGGTGCGGTGACAACCTGCGTCAGGTGCGGAGATCCCAATACGAGGCGCAGTGACAACCTGCGTCAGGTGCGGAGATCTCGATACGAAGCGCGGTGACAACCTGCGTCAGGTGCGGAGATCCCAATACGAGGTGCGGTGACAACCTGCGTCAGGTGCGGAGATCCCGATACAAAGCGCGGTGACAACCTGCGTCAGGTGCGGAGATCCCGATATGAGGTGCGGTGACAACCTGCGTCAGGTGCGGAGATCTCGATACGAGGCGCGGTGACAACCTGCGTCAGGTGCGGAGATCTCGATACGAAGCGCGGTGACAACCTGCGTCAGGTGCGGAGATCTCGATACGAAGCGCGGTGACAACCTGCGTCAGGTGCGGAGATCTCGATACAAAGCGCGGTGACAACCTGCGTCAGGTGCGGAGATCTCGATACAAAGCGCGGTGACAACCTGCGTCAGGTGCGGAGATCCCAATACGAGGCGCGGTGACAACCTGCGTCAGGTGCAGAGATCCCGATACGAGGTGTGGTGACAACCTGCGTCAGGTGCGGAGATCCCGATACGAGGTGCGGTGACAACCTGCGTCAGGTGCGGAGATCCCGATACGAGGCGCGGTGACAACCTGCGTCAGGTGCGGAGATCCCGATACGAGGTGTGGTGACAACCTGCGTCAGGTGCGGAGATCTCGATACGAAGCGCGGTGACAACCTGCGTCAGGTGCGGAGATCTCGATACAAAGCGCGGTGACAACCTGCGTCAGGTGCGGAGATCCCGATACAAAGCGCGGTGACAACCTGCGTTAGGTGCGGAGATCCCGATACGAAGCGCAGTGACAACCTGCGTCAGGTGCGGAGATCCCGATACGAGGCACGGTGACAACCTGCGTTAGGTGCGGAGATCCCGATACGAAGCGCAGTGACAACCTGCGTCAGGTGCGGAGATCCCGATACGAAGCGCAGTGACAACCTGCGTCAGGTGCGGAGATCCCGATACGAGGCACGGTGACAACCTGCGTCAGGTGCGGAGATCCCGATACGAGGCGCGGTGACAACCTGCGCTGGTGCGGAGATCCCGATATGAAGCACAGTGACAACCTGCGTCAGTTGCGAAGATCCCGATACAAAGCGCGGTGACAACCTGCGTCAGGTGCGGAGATCCCGATACGAAGCGCGGTGACAACCTGCGTCAGGTGCGGAGATCCCGATACGAAGCGCAGTGACAACCTGCGTCAGGAGCGGAGATCCTGATACGAAGCGCGGTGACAACCTGCGTCAGGTGCGGAGATCCCGAGACGAAGCGCGGTGCCAACCTGCGTCAGGTGCGGAGATCCCGATACGAAGCACGATGACAACCTGCGTCAGGTGCAGAGATCCCGATACGAGGTGCGGTGACAACCTGCGTCAGGTGCGGAGATCCCGATACGAGGCGCGGTGACAACCTGCGTCAGGTGCGGAGATCCCAATACGAAGCGCGGTGACAACCTGCGTTAGGTGCGGAGATCCCGATACGAAGCGCGGTGACAACCTGCGTCAGGTGCGGAGATCCCGATACGAGGCGTGGTGACAACCTCCTTCAGGTGCGGAGATCCCGATACGAAGCGCGGTGACAACCTGCGTCAGGTGCGGAGATCCCGAAACGAAGCGCGGTGACAACCTGCGTTAGGTGCGGAGATCCCGATACGAAGTGCGGTGACAACCTGCGTCAGGTGCGTAGATCCCGATATGAGGCGCGGTGACAACCTGCGTCAGGTGCGGAGATCCCGATACGAGGTGCGGTGACAACCTGCGTCAGGTGCGGAGATCCCGATACGAGGCGCGGTGACAACCTGCGTCAGGTGCGGAGATCCCGATACGAGGCGCGGTGACAACCTTCTTCAGGTGCGGAGATCCCGATACGAAGCGCAGTGACAACCTGCGTCAGGTGCGGAGATCCCGATACAAAGCGCGGTGACAACCTGCGTCAGTTGCGAAGATCCCGATACGAAG
Source organism: Rana muscosa (assembly GCA_029206835.1). NCBI lineage: Eukaryota > Metazoa > Chordata > Amphibia > Anura > Ranidae > Rana > Rana muscosa. Next base: position 1,127,890,631 of record CM055117.1, read on the forward strand.
CGCAGTGACAACCTGCGTCAGTTGCGAAGATCCCGAAACGAGGCGCGGTGACAACCTGCGTCAGGTGCGGAGATCCCGATACGAAGCGCAGTGACAACCTGCGTCAGGTGCGGAGATCTCAATACGAGGCACAGTGACAACCTGTGTCAGGTGCGGAGATCCCGATACGAGGCGCGGTGACAACCTGTGTCAGGTGCGGAGATCCCGATACGAAGCGCGGTGACAACCTGCGTCAGGTGCGGAGATCCCGATACGAGGCGCGGTGACAACCTGTGTCAGGTGCGGAGATCCCGATACGAAGCGCGGTGACAACCTGCGTCAGGTGCGGAGATCCCGATACGAAGCGCAGTGACAACCTGCGTCAGGTGCGGAGATCCCGATATGAGGTGCGGTGACAACCTGCGTCAGGTGCGGAGATCCCAATACGAGGCGCAGTGACAACCTGCGTCAGGTGCGGAGATCTCGATACGAAGCGCGGTGACAACCTGCGTCAGGTGCGGAGATCCCAATACGAGGCGCGGTGACAACCTGCGTCAGGTGCGGAGATCCCGATACAAAGCGCGGTGACAACCTGCGTCAGGTGCGGAGATCTCGATACGAGGCGCGGTGACAACCTGCGTCAGGTGCGGAGATCTCGATACGAAGCGCGGTGACAACCTGCGTCAGGTGCGGAGATCTCGATACGAAGCGCGGTGACAACCTGCAACAGGTGCGGAGATCTCGATACAAAGCGCAGTGACAACCTGCGTCAGGTGCGGAGATCTCGATTCAAAGCGCGGTGACAACCTGCCTCAGGTGCGGAGATCCCAATACGAGGCGCGGTGACAACCTGCGTCAGGTGCGGAGATCCCAATACAAGGCGCGGTGACAACCTGCGTCAGGTGCGGAGATCCCGATACGAAGCGCGGTGACAACCTGCGTCAGGTGCGGAGATCCCGATACGAGGTGCGGTGACAACCTGCGTCAGGTGCAGAGATCCCGATACGAGGCGCAGTGACAACCTGCGTCAGGTGCGGAGATCCCGATACGAAGCGCGGTGACAACCTGCGTCAGGTGCGGAGATCCCGAAACGAGGCGCGGTGACAACCTGCGTTAGGTGCGGAGATCCCGATACGAAGCGCGGTGACAACCTGCGTCAGGTGCGGAGATCCCGATACAAGGTGCGGTGACAACCTGCGTCAGGTGCAGAGATCCCGATACGAAGCGCGGTGACAACCTGTGTCAGGTGCGGAGATCCCGATACGAGGTGCGGTGACAACCTGCGTCAGGTGCAGAGATCCCAATACGAGGCACGGTGACAACCTGCGTCAGGTGCAGAGATCCCAATACGAGGCACGGTGACAACCTGCGTCAGGTGCGGAGATCCCGATACGAAGCGCGGTGACAACCTGCGTCAGGTGCGGAGATCCCGATACAAAGCGCGGTGACAACCTGCGTCAGGTGCGGAGATCCCAATACGAGGCGCGGTGACAACCTGCGTCAGGTGCGGAGATCCCGAAACGAGGCGCGGTGACAACCTGCGTTAGGTGCGGAGATCCCGATATGAAGCGCGGTGACAACCTGCGTCAGGTGCGGAGATCCCGATACGAGGCGCGGTGACAACCTGCGTCAGGTGCAGAGATCCCGATACGAAGCGCGGTGACAACCTGTGTCAGGTGCGGAGATCCCGATGCAAAGCGCAATGACAACCTGCGTCAGGTGCGGAGATCCCGATACGAGGTGCGGTGACAACCTGCGTCAGGTGCAGAGATCCCAATACGAGGCACGGTGACAACCTGCGTCAGGTGCGGAGATCCCGATACGAAGCGCGGTGACAACCTGCGTCAGGTGCGGAGATCCCGATACGAGGCGCGGTGACAACCTGCGTCAGGTGCGGAGATCCCGATACGAGGCGCGGTGACAACCTGCGTCAGGTGCGGAGATCCCAATACGAAGCGCGGTGACAACCTGCGTTAGGTGCGGAGATCCCGATACGAAGCGCGGTGACAACCTGCGTCAGGTGCGGAGATCCCGATACGAGGCGTGGTGACAACCTCCTTCAGGTGCGGAGATCCCGATACGAAGCGTGGTGACAACCTGCGTCAGGTGCGGAGATCCCGAAACGAAGCGCGGTGACAACCTGCGTTAGGTGCGGAGATCCCGATACGAAGCGCGGTGACAACCTGCGTCAGGTGCGGAGATCCCGATACGAGGTGCGGTGACAACCTGCGTCAGGTGCGGAGATCCTGATACGAGGCGCGGTGACAACCTGCGTCAGGTGCGGAGATCCCGATACAAAGCGCGGTGACAACCTGCGTCAGTTGCGAAGATCCCGATACGAAGCGCAGTGACAACCTGCGTCAGTTGCGAAGATCCCGAAACGAGGTGCGGTGACAACCTGCGTTAGGTGCGGAGATCCCGATACGAAGTGCGGTGACAACCTGCGTCAGGTGCGGAGATCCCGATACGAGGTGCGGTGACAACCTGCGTCAGGTGCGGAGATCCCGATACGAGGTGCGGTGACAACCTGCGTCAGGTGCGGAGATCCCGATACGAGGTGCGGTGACAACCTGCGTTAGGTGCGGAGATCCCGATCCGAGGTGCGGTGACAACCTGTGTCAGGTGCGGAGATCCCAATACGAGGCGCGGTGACAACCTGCGTCAGTTGCGAAGATCCGGAAACGAGGCGCGGTGACAACCTGCGTCAGGTGCGGAGATCCCGATACGAAGCGCAGTGACAACCTGCGTCAGGTGCGGAGATCCCGATATGAGGTGCGTGGCAACCTGCGTCAGGTGCGGAGATCCCGATACGAAGCGCCGTGACAACCTGTGTCAGGTGCGGAGATCCCAATACGAAGCGCGGTGACAACCTGCGTCAGTTGCGAAGATCCAGAAACGAGGCGCGGTGACAACCTGCGTCAGGTGCGGAGATCCCGATACGAAGCGCAGTGACAACCTGCGTCAGGTGCGGAGATCCCGATATGAGGTGCGTGGCAACCTGCGTCAGGTGCGGAGATCCCGATACGAAGCGCCGTGACAACCTGCGTCAGGTGCGGAGATCCCTATACGAGGTGCGGTGACAACCTGCGTTAGGTGCGGAGATCCCGATACGAGGCGCGGTGACAACCTGCGTCAGGTGCGGAGATCTCAATACGAGGCACAGTGACAACCTGTGTCAGGTGCGGAGATCCCGATACGAGGCGCGGTGACAACCTGCGTCAGGTGCGGAGATCCCGATACGAGGCGCGGTGACAACCTGCGTCAGGTGCGGAGATCCCGATACGAGGCGCGGTGACAACCTGCGTCAGGTGCGGAGATCCCGATATGAGGTGCGGTGACAACCTGCGTCAGGTGCGGAGATCCCGATATGAGGTGCGGTGGCAACCTGCGTCAGGTGCGGAGATCCCGATACGAAGCGCAGTGACAACCTGCGTCAGGTGCGGAGATCTCGATACGAAGCGCGGTGACAACCTGCGTCAGGTGTGGAGATCCCAATACGAGGCGCGGTGACAACCTGCGTCAGGTGCGGAGATCCCGATACAAAGCGCGGTGACAACCTGCGTCAGGTGCGGAGATCTCGATACGAGGCGCGGTGACAACCTGCGTCAGGTGCGGAGATCTCGATACGAAGCGCGGTGACAACCTGCGTCAGGTGCGGAGATCTCGATACGAAGCGCGGTGACAACCTGCAACAGGTGCGGAGATCCCGATACGAAGCACAGTGACAACCTGCGTCAGGTGCGGAGATCTCGATACAAAGCGCGGTGACAACCTGCCTCAGGTGCGGAGATCCCAATACGAGGCGCGGTGACAACCTGCGTCAGGTGCGGAGATCTCGATACGAAGCGCGGTGACAACCTGCGTCAGGTGCGGAGATCCCGATACGAGGTGTGGTGACAACCTGCGTCAGGTGCGGAGATCTCGATACGAGGCGCAGTGACAACCTGCGTCAGGTGCAGAGATCCCGATACGAGGCGCGGTGACAACCTCCTTCAGGTGCGGAGATCCCGATACGAGGCGCGGTGACAACCTCCTTCAGGTGCGGAGATCCCGATACGAAGCGCGGTGACAACCTGCGTCAGGTGCAGAGATCCCGAAACGAGGCGCGGTGACAACCTGCGTCAGGTGCGGAGATCCCAATACGAGGCGCGGTGACAACCTGCGTTAGGTGCGGAGATCCCGATACGAAGCGCGGTGACAACCTGCGTCAGGTGCGGAGATCCCGATACGAAGCGCGGTGACAAACTGCGTCAGGTGCGGAGATCCCGATAAGAGGTGCGGTGACAACCTGCGTCAGGTGCGGAGATCCCGAAACGAGGCGCGGTGACAACCTGCGTTAGGTGCGGAGATCCCGATACGAAGCGCGGTGACAACCTGCGTCAGGTGCGGAGATCCCGATACGAAGCGCGGTGACAACCTGCGTTAGGTGCGGAGATCCCGATACGAAGCGCGGTGACAACCTGCGTCAGGTGCGGAGATCCCGATACAAGGTGCGGTGACAACCTGCGTCAGGTGCAGAGATCCCGATACGAAGCGCGGTGACAACCTGCGTCAGGTGCGGAGATCTCGATACGAAGCGCGGTGACAACCTGCGTCAGGTGCGGAGATCCCAATACGAGGCGCGGTGACAACCTGCGTCAGGTGCGGAGATCTCGATACGAAGCGCGGTGACAACCTGCGTCAGGTGCGGAGATCCCGATACAAAGCGCGGTGACAACCTGCGTCAGGTGCGGAGATCTCGATACGAAGCGCAGTGACAACCTGCGTCAGGTGCGGAGATCCCGATACGAAGCGCGGTGACAACCTGCGTCAGGTGCGGAGATCCCGATACAAAGCGCGGTGACAACCTGCGTCAGGTGCGGAGATCTCGATACGAAGCGCGGTGACAACCTGCGTCAGGTGCGGAGATCCCGATACAAAGCGCGGTGACAACCTGCGTCAGGTGATGAGATCCCGATACGAGGTGCGGTGACAACCTGCGTTAGGTGCGGAGATCCCGATACGAGACGCGGTGACAACCTGCATTAGGTGCGGAGATCCCGATACGAGGTGCGGTGACAACCTGCGTCAGGTGCGGAGATCCCGATACGAGGTGCGGTGACAACCTGCGTCAGGTGCGGAGATCCCGATATGAGGTGCGGTGACAACCTGCGTCAGGTGCGGAGATCCCGATACAAAGCGCGGTGACAACCTGCGTCAGGTGCGGAGATCTCGATACGAAGCGCGATGACAACCTGCGTCAGGTGCGGAGATCCCGATACAAAGCGCGGTGACAACCTGCGTCAGGTGCGGAGATCTCGATACGAAGTGCGGTGACAACCTGCATCAGGTGCGGAGATCCCGATACGAGGTGCGGTGACAACCTGCCTCAGGTGCGGAGATCTCGATACGAAGCGCGGTGACAACCTGCGTCAGGTGCGGAGATCTCGATACGAAGCACGGTGACAACCTGCGTCAGGTGCGGAGATCTCGATACGAAGCGCGGTGACAACCTGCGTCAGGTGCGGAGATCTCGATACGAAGCACGGTGACAACCTGCGTCAGGTGCGGAGATCTCGATACGAAGCGCGGTGACAACCTGCGTCAGGTGCGGAGATCCCGATACGAAGCGCGGTGACAACCTGCCTCAGGTGCGGAGATCTCGATACGAAGCGCGGTGACAACCTGCGTCAGGTGCGGAGATCCCGATACGAAGCACAGTGACAACCTGCGTCAGGTGCAGAGATCTCGATACGAAGCGCGGTGACAACCTGCGTCAGGTGCGGAGATCCCGATACGAGGCGCGGTGACAACCTGCGTCAGGTGCAGAGATCCCGATACAAAGCGCAGTGACAACCTGCGTCAGGTGCGGAGATCCCGATACAAAGCGCGGTGACAACCTGCGTCAGGTGCGGAGATCTCGATACGAAGCGCAGTGACAACCTGCGTCAGGTGCGGAGATCTCGATACGAAGCGCGGTGACAACCTGCGTCAGGTGCGGAGATCCCGATACGAAGCGCGGTGACAACCTGTATAAGGTGCGGAGATCTTGATACGAAGCGCGGTGACAACCTGCGTCAGGTGCGGAGATCCCGATACGAAGCACAGTGACAACCTGCGTCAGGTGCGGAGATCCCAATACAAAGCGCTGTGACAACTTGCGTCAGGTGCGGAGATCCCGATACGAAGCGCAGTGACAACCTGCGTCAGGTGCGGAAATCCCGATACGAGGCACGGTGACAACCTGCGTCAGGTGCAGAGATCCCGATACGAGGCGCGGTGACAACCTGCGTTAGGTGCGGAGATCCCGATACGAAGCGCGGTGACAACCTGCGTCAGGTGCGGAGATCCCGATACGAGGCGCGGTGACAACCTGCGTCAGGTGCTGAGATCCCGATACGAAGCACAGTGACAACCTGCGTCAGGTGCGGAGATCCCGATACGAGGCGCGGTGACAACCTGTGTCAGGTGCGGAGATCCCGATGTGAAGCGCGATGACAACCTGCGTCAGGTGCGGAGATCCCGATACGAGGTGCGGTGACAACCTGCGTCAGGTGCAGAGATCCCAATACGAGGCACGGTGACAACCTGCGTCAGGTGCAGAGATCCCAATACGAGGCACGGTGACAACCTGCGTCAGGTGCGGAGATCTCGATACGAAGCGCGGTGACAACCTGCGTCAGGTGCGGAGATCCCGATACGAAGCGCGGTGACAACCTGCGTCAGGTGCGGAGATCCCGATACGAAGCACAGTGACAACCTGCGTCAGGTGCGGAGATCCCGATACGAAGCGCGGTGACAACCTGCGTCAGGTGCGGAGATCCCGATACGAAGCGCAGTGACAACTTGCGTCAGGTGCGGAGATCCCGATACGAAGCGCGGTGACAACCTGCGTTAGGTGCGGAGATCCCGATACGAAGCACAGTGACAACCTGCGTCAGGTGCGGAGATCCCGATACGAAGCGCGGTGACAACCTGCGTCAGGTGCGGAGATCCCGATACGAAGCGCAGTGACAACTTGCGTCAGGTGCGGAGATCCCGATACGAAGCGCAGTGACAACCTGCGTCAGGTGCGGAAATCCCGATACGAGGCACGGTGACAACCTGCGTCAGGTGCAGAGATCCCGATACGAGGCGCGGTGACAACCTGCGTTAGGTGCGGAGATCCCGATACGAAGCGCGGTGACAACCTGCGTCAGGTGCGGAGATCCCGATACGAGGCGCGGTGACAACCTGCGTCAGGTGCTGAGATCCCGATACGAAGCACAGTGACAACCTGCGTCAGGTGCGGAGATCCCGATACGAGGCGCGGTGACAACCTGTGTCAGGTGCGGAGATCCCGATGTGAAGCGCGATGACAACCTGCGTCAGGTGCGGAGATCCCGATACGAGGTGCGGTGACAACCTGCGTCAGGTGCAGAGATCCCAATACGAGGCACGGTGACAACCTGCGTCAGGTGCAGAGATCCCAATACGAGGCACGGTGACAACCTGCGTCAGGTGCGGAGATCTCGATACGAAGCGCGGTGACAACCTGCGTCAGGTGCGGAGATCCCGATACGAAGCGCGGTGACAACCTGCGTCAGGTGCGGAGATCTCGATGCGAAGCGCAGTGACAACCTGCGTCAGGTGCGGAGATCCCGATACGAAGCGCGGTGACAACCTGCGTCAGGTGCGGAGATCTCGATACGAAGCGCGGTGACAACCTGCGTCAGGTGCGGAGATCCCAATACGAGGCGCGGTGACAACCTGCGTCAGGTGCGGAGATCCCGATACGAAGCACAGTGACAACCTGCGTCAGGTGCGGAGATCCCAATACAAAGCGCTGTGACAACTTGCGTCAGGTGCGGAGATCCCGATACGAAGCGCAGTGACAACCTGCGTCAGGTGCGGAAATCCCGATACGAGGCACGGTGACAACCTGCGTCAGGTGCAGAGATCCCGATACGAGGCGCGGTGACAACCTGCGTTAGGTGCGGAGATCCCGATACGAAGCGTGGTGACAACCTGCGTCAGGTGCGGAGATCCCGATACGAGGCGCGGTGACAACCTGCGTCAGGTGCTGAGATCCCGATACGAAGCACAGTGACAACCTGCGTCAGGTGCGGAGATCCCGATACGAGGCGCGGTGACAACCTGTGTCAGGTGCGGAGATCCCGATGTGAAGCGCGATGACAACCTGCGTCAGGTGCGGAGATCCCGATACGAGGTGCGGTGACAACCTGCGTCAGGTGCAGAGATCCCAATACGAGGCACGGTGACAACCTGCGTCAGGTGCAGAGATCCCAATACGAGGCACGGTGACAACCTGCGTCAGGTGCGGAGATCTCGATACGAAGCGCGGTGACAACCTGCGTCAGGTGCGGAGATCCCGATACGAAGCGCGGTGACAACCTGCGTCAGGTGCGGAGATCCCGATACGAAGCACAGTGACAACCTGCGTCAGGTGCGGAGATCCCGATACGAAGCGCAGTGACAACTTGCGTCAGGTGCGGAGATCCCGATACGAAGCGCAGTGACAACCTGCGTCAGGTGCGGAGATCCCAATACAAAGCGCTGTGACAACTTGCGTCAGGTGCGGAGATCCCGATACGAAGCGCAGTGACAACCTGCGTCAGGTGCGGAAATCCCGATACGAGGCACGGTGACAACCTGCGTCAGGTGCAGAGATCCCGATACGAGGCGCGGTGACAACCTGCGTTAGGTGCGGAGATCCCGATACGAAGCGCGGTGACAACCTGCGTCAGGTGCGGAGATCCCGATACGAGGCGCGGTGACAACCTGCGTCAGGTGCTGAGATCCCGATACGAAGCACAGTGACAACCTGCGTCAGGTGCGGAGATCCCGATACGAGGCGCAGTGACAACCTGTGTCAGGTGCGGAGATCCCGATGTGAAGCGCGATGACAACCTGCGTCAGGTGCGGAGATCCCGATACGAGGTGCGGTGACAACCTGCGTCAGGTGCAGAGATCCCAATACGAGGCACGGTGACAACCTGCGTCAGGTGCAGAGATCCCAATACGAGGCACGGTGACAACCTGCGTCAGGTGCGGAGATCTCGATACGAAGCGCGGTGACAACCTGCGTCAGGTGCGGAGATCCCGATACGAAGCGCGGTGACAACCTGCGACAGGTGCGGAGATCTCGATGCGAAGCGCAGTGACAACCTGCGTCAGGTGCGGAGATCCCGATACGAAGCGCGGTGACAACCTGCGTCAGGTGCGGAGATCTCCATACGAAGCGCGGTGACAACCTGCGTCAGGTGCGGAGATCCCAATACGAGGCGCGGTGACAACCTGCGTCAGGTGCGGAGATCTCGATACGAAGCGCGGTGACAACCTGCGTCAGGTGCGGAGATCCCGATACAAAGCGCGGTGACAACCTGCGTCAGGTGCGGAGATCCCGATACAAAGCGCAATGACAACCTGCGTCAGGTGCGGAGATCTCGATACGAAGCACGGTGACAACCTGCATTAGGTGCGGAGATCCCGATACGAGGTGCGGTGACAACCTGCGTCAGGTGCGGAGATCCCGATACGAGGTGCGGTGACAACCTGCGTCAGGTGCGGAGATCCCGATACGAGGTGCGGTGACAACCTGCGTCAGGTGCGGAGATCCCGATACAAAGCGCGGTGACAACCTGCGTCAGGTGCGGAGATCTCGATACGAAGCACGGTGACAACCTGCGTCAGGTGCGGAGATCTCGATACGAAGCGCGATGACAACCTGCGTTAGGTGCAGAGATCCCGATACGAGGTGCGGTGACAACCTGCCTCAGGTGCGGAGATCTCGATACGAAGCGCGGTGACAACCTGCGTCAGGTGCGGAGATCTCGATACGAAGCACGGTGACAACCTGCGTCAGGTGCGGAGATCTCGATACGAAGCGCGGTGACAACCTGCGTCAGGTGCGGAGATCTCGATACGAAGCACGGTGACAACCTGCGTCAGGTGCGGAGATCTCGATACGAAGCGCGGTGACAACCTGCGTTAGGTGCAGAGATCCCGATACGAGGTGCGGTGACAACCTGCCTCAGGTGCGGAGATCTCGATACGAAGCGCGGTGACAACCTGCGTCAGGTGCGGAGATCTCGATACGAAGCGCGGTGACAACCTGCGTCAGGTGCGGAGATCCCGATACGAAGCGCGGTGACAACCTGCCTCAGGTGCGGAGATCTCGATACGAAGCGCGGTGACAACCTGCGTCAGGTGCGGAGATCCCGATACGAAGCACAGTGACAACCTGCGTCAGGTGCAGAGATCTCGATACGAAGCGCGGTGACAACCTGCGTCAGGTGCGGAGATCCCGATACGAGGCGCGGTGACAACCTGCGTCAGGTGCAGAGATCCCGATACAAAGCGCGGTGACAACCTGCGTCAGGTGCGGAGATCCCGATACAAAGCGCGGTGACAACCTGCGTCAGGTGCGGAGATCTCGATACGAAGCGCAGTGACAACCTGCGTCAGGTGCGGAGATCTCGATACGAAGCGCGGTGACAACCTGCGTCAGGTGCGGAGATCCCGATACGAAGCGCGGTGACAACCTGTATAAGGTGCGGAGATCTTGATACGAAGCGCGGTGACAACCTGCGTCAGGTGCGGAGATCCCGATACGAGGCACGGTGACAACCTGCGTCAGGTGCAGAGATCCCGATACGAGGCGCGGTGACAACCTGCGTCAGGTGCGGAGATCCCGATACGAAGCACAGTGACAACCTGCGTCAGGTGCGGAGATCCCGATACGAAGCACAGTGACAACCTGCGTCAGGTGCGGAGATCCCGATACAAAGCGCTGTGACAACTTGCGTCAGGTGCGGAGATCCCGATACGAAGCGCAGTGACAACCTGCGTCAGGTGCGGAAATCCCGATACGAGGCACGGTGACAACCTGCGTCAGGTGCAGAGATCCCGATACGAGGCGCGGTGACAACCTGCGTTAGGTGCGGAGATCCCAATACGAAGCGCGGTGACAACCTGCGTCAGGTGCGGAGATCCCGATACGAAGCGCAGTGATAACTTGCGTCAGGTGCGGAGATCCCGATACGAGGCGCGGTGACAACCTGCGTCAGGTGCGGAGATCCCGATACGAAGCGCGGTGACAACCTGCGTCAGGTGCGGAGATCCCGATACGAAGCGCAGTGACAACCTGCGTCAGGTGCGGAGATCCCGATACGAAGCGCAGTGACAACCTGCGTCAGGTGCGGAGATCCCGATACAAAGCGCGGTGACAACCTGCGTCAGGTGCGGAGATCCCGATACGAAGTGCAGTGACAACCTGCGTCAGGTGCGGAGATCCCGATACGAAGCGCAATGACAACCTGCGTCAGGTGCGGAGATCCCGATACGAGGTGCGGTGACAACCTGCGTTAGGTGCGGAGATCCCGATACGAGGTGCGGTGACAACCTGCGTTAGGTGCGGAGATCGTGATACGAAGCACAGTGACAACCTGCGTCAGGTGCGGAGATCCCGATACGAAGCGCAATGACAACCTGCGTCAGGTGCGGAGATCCCGATACGAGGTGCGGTGACAACCTGCGTTAGGTGCGGAGATCCCGATACGAGGTGCGGTGACAACCTGCGTCAGTTGCGAAGATCCCGAAACGAGGCGCGGTGACAACCTGCGTCAGGTGCGGAGATCCCGATACGAAGCGCAGTGACAACCTGCGTCAGGTGCGGAGATCCCGATACGAAGCGCGGTGACAACCTGCGTCAGGTGCGGAGATCCCGATACAAAGCACGGTGACAACCTGCGTCAGGTGCGGAGATCCCAATACGAGGCGCGGTGACAACCTGCGTCAGGTGCGGAGATCTCGATACGAAGCGCGGTGACAACCTGCGTCAGGTGCGGAGATCTCGATACGAAGCGCGGCGACAACCTGCGTCAGGTGCGGAGATCTCGATACGAAGCGCAATGACAACCTGCGTCAGGTGCGGAGATCCCGATACAAAGCGCGGTGACAACCTGCGTTAGGTGCGGAAATCCCGATACGAAGCGCAGTGACAACCTGCGTCAGGTGCGGAGATCCCGATACGAAGCGCGGTGACAACTTGCGTCAGGTGCGGAGATCCCAATACGAAGCGCAGTGACAACTTGCGTCAGGTGCGGAGATCCCGATACGAGGCGCGGTGACAACCTGCGTCAGGTGCGGAGATCCCGATACGAAGCGCAGTGACAACCTGCGTCAGGTGCGGAGATCCCGATACGAGGCGCGGTGACAACCTGCGTTAGGTGCGGAGATATCGATACGAGGTGCGGTGACAACCTGCGTCAGGTGCGGAGATCCCGATACGAGGTGCGGTGACAACCTGTGTTAGGTGCGGAGATCCCGATACGAGGTGCGGTGACAACCTGCGTCAGGTGCGGAGATCCCGATACGAGGTGCGGTGACAACCTGCGTCAGGTGCGGAGATCTCGATACGAAGCGCGGTGACAACCTGCGTTAGGTGCGGAGATCCCGATACGAAGCGCGGTGACAACCTGCGTTAGGTGCGGAGATCTCGATACGAAGCATGGTGACAACCTGCGTCAGGTGCGGAGATCCCGATACGAAGCACAGTGACAACCTGCATCAGGTGCGGAGATCCCGATACGAAGCGCGGTGACAACCTGCGTTAGGTGCGGAGATCTCGATACGAAGCATGGTGACAACCTGCGTCAGGTGCGGAGATCCCGATACGAAGCACAGTGACAACCTGCGTCAGGTGCGGAGATCCCGATACGAAGCGCAGTGACAACCTGCGTCAGGTGCGGAGATCTCGATACGAAGCACAGTGACAACCTGCATTAGGTGCGGAGATCCCGATACGAGGTGCGGTGACAACCTGCGTCAGGTGCGGAGATCCCGATACGAGGTGCGGTGACAACCTGCGTCAGATGCGGAGATCCCGATCCGAGGTGCGGTGACAACCTGCGTCAGGTGCGGAGATCCCGATATGAGGTGCGGTGGCAACCTGCGTCAGGTGCGGAGATCCCGATACGAGGTGCGGTGACAACCTGCGTCAGGTGCGGAGATCCCGATACAAAGCGCGGTGACAACCTGCGTCAGGTGCGGAGATCCCGATACAAAGCGCAGTGACAACCTGCGTCAGGTGCGGAGATCCCAATACGAGGCGCGGTGACAACCTGCGTCAGGTGCGGAGATCCCGATACGAAGCGCAGTGACAACCTGCGTCAGGTGCGGAGATCCCGATACAAAGCGCGGTGACAACCTGCGTCAGGTGCGGAGATCCCGATACGAGGTGCGGTGACAACCTGCGTCAGGTGCGGAGATCTCGATACGAAGCGTGGTGACAACCTGCGTCAGGTGCGGAGATCCCGATACGAGGTGCGGTGACAACCTGCGTCAGGTGCGGAGATCCCGATACGAGGTGCGGTGACAACCTGGCTCAGGTGCGGAGATCCCAATACGAGGCGCGGTGACAACCTGCGTCAGGTGCGGAGATCCCGATACGAAGCGCAGTGACAACTTGCGTCAGGTGCGGAGATCCCGATACGAGGCGCGGTGACAACCTGCGTCAGGTGCGGAGATCCTGATACGAAGCGCAGTGACAACCTGCGTCAGGTGCGGAGATCCCGATATGAAGCGCAGTGACAACTTGCGTCAGGTGCGGAGATCCCGATACGAAGCACAGTGACAACCTGCGTCAGGTGCGGAAATCCCGATACGAGGCGCGGTGACAACCTGCGTCAGGTGCGGAGATCCCGATACAAAGCGCGGTGACAACCTGCGTCAGGTGCGGAGATCTCGATACAAAGCGCGGTGACAACCTGCGTCAGGTGCGGAGATCTCGATACGAAGCGCGGTGACAACCTGCGTCAGGTGCGGAGATCTCGATACGAAGCGCGGTGACAACCTGCGTCAGGTGCGGAGATCTCGATACGAAGCGCAATGACAACCTGCGTCAGGTGCGGAGATCCCGATACAAAGCGCGGTGACAACCTGCGTTAGGTGCGGAAATCCCGATACAAAGCGCGGTGACAACCTGCGTTAGGTGCGGAGATCCCGATACGAAGCGCGGTGACAACTTGCGTCAGGTGCGGAGATCCCGATACGAAGCGCAGTGACAACCTGCGTCAGGTGCGGAGATCCCGATATGAGGTGCGGTGGCAACCTGCGTCAGGTGCGGAGATCCCGATACGAGGCGCGGTGACAACCTGCGTCAGCTGCGGAGATCCCGATACGAAGCACAGTGACAACCTGCGTCAGGTGCGGAGATCTCGATACGAAGCGCGGTGACAACCTGCGTCAGGTGCGGAGATCCCAATACGAGGCGCGGTGACAACCTGCGTCAGGTGCGGAGATCCCAATACGAGGCGCGGTGACAACCTGCGTCAGGTGCGGAGATCCCGATACGAGGCGCGGTGACAACCTGCGTCAGGTGCAGAGATCTCGATACGAAGCGCGGTGACAACCTGCGTCAGGTGCGGAGATCCCAATACGAGGCGCGGTGACAACCTGCGTCAGGTGCGGAGATCCCGATACGAGGCGCGGTGACAACCTGCGTCAGGTGCGGAGATCTCGATACGAAGCGCGGTGACAACCTGCGTCAGGTGCGGAGATCCCAATACGAGGCGCGGTGACAACCTGCGTCAGGTGCGGAGATCCCAATACGAGGCGCGGTGACAACCTGCGTCAGGTGCGGAGATCCCGATACGAGGTGCGGTGACAACCTGCGTCAGGTGCAGAGATCTCGATACGAAGCGCGGTGACAACCTGCGTCAGGTGCGGAGATCCCAATACGAGGCGCGGTGACAACCTGCGTCAGGTGCGGAGATCTCGATACGAAGCGCGGTGACAACCTGCGTCAGGTGCGGAGATCCTGATACGAAGCGCAGTGACAACCTGCGTTAGGTGCGGAGATCCCGATACAAAGCGCGGTGACAACCTGCGTCAGGTGCGGAGATCCCGATACAAAGCGCAGTGACAACCTGCGTCAGGTGCGGAGATCCCGAAACGAGGCGCGGTGACAACCTGCGTCAGGTGCGGAGATCCCGATACGAGGCGCGGTGACAACCTGCGTCAGGTGCGGAGATCCCGATACGAAGCGCGGTGACAACCTGCGTCAGGTGCGGAGATCCCGATACCAGGCGCGGTGACAACCTGCGTCAGGTGCGGAGATCCCAATACCAGGCGCGGTGACAACCTGCGTCAGGTGCGGAGATTCCGATACGAAGCGCGGTGACAACCTGCGTCAGGTGCGGAGATCCCGATACGAGGTGCAGTGACAACCTGCATCAGGTGCGGAGATCCCGATACCAGGCACGGTGACAACCTGCGTCAGGTGCGGAGATCCCAATACCAGGCGCGGTGACAACCTGCGTCAGGTGCGGAGATCTCGATACGAAGCGCGGTGACAACCTGCGTCAGGTGCGGAGATCTCGATACGAAGCGCGGTGACAACCTGCGTCAGGTGCGGAGATCTCGATACGAAGCGCGGTGACAACCTGCGTCAGGTGCGGAGATCTCGATACAAAGTGCGGTGACAACCTGCGTCAGGTGCAGAGATAGCGATACGAGGTGCGGTGACAACCTGCGTCAGGTGCGGAGATCTCGATACGAAGCGCGGTGACAACCTGCGTCAGGTGCGGAGATCCCAATACGAGGCGCGGTGACAACCTGCGTCAGGTGCGGAGATCCCGATACAAAGCGCGGTGACAACCTGCGTCAGGTGCGGAGATCTCGATACGAAGCGCGGGTGACAACCTGCGTCAGGTGCGGAGATCCCAATACGAGGCGCGGTGACAACCTGCGTCAGGTGCGGAGATCCTGATACGAAGCGCAGTGACAACCTGCGTCAGGTGCGGAGATCCCGATACAAAGCGCGGTGACAACCTGCGTCAGGTGCGGAGATCCCGATACGAAGCGCAGTGACAACCTGCGTCAGGTGCGGAGATCCCGATACGAAGCGCGGTGACAACCTGGGTTAGGTGCGGAGATCCCGATACGAGGTGCGGTGACAACCTGCGCCAAGTGCGGAGATCCCGATACGAAGCGCGGTGACAACCTGCGTCAGGTGCGGAGATCCCGATACGAAGCACGGTGACAATCTGCGTCAGGTGCAGAGATCCCGATACGAAGTGCAGTGACAACCTGCGTCAGGTGCGGAGATCCCGATACGAAGCGCGGTGACAACCTGCGTCAGGTGCGGAGATCCCGATACGAGGCGCGGTGACAACCTGCGTCAGGTGCGGAGATCCCGATACGAGGCGCGGTGACAACCTGCGTCAGGTGCGGAGATCCCGATACGAGGTGCGGTGACAACCTGCGTTAGGTGCGGAGATCCCAATACAAAGTGCGGTGACAACCTGCGTCAGTTGCGAAGATCCCGATACGAAGCACGGTGACAACCTGCGTCAGGTGCGGAGATCCCGATACGAGGTGCGGTGACAACCTGCGTTAGGTGCGGAGATCCCGATACGAGGTGCGGTGACAACCTGCGTCAGGTGCGGAGATCCCGATACGAGGCGCGGTGACAACCTGCGTCAGGTGCGGAGATCCCGATACGAAGCGCAGTGACAACCTGCGTCAGGTGCGGAGATCCCGATACAAAGCGCAGTGACAACCTGCGTCAGCTGCGGAGATCCCGATACGAAGCACAGTGACAACCTGCGTCAGGTGCGGAGATCCCGATATGAGGTGCGGCGGCAACCTGCGTCAGGTGCGGAGATCCCGATACGAGGCGCGGTGACAACCTGCGTCAGGTGCGGAGATCCCGATACGAAGCGCGGTGACAACCTGCGTCAGGTGCGGAGATCCCGATATGAGGTGCGGTGGCAACCTGCGTCAGGTGCGGAGATCCCGATACGAGGCGCGGTGACAACCTGCGTCAGGTGCGGAGATCCCGATACGAAGCGCAGTGACAACCTGCGTCAGGTGCGGAGATCCCGAAACGAGGCGCGGTGACAACCTGCGTCAGGTGCGGAGATCCCGATACCAGGCGCGGTGACAACCTGCGTCAGGTGCGGAGATCCCAATACCAGGCGCGGTGACAACCTGCGTCAGATGCGGAGATCCCGATACGAAGCGCGGTGACAACCTGCGTCAGGTGCGGAGATCCCGATACGAGGTGCGGTGACAACCTGCGTCAGGTGCGGAGATCCCGATACCAGGCGCGGTGACAACCTGCGTCAGGTGCGGAGATCCCAATACCAGGCGCGGTGACAACCTGCGTCAGGTGCGGAGATCTCGATACGAAGCGCGGTGACAACCTGCGTCAGGTGCGGAGATCCCAATACGACGCGCGGTGACAACCTGCGTCAGGTGCGGAGATCCCAATACGAGGCGCGGTGACAACCTGCGTCAGGTGCGGAGATCCCGATACGAGGCGCGGTGACAACCTGCGTCAGGTGCGGAGATCCCGATACGAGGTGCGGTGACAACCTGCGTCAGGTGCGGAGATCCCGATACCAGGCGCGGTGACAACCTGCGTCAGGTGCGGAGATCCCAATACCAGGCGCGGTGACAACCTGCGTCAGGTGCGGAGATCTCGATACGAAGCGCGGTGACAACCTGCGTCAGGTGCGGAGATCCCAATACGAGGCGCGGTGACAACCTGCGTCAGGTGCGGAGATCCCAATACGAGGCGCGGTGACAACCTGCGTCAGGTGCGGAGATCCCGATACGAGGCGCGGTGACAACCTGCGTCAGGTGCGGAGATCCCAATACGAGGCGCGGTGACAACCTGCGTCAGGTGCGGAGATCTCGATACGAAGCGCGGTGACAACCTGCGTCAGGTGCGGAGATCTCGATACGAAGCGCGGTGACAACCTGCGTCAGGTGCGGAGATCCCGATACGAGGCGCGGTGACAACCTGCGTCAGGTGCGGAGATCCTGATACAAAGCGCAGTGACAACCTGCGTCAGGTGCAGAGATCCCGATACAAAGCGCGGTGACAACCTGCGTCAGGTGCGGAGATCCCGATACGAAGCGCAGTGACAACCTGCGTCAGGTGCGGAGATCCCGATACGAAGCGCGGTGACAACCTGGGTTAGGTGCGGAGATCCCGATACGAGGTGCGGTGACAACCTGCGCCAAGTGCGGAGATCCCGATACGAAGCGCGGTGACAACCTGGGTTAGGTGCGGAGATCCCGATACGAAGCACAGTGACAACCTGCGTCAGGTGCGGAGATCCCGATACGAAGCACGGTGACAATCTGCGTCAGGTGCAGAGATCCCGATACGAAGTGCAGTGACAACCTGCGTCAGGTGCGGAGATCCCGATACGAAGCGCGGTGACAACCTGCGTCAGGTGCGGAGATCCCGATACGAGGCGCGGTGACAACCTGCGTCAGGTGCGGAGATCCCGATACGAGGCGCGGTGACAACCTGCGTTAGGTGCGGAGATCCCAATACAAAGTGCGGTGACAACCTGCGTCAGTTGCGAAGATCCCGATACGAAGCACGGTGACAACCTGCGTCAGGTGCGGAGATCCCGATACGAGGTGCGGTGACAACCTGCGTTAGGTGCGGAGATCCCGATATGAGGTGCGGTGACAACCTGCGTCAGGTGCGGAGATCCCGATACGAGGCGCGGTGACAACCTGCGTCAGGTGCGGAGATCCCGATACGAAGCGCAGTGACAACCTGCGTCAGGTGCGGAGATCCCGATACAAAGCGCAGTGACAACCTGCGTCAGCTGCGGAGATCCCGATACGAAGCACAGTGACAACCTGCGTCAGGTGCGGAGATCCCGATATGAGGTGCGGCGGCAACCTGCGTCAGGTGCGGAGATCCCGATACGAGGCGCGGTGACAACCTGCGTCAGGTGCGGAGATCCCGATACGAAGCGCGGTGACAACCTGCGTCAGGTGCGGAGATCCCGATATGAGGTGCGGTGGCAACCTGCGTCAGGTGCGGAGATCCCGATACGAGGCGCGGTGACAACCTGCGTCAGGTGCGGAGATCCCGATACGAAGCGCAGTGACAACCTGCGTCAGGTGCGGAGATCCCGAAACGAGGCGCGGTGACAACCTGCGTCAGGTGCGGAGATCCCGATACCAGGCGCGGTGACAACCTGCGTCAGGTGCGGAGATCCCAATACCAGGCGCGGTGACAACCTGCGTCAGATGCGGAGATCCCGATACGAAGCGCGGTGACAACCTGCGTCAGGTGCGGAGATCCCGATACGAGGTGCGGTGACAACCTGCGTCAGGTGCGGAGATCCCGATACCAGGCGCGGTGACAACCTGCGTCAGGTGCGGAGATCCCAATACCAGGCGCGGTGACAACCTGCGTCAGGTGCGGAGATCTCGATACGAAGCGCGGTGACAACCTGCGTCAGGTGCGGAGATCCCAATACGACGCGCGGTGACAACCTGCGTCAGGTGCGGAGATCCCAATACGAGGCGCGGTGACAACCTGCGTCAGGTGCGGAGATCCCGATACGAGGCGCGGTGACAACCTGCGTCAGGTGCGGAGATCCCAATACCAGGCGCGGTGACAACCTGCGTCAGGTGCGGAGATCCCGATACGAAGCGCGGTGACAACCTGCGTCAGGTGCGGAGATCCCGATACGAGGTGCGGTGACAACCTGCGTCAGGTGCGGAGATCCCGATACCAGGCGCGGTGACAACCTGCGTCAGGTGCGGAGATCCCAATACCAGGCGCGGTGACAACCTGCGTCAGGTGCGGAGATCTCGATACGAAGCGCGGTGACAACCTGCGTCAGGTGCGGAGATCCCAATACGAGGCGCGGTGACAACCTGCGTCAGGTGCGGAGATCCCAATACGAGGCGCGGTGACAACCTGCGTCAGGTGCGGAGATCCCGATACGAGGCGCGGTGACAACCTGCGTCAGGTGCGGAGATCCCAATACGAGGCGCGGTGACAACCTGCGTCAGGTGCGGAGATCTCGATACGAAGCGCGGTGACAACCTGCGTCAGGTGCGGAGATCTCGATACGAAGCGCGGTGACAACCTGCGTCAGGTGCGGAGATCCCGATACGAGGCGCGGTGACAACCTGCGTCAGGTGCGGAGATCCCGATACAAAGCGCGGTGACAATCTGCGTCAGGTGCGGAGATCTCGATACGAAGCGCAGTGACAACCTGCATCAGGTGCAGAGATAGCGATACGAGGTGCGGTGACAACCTGCGTCAGGTGCGGAGATCCCAATACGAGGCGCGGTGACAACCTGCGTCAGGTGCGGAGATCCCGATACGAGGCGCGGTGACAACCTGCGTCAGGTGCGGAGATCCCAATACGAGGCGCGGTGACAACCTGCGTCAGGTGCGGAGATCTCGATACGAAGCGCGGTGACAACCTGCGTCAGGTGCGGAGATCTCGATACGAAGCGCGGTGACAACCTGCGTCAGGTGCGGAGATCCCGATACGAGGCGCGGTGACAACCTGCGTCAGGTGCGGAGATCCCGATACAAAGCGCGGTGACAACCTGCGTCAGGTGCGGAGATCTCGATACGAAGCGCAGTGACAACCTGCATCAGGTGCAGAGATAGCGATACGAGGTGCGGTGACAACCTGCGTCAGGTGCGGAGATCCCGATACAAAGCGCGGTGACAACCTGCGTCAGGTGCGGAGATCTCGATACGAAGCGCAGTGACAACCTGCGTCAGGTGCGGAGATCCCAATACGAGGCGCGGTGACAACCTGTGTCAGGTGCGGAGATCTCGATACGAAGCGCAGTGACAACCTGCGTCAGGTGCGGAGATCTCGATACGAGGTGCGGTGACAACCTGCGTCAGGTGCGGAGATCTCGATACGAAGCGCGGTGACAACCTGCGTCAGGTGCGGAGATCCCAATACGAGGCGCGGTGACAACCTGCGTCAGGTGCGGAGATCCCGATACGAAGCGCGGTGACAACCTGCGTCAGGTGCGGAGATCCCGATACGAGGCGCGGTGACAACCTGCGTCAGGTGCGGAGATCCCGATACGAGGCGCGGTGACAACCTGCGTCAGGTGCGGAGATCCCGATACGAGGTGCGGTGACAACCTGCGTTAGGTGCGGAGATCCCAATACAAAGTGCGGTGACAACCTGCGTCAGTTGCGAAGATCCCGATACGAAGCACGGTGACAACCTGCGTCAGGTGCGGAGATCCCGATACGAGGTGCGGTGACAACCTGCGTTAGGTGCGGAGATCCCGATACGAGGTGCGGTGACAACCTGCGTCAGGTGCGGAGATCCCGATACGAGGCGCGGTGACAACCTGCGTCAGGTGCGGAGATCCCGATACGAAGCGCAGTGACAACCTGCGTCAGGTGCGGAGATCCCGATACAAAGCGCAGTGACAACCTGCGTCAGCTGCGGAGATCCCGATACGAAGCACAGTGACAACCTGCGTCAGGTGCGGAGATCCCGATATGAGGTGCGGCGGCAACCTGCGTCAGGTGCGGAGATCCCGATACGAGGCACGGTGACAACCTGCGTCAGGTGCGGAGATCCCGATACGAAGCGCGGTGACAACCTGCGTCAGGTGCGGAGATCCCGATATGAGGTGCGGTGGCAACCTGCGTCAGGTGCGGAGATCCCGATACGAGGCGCGGTGACAACCTGCGTCAGGTGCGGAGATCCCGATACGAAGCGCAGTGACAACCTGCGTCAGGTGCGGAGATCCCGAAACGAGGCGCGGTGACAACCTGCGTCAGGTGCGGAGATCCCGATACCAGGCGCGGTGACAACCTGCGTCAGGTGCGGAGATCCCAATACGAGGCGCGGTGACAACCTGCGTCAGGTGCGGAGATCCCAATACGAAGCGCAGTGACAACCTGCGTCAGGTGCGGATATCCCGATACGAGGCGCAGTGACAACCTGCGTCAGGTGCGGAGATCTCGATACGAAGCGCAGTGACAACCTGCATCAGGTGCGGAGATCCCGAAACGAGGCGCGGTGACAACCTGCGTCAGGTGCGGAGATCCCGATACGAGGCGCAGTGACAACCTGCGTCAGATGCGGAGATCCCGATACGAGGCGCGGTGACAACCTGCGTCAGGTGCGGAGATCCCGATACAAAGCGCGGTGACAACCTGCGTCAGGTGCGGAGATCCCGATATGAGGTGCGGTGACAACCTGCGTCAGGTGCGGAGATCCCGATACAAAGCGCGGTGACAACCTGCGTCAGGTGCGGAGATCCCGATACAAAGCGCGGTGACAACCTGCGTCAGGTGCGGAGATCCCGATATGAGGTGCGGTGACAACCTGCGTCAGGTGCGGAGATCCCGATACGAAGCGCGGTGACAACCTGTGTCAGGTGCGGAGATCTCGATACGAAGCGCGGTGACAACCTGCGTCAGGTGCGGAGATCCCAATACGAGGCGCGGTGAAAACCTGCGTCAGGTGCGGAGATCCCGATACAAGGCGCGGTGAAAACCTGTGTCAGGTGCGGAGATCCCGATACGAGGCGCGGTGACAACCTGCGTCAGGTGTGGAGATCTCGATACGAAGCGCGGTGACAACCTGCGTCAGGTGCGGAGATCCCGATACGAGGCGCGGTGACAACCTGCGTCAGGTGCGGAGATCCCGATACGAAGCACAGTGACAACCTGTGTCAGGTGCGGAGATCCCGATACGAGGCGCGGTGACAACCTGCGTCAGGTGCGGAGATCCCGATACAAAGCGCGGTGACAACCTGCGTCAGGTGCGGAGATCTCGATACGAAGCGTGGTGACAACCTGCGTCAGGTGATGAGATCCCGATACGAGGTGCGGTGACAACCTGCGTTAGGTGCGGAGATCCCGATACGAGACGCGGTGACAACCTGCATTAGGTGCGGAGATCCCGATACGAGGTGCGGTGACAACCTGCGTCAGGTGCGGAGATCCCGATACGAGGTGCGGTGACAACCTGCGTCAGGTGCGGAGATCCCGATACGAGGTGCGGTGACAACCTGCGTCAGGTGCGGAGATCTCGATACGAAGCACGGTGACAACCTGCGTCAGGTGCGGAGATCTCGATACGAAGCGCGGTGACAACCTGCGTCAGGTGCGGAGATCTCGATACGAAGCACGGTGACAACCTGCGTCAGGTGCGGAGATCTCGATACGAAGCGCGGTGACAACCTGCGTCAGGTGCGGAGATCCCGATACGAAGCGCGGTGACAACCTGCCTCAGGTGCGGAGATCTCGATACGAAGCGCGGTGACAACCTGCGTCAGGTGCGGAGATCCCGATACGAAGCACAGTGACAACCTGCGTCAGGTGCAGAGATCTCGATACGAAGCGCGGTGACAACCTGCGTCAGGTGCGGAGATCCCGATACGAAGCGCGGTGACAACCTGCGTCAGGTGCAGAGATCCCGATACAAAGCGCGGTGACAACCTGCGTCAGGTGCGGAGATCTCGATACGAAGCGCAGTGACAACCTGCGTCAGGTGCGGAGATCTCGATACGAAGCGCGGTGACAACCTGCGTCAGGTGCGGAGATCCCGATACGAAGCGCGGTGACAACCTGTATAAGGTGCGGAGATCTTGATACGAAGCGCGGTGACAACCTGCGTCAGGTGCGGAGATCCCGATACAAAGCGCTGTGACAACTTGCGTCAGGTGCGGAGATCCCGATACGAAGCGCAGTGACAACCTGCGTCAGGTGCGGAAATCCCGATACAAAGCGCTGTGACAACTTGCGTCAGGTGCGGAGATCCCGATACGAAGCGCAGTGACAACCTGCGTCAGGTGCGGAAATCCCGATACGAGGCACGGTGACAACCTGCGTCAGGTGCAGAGATCCCGATACGAGGCGCGGTGACAACCTGCGTTAGGTGCGGAGATCCCGATACGAAGCGCGGTGACAACCTGCGTCAGGTGCGGAGATCCCGATACGAGGCGCGGTGACAACCTGCGTCAGGTGCTGAGATCCCGATACGAAGCACAGTGACAACCTGCGTCAGGTGCGGAGATCCCGATACGAGGCGCGGTGACAACCTGTGTCAGGTGCGGAGATCCCGATGTGAAGCGCGATGACAACCTGCGTCAGGTGCGGAGATCCCGATACGAGGTGCGGTGACAACCTGCGTCAGGTGTGGAGATCCCAATACGAGGCGCGGTGACAACCTGCGTCAGGTGCGGAGATCCCGATACGAGGCACGGTGACAACCTGCGTCAGGTGCGGAGATCTCGATACGAAGCGCGGTGACAACCTGCGTCAGGTGCGGAGATCCCGATACGAAGCGCGGTGACAACCTGCGTCAGGTGCGGAGATCTCGATGCGAAGCGCAGTGACAACCTGCGTCAGGTGCGGAGATCCCGATACGAAGCGCGGTGACAACCTGCGTCAGGTGCGGAGATCTCGATACGAAGCGCGGTGACAACCTGCGTCAGGTGCGGAGATCCCAATACGAGGCGCGGTGACAACCTGCGTCAGGTGCGGAGATCTTGATACGAAGCGCGGTGACAACCTGCGTCAGGTGCGGAGATCCCAATACGAAGCGCAGTGACAACCTGCGTCAGGTGCGGAGATCCCGATACGAAGCACAGTGACAACCTGCGTCAGGTGCGGAGATCCCGATACAAAGCGCTGTGACAACTTGCGTCAGGTGCGGAGATCCCGATACGAAGCGCAGTGACAACCTGCGTCAGGTGCGGAAATCCCGATACGAGGCACGGTGACAACCTGCGTCAGGTGCAGAGATCCCGATACGAGGCGCGGTGACAACCTGCGTTAGGTGCGGAGATCCCGATACGAAGCGCGGTGACAACCTGCGTCAGGTGCGGAGATCCCGATACGAAGCGCAGTGATAACTTGCGTCAGGTGCGGAGATCCCGATACGAAGCGCAGTGACAACCTGCGTCAGGTGCGGAGATCCCGATACAAAGCGCGGTGACAACCTGCGTCAGGTGCGGAGATCCCGATACGAAGTGCAGTGACAACCTGCGTCAGGTGCGGAGATCCCGATACGAAGCGCAATGACAACCTGCGTCAGGTGCGGAGATCCCGATACGAGGTGCGGTGACAACCTGCGTTAGGTGCGGAGATCCCGATACGAGGTGCGGTGACAACCTGCGTTAGGTGCGGAGATCGTGATACGAAGCACAGTGACAACCTGCGTCAGGTGCGGAGATCCCGATACAAAGCGCGGTGACAACCTGCGTCAGGTGCGGAGATCCCAATACGAGGCGCGGTGACAACCTGCGTCAGGTGCGGAGATCTCGATACGAAGCGCGGTGACAACCTGCGTCAGGTGCGGAGATCTCGATACGAAGCGCGGCGACAACCTGCGTCAGGTGCGGAGATCTCGATACGAAGCGCAATGACAACCTGCGTCAGGTGCGGAGATCCCGATACGAAGCGCGGTGACAACTTGCGTCAGGTGCGGAGATCCCAATACGAAGCGCAGTGACAACTTGCGTCAGGTGCGGAGATCCCGATACGAGGCGCGGTGACAACCTGCGTCAGGTGCGGAGATCCCGATACGAAGCGCAGTGACAACCTGCGTCAGGTGCGGAGATCCCGATACGAGGCGCGGTGACAACCTGCGTTAGGTGCGGAGATATCGATACGAGGTGCGGTGACAACCTGCGTCAGGTGCGGAGATCCCGATACGAGGTGCGTTGACAACCTGTGTTAGGTGCGGAGATCCCGATACGAGGCGCGGTGACAACCTGCGTCAGGTGCGGAGATCTCGATACGAAGCGCGGTGACAACCTGCGTTAGGTGCGGAGATCCCGATACGAAGCGCGGTGACAACCTGCGTTAGGTGCGGAGATCCCGATACGAAGCGCGGTGACAACCTGCGTTAGGTGCGGAGATCTCGATACGAAGCATGGTGACAACCTGCGTTAGGTGCGGAGATCTCGATACGAAGCACAGTGACAACCTGCGTCAGGTGCGGAGATCCCGATACGAAGCACAGTGACAACCTGCGTCAGGTGCGGAGATCCCGATACGAAGCGCAGTGACAACCTGCGTCAGGTGCGGAGATCCCGATACGAGGCGCGGTGACAACCTGCGTTAGGTGCGGAGATATCGATACGAGGTGCGGTGACAACCTGCGTCAGATGCGGAGATCCCGATCCGAGGTGCGGTGACAACCTGCGTCAGGTGCGGAGATCCCGATATGAGGTGCGGTGGCAACCTGCGTCAGGTGCGGAGATCCCGATACGAGGTGCGGTGACAACCTGCGTCAGGTGCGGAGATCCCGATACAAAGCGCGGTGACAACCTGCGTCAGGTGCGGAGATCCCGATACAAAGCGCAGTGACAACCTGCGTCAGGTGCGGAGATCTCGATACGAAGCGCGGTGACAACCTGCGTCAGGTGCGGAGTACTCGATACGAAGCGTGGTGACAACCTGCGTCAGGTGCGGAGATCCCGATACGAAGCACAGTGACAACCTGCGTCAGGTGCGGAGATCCCGATACGAAGCGCAGTGACAACCTGCGTCTGGTGCGGAGATCCCGATACAAAGCGCGGTGACAACCTGCGTCAGGTGCGGAGATCCCGATACGAGGTGCGGTGACAACCTGCGTCAGGTGCGGAGATCTCGATACGAAGCGTGGTGACAACCTGCGTCAGGTGCGGAGATCCCGATACGAGGTGCGGTGACAACCTGCGTCAGGTGCGGAGATCCCGAAACGAGGTGCGGTGACAACCTGGCTCAGGTGCGGAGATCCCAATACGAGGCGCGGTGACAACCTGCGTCAGGTGCGGAGATCCCGATACGAAGCGCAGTGACAACTTGCGTCAGGTGCGGAGATCCCGATACGAGGCGCGGTGACAACCTGCGTTAGGTGCGGAGATCCTGATACGAAGCGCAGTGACAACTTGCGTCAGGTGCGGAGATCCCGATACGAAGCACAGTGACAACCTGCGTCAGGTGCGGAAATCCCGATACGAGGCGCGGTGACAACCTGCGTCAGGTGCGGAGATCCCGATACAAAGCGCGGTGACAACCTGCGTCAGGTGCGGAGATCTCGATACGAAGCGCAATGACAACCTGCGTCAGGTGCGGAGATCCCGATACAAAGCGCGGTGACAACCTGCGTTAGGTGCGGAGATCCCGATACGAAGCGCAGTGACAACTTGCGTCAGGTGCGGAGATCCCGATACGAAGCGCAGTGACAACCTGCGTCAGGTGCGGAGATCCCGATATGAGGTGCGGTGGCAACCTGCGTCAGGTGCGGAGATCCCGATACGAGGCGCGGTGACAACCTGCGTCAGCTGCGGAGATCTCGATACGAAGCACAGTGACAACCTGCGTCAGGTGCGGAGATCTCGATACGAAGCGCGGTGACAACCTGCGTCAGGTGCGGAGATCCCAATACGAGGCGCGGTGACAACCTGCGTCAGGTGCGGAGATCCCAATACGAGGCGCGGTGACAACCTGCGTCAGGTGCGGAGATCCCGATACGAGGCGCGGTGACAACCTGCGTCAGGTGCAGAGATCTCGATACGAAGCGCGGTGACAACCTGCGTCAGGTGCGGAGATCCCAATACGAGGCGCGGTGACAACCTGCGTCAGGTGCGGAGATCCCGATACGAGGCGCGGTGACAACCTGCGTCAGGTGCGGAGATCTCGATACGAAGCGCGGTGACAACCTGCGTCAGGTGCGGAGATCCCAATACGAGGCGCGGTGACAACCTGCGTCAGGTGCGGAGATCCCAATACGAGGCGCGGTGACAACCTGCGTCAGGTGCGGAGATCCCGATACGAGGTGCGGTGACAACCTGCGTCAGGTGCAGAGATCTCGATACGAAGCGCGGTGACAACCTGCGTCAGGTGCGGAGATCCCAATACGAGGCGCGGTGACAACCTGCGTCAGGTGCGGAGATCTCGATACGAAGCGCGGTGACAACCTGCGTCAGGTGCGGAGATCCTGATACGAAGCGCAGTGACAACCTGTGTCAGTTGCGGAGATCCCGATACGAAGCACAGTGACAACCTGCGTTAGGTGCGGAGATCCCGATACAAAGCGCGGTGACAACCTGCGTCAGGTGCGGAGATCCCGATACAAAGCGCAGTGACAACCTGCGTCAGGTGCGGAGATCCCGAAACGAGGCGCGGTGACAACCTGCGTCAGGTGCGGAGATCCCGATACGAGGCGCGGTGACAACCTGCGTCAGGTGCGGAGATCCCGATACGAAGCGCGGTGACAACCTGCGTCAGGTGCGGAGATCCCGATACCAGGCGCGGTGACAACCTGCGTCAGGTGCGGAGGTCCCAATACCAGGCGCGGTGACAACCTGCGTCAGGTGCGGAGATTCCGATACGAAGCGCGGTGACAACCTGCGTCAGGTGCGGAGATCCCGATACGAGGTGCAGTGACAACCTGCATCAGGTGCGGAGATCCCGATACCAGGCGCGGTGACAACCTGCGTCAGGTGCGGAGATCCCAATACCAGGCGCGGTGACAACCTGCGTCAGGTGCGGAGATCCCAATACCAGGCGCGGTGACAACCTGCGTCAGGTGCGGAGATCTCGATACGAAGCGCGGTGACAACCTGCGTCAGGTGCGGAGATCTCGATACGAAGCGCGGTGACAACCTGCGTCAGGTGCGGAGATCTCGATACGAAGCGCGGTGACAACCTGCGTCAGGTGCGGAGATCTCGATACAAAGTGCGGTGACAACCTGCGTCAGGTGCAGAGATAGCGATACGAGGTGCGGTGACAACCTGCGTCAGGTGCGGAGATCTCGATACGAAGCGCGGTGACAACCTGCGTCAGGTGCGGAGATCCCAATACGAGGCGCGGTGACAACCTGCGTCAGGTGCGGAGATCCCGATACAAAGCGCGGTGACAACCTGCGTCAGGTGCGGAGATCCCGATACAAAGCGCGGTGACAACCTGCGTCAGGTGCGGAGATCTCGATACGAAGCGCGGTGACAACCTGCGTCAGGTGCGGAGATCCCAATACGAGGCGCGGTGACAACCTGCGTCAGGTGCGGAGATCCTGATACGAAGCGCAGTGACAACCTGCGTCAGGTGCGGAGATCCCGATACAAAGCGCGGTGACAACCTGCGTCAGGTGCGGAGATCCCGATACGAAGCGCAGTGACAACCTGCGTCAGGTGCGGAGATCCCGATACGAAGCGCGGTGACAACCTGGGTTAGGTGCGGAGATCCCGATACGAGGTGCGGTGACAACCTGCGCCAGGTGCGGAGATCCCGATACGAAGCGCGGTGACAACCTGGGTTAGGTGCGGAGATCCCGATACGAAGCACAGTGACAACCTGCGTCAGGTGCGGAGATCCCGATACGAAGCACGGTGACAATCTGCGTCAGGTGCAGAGATCCCGATACGAAGTGCAGTGACAACCTGCGTCAGGTGCGGAGATCCCGATACGAGGCGCGGTGACAACCTGCGTCAGGTGCGGAGATCCCGATACGAGGCGCGGTGACAACCTGCGTCAGGTGCGGAGATCCCGATACGAGGTGCGGTGACAACCTGCGTTAGGTGCGGAGATCCCAATACAAAGTGCGGTGACAACCTGCGTCAGTTGCGAAGATCCCGATACGAAGCACGGTGACAACCTGCGTCAGGTGCGGAGATCCCGATACAAAACGCAGTGACAACCTGCGTCAGCTGCGGAGATCCCGATACGAAGCACAGTGACAACCTGCGTCAGGTGCGGAGATCCCGATATGAGGTGCGGCGGCAACCTGCGTCAGGTGCGGAGATCCCGATACGAGGCGCGGTGACAACCTGCGTCAGGTGCGGAGATCCCGATACGAAGCGCGGTGACAACCTGCGTCAGGTGCGGAGATCCCGATATGAGGTGCGGTGGCAACCTGCGTCAGGTGCGGAGATCCCGATACGAGGCGCGGTGACAACCTGCGTCAGCTGCGGAGATCCCGATACGAAGCACAGTGACAACCTGCGTCAGGTGCGGAGATCCCGATATGAGGTGCAGTGGCAACCTGCGTCAGGTGCGGAGATCCCGATACGAGGCGCGGTGACAACCTGCGTCAGGTGCGGAGATCCCGATACGAGGCGCGATGACAACCTGCGTCAGGTGCGGAGATCCCGATACGAGGCGCAGTGACAACCTGCGTCAGGTGCGGAGATCCCGAAACGAGGCGCGGTGACAACCTGCGTCAGGTGCGGAGATCCCGATACCAGGCGCGGTGACAACCTGCGTCAGGTGCGGAGATCCCAATACCAGGCGCGGTGACAACCTGCGTCAGATGCGGAGATCCCGATACGAAGCGCGGTGACAACCTGCGTCAGGTGCGGAGATCCCGATACGAGGTGCGGTGACAACCTGCGTCAGGTGCGGAGATCCCGATACCAGGCGCGGTGACAACCTGCGTCAGGTGCGGAGATCCCAATACCAGGCGCGGTGACAACCTGCGTCAGGTGCGGAGATCTCGATACGAAGCGCGGTGACAACCTGCGTCAGGTGCGGAGATCCCAATACGAGGCGCGGTGACAACCTGCGTCAGGTGCGGAGATCCCAATACGAGGCGCGGTGACAACCTGCGTCAGGTGCGGAGATCCCGATACGAGGCGCGGTGACAACCTGCGTCAGGTGCGGAGATCCCAATACCAGGCGCGGTGACAACCTGCGTCAGGTGCGGAGATCCCGATACGAAGCGCGGTGACAACCTGCGTCAGGTGCGGAGATCCCGATACGAGGTGCGGTGACAACCTGCGTCAGGTGCGGAGATCCCGATACCAGGCGCGGTGACAACCTGCGTCAGGTGCGGAGATCCCAATACCAGGCGCGGTGACAACCTGCGTCAGGTGCGGAGATCTCGATACGAAGCGCGGTGACAACCTGCGTCAGGTGCGGAGATCCCAATACGAGGCGCGGTGACAACCTGCGTCAGGTGCGGAGATCCCAATACGAGGCGCGGTGACAACCTGCGTCAGGTGCGGAGATCCCGATACGAGGCGCGGTGACAACCTGCGTTAGGTGCGGAGATCCCGATACGAAGCGCGGTGACAACCTGCGTCAGGTGCGGAGATCCCGATACGAGGCGCGGTGACAACCTGCGTCAGGTGCGGAGATCCCGATACGAGGCGCGGTGACAACCTGCGTCAGGTGCGGAGATCCCAATACGAGGCGCGGTGACAACCTGCGTCAGGTGCGGAGATCTCGATACGAAGCGCGGTGACAACCTGCGTCAGGTGCGGAGATCCCAATACGAGGCGCGGTGACAACCTGCGTCAGGTGCGGAGATCTCGATACGAGGTGCGGTGACAACCTGCGTCAGGTGCGGAGATCTCGATGCGAAGCGTGGTGACAACCTGCGTTAGGTGCGGAGATCCTGATACGAAGCGCAGTGACAACCTGCGTCAGGTGCGGAGATCCCGATACAAAGCGCGGTGACAACCTGCGTCAGGTGCGGAGATCCCGATACAAAGCGCAGTGACAACCTGCGTCAGGTGCGGAGATTCCAATACGAGGCGCGGTGACAACCTGCGTCAGGTGCGGAGATCTCGATACGAAGCGCGGTGACAACCTGCGTCAGGTGCGGAGATCTCGATACGAAGCGCGGTGACAACCTGCGTCAGGTGCGGAGATCCCGATACGAGGCGCGGTGACAACCTGCGTCAGGTGCGGAGATCTCGATACGAAGCGCGGTGACAACCTGCGTCAGGTGCGGAGATCTCGATACGAAGCGCGGTGACAACCTGCGTCAGGTGCGGAGATCCCGATACGAAGCGCAGTGACAACCTGCGTCAGGTGCGGATATCCCGATACGAGGCGCAGTGACAACCTGCGTCAGGTGCGGAGATCTCGATACGAAGCGCAGTGACAACCTGCATCAGGTGCGGAGATCCCGAAACGAGGCGCGGTGACAACCTGCGTCAGGTGCGGAAATCCCGATACGAGGCGCAGTGACAACCTGCGTCAGATGCGGAGATCCCGATACGAGGCGCGGTGACAACCTGCGTCAGGTGCGGAGATCCCGATACAAAGCGCGGTGACAACCTGCGTCAGGTGCGGAGATCCCGATATGAGGTGCGGTGACAACCTGCGTCAGGTGCGGAGATCCCGATACAAAGCGCGGTGACAACCTGCGTCAGGTGCGGAGATCCCGATACAAAGCGCGGTGACAACCTGCGTCAGGTGCGGAGATCCCGATATGAGGTGCGGTGACAACCTGCGTCAGGTGCGGAGATCCCGATACGAAGCGCGGTGACAACCTGTGTCAGGTGCGGAGATCTCGATACGAAGCGCGGTGACAACCTGCGTCAGGTGCGGAGATCCCAATACGAGGCGCGGTGAAAACCTGCGTCAGGTGCGGAGATCCCGATACAAGGCGCGGTGAAAACCTGTGTCAGGTGCGGAGATCCCGATACGAGGCGCGGTGACAACCTGCGTCAGGTGTGGAGATCTCGATACGAAGCGCGGTGACAGCCTGCGTCAGGTGCGGAGATCCCGATACGAGGCGCGGTGACAACCTGCGTCAGGTGTGGAGATCCCGATACGAAGCACAGTGACAACCTGTGTCAGGTGCGGAGATCCCGATACCAGGTGCGGTGACAACCTGCGTCAGGTGCGGAGATCCCGATACGAGGTGCGGTGACAACCTGCGTTAGGTGCGGAGATCCCGATACGAGGCGCGGTGACAACCTGCGTCAGGTGTGGAGATCCCGATACGAAGCGCGGTGACAACCTGCGTCAGGTTGTGAAAATCCCGATACGAGGCGCGGTGACAACGCATGACACTGAGGTGGGGGGGTCTTCATACTTGCAGTGCGTCCTTGTCGTGTTCTATGACATGCGTCGCCATTCCTGTACAAAGACCTCAGAAAGCACATTTAGGGCCCCTGTGCACTTCTATGTTGTTGTAAGATATAGGGGTGTGGGGTGTGGGGTACATGCGTTGCTGTAAGATATAGGGGTGTGGCGTGTGGGTTACATGCGTTGCTGTAAGATATTGGGGTGTGGCGTGTGGGGTACATGCGTTGCTGTAAGATATAGGGGTGTGGGGTACATGCGTTGCTGTAAAATATAGGGGTGTGGGGTACATGCGTTGCTGTAAGATATAGGGGTGTGGGGTACATGCGTTGCTGTAAGATATAGGGGTGTGGCGTGTGGGTTACATGCGTTGCTGTAAGATATTGGGGTGTGGCGTGTGGGGTACATGCGTTGCTGTAAGATATAGGGGTGTGGGGTACATGCGTTGCTGTAAGATATAGAGGTGTGGCGTGTGGGTTACATGCGTTGCTGTAAGATATAGGGGTGTGGCGTGTGGGGTACATGCGTTGCTGTAAGATATAGGGGTGTGGCGTGTGGGGTACATGCGTTGCTGTAAGATATAGGGGTGTGGCGTGTGGGGTACATGCGTTGCTGTAAGATATAGGGGTGTGGCGTGTGGGTTACATGCATTGCTGTAAGATATAGGGGTGTGGCGTGTGGGGTACATGCGTTGCTGTAAGATATAGGGGTGTGGCGTGTGGGGTACATGCATTGCTGTAAGATATATGGGTGTGGGGTACATGCGTCGCTGTAAGATATAGGGGTGTGGGGTACATGCGTTGCTGTAAGATATAGGGGTGTGGCGTGTGGGGTACATGCGTCGCTGTAAGATATAGGGGTGTGGCGTGTGGGGTACATGCGTTGCTGTAAGATATAGGGGTGTGGGGTACATGCGTTGCTGTAAGATATAGGGGTGTGGCGTGTGGGGTACATGCGTCGCTGTAAGATATAGGGGTGTGGGGTACATGCGTTGCTGTAAGATATAGGGGTGTGGGGTACATACGTCGCTGTAAGATATAGGGGTGTGGGGTACATGCGTTGCTGTAAGATATAGGGGTGTGGGGTACATGCGTTGCTGTAAGATATAGGGGTGTGGCGTGTGGGGTACATGCGTCGCTGTAAGATATAGGGGTGTGGCGTGTGGGGTACATGCGTTGCTGTAAGATATAGGGGTGTGGGGTACATGCGTTGCTGTAAGATATAGGGGTGTGGCGTGTGGGGTACATGCGTTGCTGTAAGATATAGGGGTGTGGCGTGTGGGGTACATGCGTTGCTGTAAGATATAGGGGTGTAGGGTACATGCGTTGCTGTAAGATATAGGGGTGTGGCGTGTGGGGTACATGCGTTGCTGTAAGATATAGGGGTGTGGGGTACATGCGTTGCTGTAAGATATAGGGGTGTGGCGTGTGGGGTACATGCGTTGCTGTAAGATATAGGGGTGTGGCGTGTGGGGTACATGCGTTGCTGTAAGATATAGGGGTGTGGCGTGTGGGGTACATGCGTTGCTGTAAGATATAGGGGTGTGGGGTACATGTGTTGCTGTAAGATATAGGGGTGTGGGGTACATGCGTTGCTGTAAGATATAGGGGTGTGGGGTGTGGGGTACATTCGTTGCTGTAAGATATAGGGGTGTGGCGTGTGGGGTACATGCGTTGCTGTAAGATATAGGGGTGTGGCGTGTGGGGTACATGCGTTGCTGTAAGATATAGGGGTGTGGCGTGTGGGGTACATGCGTTGCTGTAAGATATAGGGGTGTGGGGTACATGCGTTGCTGTAAGATATAGGGGTGTGGGGTACATGCGTTGCTGTAAGATATAGGGGTGTGTGGTGTAGGGTACATGCGTTGCTGTAAGATATAGGGGTGTGGCGTGTGGGGTAAATGCGTTGCTGTAAGATATAGGGGTGTGGGGTACATGCGTCGCTGTAAGATATAGGGGTGTGGGGTACATGCGTTGCTGTAAGATATAGGGGTGTGGGGTGTGGGGTACATGCGTTGCTGTAAGATATAGGGGTGTGGGGTACATGTGTTGCTGTAAGATATAGGGGTGTGTGGTACATGCGTTGCTGTAAGATATAGGGGTGTGGGGTACATGCGTTGCTGTAAGATATAGCGGTGTGGGGTACATGCGTTGCTGTAAGATATAGGGGTGTGGGGTACATGCGTTGCTGTAAGATATAGGGGTGTGGGGTACATGCGTTGCTGTAAGATATAGGGGTGTGGGGTACATGCGTCGCTGTAAGATATAGGGGTGTGTCGTGTGGGGTACATGCGTTGCTGTAAGATATAGGGGTGTGGGGTACATGCGTTGCTGTAAGATATAGGGGTGTGGGGTACATGCGTTGCTGTAAGATATAGGGGTGTGGGGTACATGCGTTGCTGTAAGATATAGGGGTGTGGGGTGTGGGGTACATGCGTCACTGTAAGATATAGGGGTGTGGCGTGTGGGGTACATGCGTTGCTGTAAGATATAGGGGTGTGGGGTACATGCGTTGCTGTAAGATATAGGGGTGTGGGGTGTGGGGTACATGCGTCGCTGTAAGATATAGGGGTGTGGCGTGTGGGGTACATGCGTTGCTGTAAGATATAGGGGTGTGGGGTACATGCGTCGCTGTAAGATATAGGGGTGTGGGGTACATGCGTTGCTGTAAGATATTGGGGTGTGGCGTGTGGGGTACATGCGTTGCTGTAAGATATAGAGGTGTGGCGTGTGGGTTACATGCGTTGCTGTAAGATATAGGGGTGTGGCGTGTGGGGTACATGCGTTCCTGTAAGATATAGGGGTGTGGGGTACATGCGTTGCTGTAAAATATAGGGGTGTGGGGTACATGCGTTGCTGTAAGATATAGGGGTGTGGGGTACATGCGTTGCTGTAAGATATAGGGGTGTGGCGTGTGGGGTACATGCGTTCCTGTAAGATATAGGGGTGTGGCGTGTGGGGTACATGTGTCGCTGTAAGATATAGGGGTGTGGGGTACATGCGTCGCTGTAAGATATAGGGGTGTGGGGTACATGCGTTGCTGTAAGATATAGGGGTGTGGCGTTTGGGGTACATGCGTTGCTGTAAGATATAGGGGTGTGGCGTGTGGGGTACATGCATTGCTGTAAGATATAGGGGTGTGGCGTGTGGGGTACATGCGTTGCTGTAAGATATAGGGGTGTGGCGTGTGGGGTACATGCGTTGCTGTAAGATATAGGGGTGTGGCGTGTGGGGTACATGCGTTGCTGTAAGATATAGGGGTGTGGCGTGTGGGTTACATGCATTGCTGTAAGATATAGGGGTGTGGCGTGTGGGGTACATGCGTCGCTGTAAGATATAGGGGTGTGGCGTGTGGGGTACATGCGTTGCTGTAAGATATAGGGGTGTGGGGTACATGCATTGCTGTAAGATATATGGGTGTGGGGTACATGCGTTGCTGTAAGATATAGGGGTGTGGGGTGTGGGGTACATGCGTCGCTGTAAGATATAGGGGTGTGGGGTACATGCGTTGCTGTAAGATATAGGGGTGTGGGGTGTGGGGTACATGCGTTGCTGTAAGATATAGGGGTGTGGCGTGTGGGTAACATGTGTTGCTGTAAGATATAGGGGTGTGGGGTACATGCGTTGCTGTAAGATATAGGGGTGTGGCGTGTGGGGTACATGCGTCGCTGTAAGATATAGGGGTGTGGGGTACATGCGTTGCTGTAAGATATAGGGGTGTGGGGTACATACGTCGCTGTAAGATATAGGGGTGTGGGGTACATGCGTTGCTGTAAGATATAGGGGTGTGGGGTACATGCGTTGCTGTAAGATATAGGGGTGTGGGGTACATACGTCGCTGTAAGATATAGGGGTGTGGGGTACATGCGTTGCTGTAAGATATAGGGGTGTGGGGTACATGCGTTGCTGTAAGATATAGGGGTGTGGCGTGTGGGGTACATGCGTCGCTGTAAGATATAGGAGTGTGGCGTGTGGGGTACATGCGTTGCTGTAAGATATAGGGGTGTAGGGTACATGCGTTGCTGTAAGATATAAGGGTGTGGGGTACATGCGTTGCTGTAAGATATAGGGGTGTGGCGTGTGGGGTACATGCGTTGCTGTAAGATATAGGGGTGTGGGGTACATGCGTTGCTGTAAGATATAAGGGTGTGGGGTACATGCGTTGCTGTAAGATATAGGGGTGTGGCGTGTGGGGTACATGCGTTGCTGTAAGATATAGGGGTGTGGCGTGTGGGGTACATGCGTTGCTGTAAGATATAGGGGTGTAGGGTACATGCGTTGCTGTAAGATATAGGGGTGTGGGGTGTGGGGTACATGCGTTGCTGTAAGATATAGGCGTGTGGGGTACATGCGTTGCTGTAAGATATAGGGGTGTGGTGTGTGGGGTACATGCGTTGCTGTAAGATATAGGGGTGTGGGGTACATGCGTTGCTGTAAGATATAGGGTGTGGCGTGTGGGGTACATGCGTTGCTGTAAGATATAGGGGTGTGGCGTGTGGGGTACATGCGTTGCTGTAAGATATAGGGGTGTGGGGTACATGCGTTGCTGTAAAATATAGGGGTGTGGGGTACATGCGTTGCTGTAAGATATAGGGGTGTGGCGTGTGGGGTACATGTGTTGCTGTAAGATATAGGGGTGTGGCGTGTGGGGTACATGCGTTGCTGTAAGATATAGGGGTGTGGGGTACATGCGTTGCTGTAAGATATAGGGGTGTGGGGTACATGCGTTGCTGTAAGATATAGGGGTGTGGGGTGTAGGGTACATGCGTTGCTGTAAGATATAGGGGTGTGGGGTACATGCGTTGCTGTAAGATATAGGGGTGTGGGTAACATGTGTTGCTGTAAGATATAGGGGTGTGGGGTACATGCATTGCTGTAAGATATAGGGGTGTGGGGTACATGCGTTGCTGTAAGATATAGGGGTGTGGGGTACATGCGTCGCTGTAAGATATAGGGGTGTGGCGTGTGGGGTACATGCGTTGCTGTAAGATATAGGGGTGTGGGGTACATGCATTGCTGTAAGATATAGGGGTGTGGGGTACATGCGTTGCTGTAAGATATAGGGGTGTGGGGTACATGTGTTGCTGTAAGATATAGGGGTGTGGGGTGTGGGGTACATGCGTTGCTGTAAGATATAGGGGTGTGGGGTGTGGGGTACATGCGTCACTGTAAGATATAGGGGTGTGGCGTGTGGGGTACATGCGTTGCTGTAAGATATAGGGGTGTGGGGTACATGCGTCGCTGTAAGATATAGGGGTGTGGGGTACATGCGTTGCTGTAAGATATTGGGGTGTGGCGTGTGGGGTACATGCGTTGCTGTAAGATATAGGGGTGTGGCGTGTGGGGTACATGCGTTGCTGTAAGATATAGGGGTGTGGCGTGTGGGGTACATGCGTTGCTGTAAGATATAGAGGTGTGGCGTGTGGGTTACATGCGTTGCTGTAAGATATAGGGGTGTGGGGTACATGCGTTGCTGTAAAATATAGGGGT
Source organism: Rana muscosa (assembly GCA_029206835.1). Taxonomy (NCBI): domain Eukaryota; kingdom Metazoa; phylum Chordata; class Amphibia; order Anura; family Ranidae; genus Rana; species Rana muscosa. The sequence goes on from CM055117.1 coordinate 1,127,928,661, forward strand.
GTGGGGTACATGCGTTGCTGTAAGATATAGGGGTGTGGGGTACATGCGTTGCTGTAAGATATAGGGGTGTGGGGTACATGCGTTGCTGTAAGATATAGGGGTGTGGGGTACATGCGTTGCTGTAAGATATAGGGGTGTGGCGTGTGGGGTACATGCGTTGCTGTAAGATATAGGGGTGTGGCGTGTGGGGTACATGCGTCGCTGTAAGATATAGGGGTGTGGGGTACATGCGTCGCTGTAAGATATAGGGGTGTGGGGTACATGCGTTGATGTAAGATATAGAGGCGTGGCGTGTGGGGTACATGCGTTGCTGTAAGATATAGGGGTGTGGCGTGTGGGGTACATGCGTCGCTGTAAGATATAGGGGTGTGGGGTACATGCGTTGCTGTAAGATATAGGGGTGTGGGGTACATGCGTTGCTGTAAGATATAGGGGTGTGGCGTGTGGGGTACATGCGTTGCTGTAAGATATAGGGGTGTGGCGTGTGGGGTACATGCGTTGCTGTAAGATATAGGGGTGTGGCGTGTGGGTTACATGCATTGCTGTAAGATATAGGGGTGTGGCGTGTGGGGTACATGCGTTGCTGTAAGATATAGGGGTGTGGCGTGTGGGTTACATGCATTGCTGTAAGATATAGGGGTGTGGGGTACATGCGTTGCTGTAAGATATAGGGGTGTGGCATGTGGGTTACATGCATTGCTGTAAGATATAGGGGTGTGGCGTGTGGGGTACATGCGTTGCTGTAAGATATAGGGGTGTGGCGTGTGGGTTACATGCATTGCTGTAAGATATAGGGGTGTGGGGTGTGGGGTACATGCGTTGCTGTAAGATATAGGGGTGTGGGGTACATGCGTTGCTGTAAGATATAGGGGTGTGTGGTACATGCGTTGCTGTAAGATATAGGGGTGTGGGGGTACATGCGTTGCTGTAAGATATAGGGGTGTGGGGTACATGCGTTGCTGTAAGATATAGGGGTGTGGGGTACATGCGTTGCTGTAAGATATAGGGGTGTGGGGTACATGCGTTGCTGTAAGATATAGGGGTGTGGGGTACATGCGTTGCTGTAAGATATAGGGGTGTGGGGTACATGCGTCGCTGTAAGATATAGGGGTGTGGCGTGTGGGGTACATGCGTTGCTGTAAGATATAGGGGTGTGGGGTACATGCGTTGCTGTAAGATATAGGGGTGTGGGGTACATGCGTTGCTGTAAGATATAGGGGTGTGGGGTACATGCGTTGCTGTAAGATATAGGGGTGTGGGGTGTGGGGTACATGCGTCGCTGTAAGATATAGGGGTGTGGCGTGTGGGGTACATGCGTTGCTGTAAGATATAGGGGTGTGGGGTACATGCGTCGCTGTAAGATATAGGGGTGTGGGGTACATGCGTTGCTGTAAGATATTGGGGTGTGGCGTGTGGGGTACATGCGTTGCTGTAAGATATAGAGGTGTGGCGTGTGGGTTACATGCGTTGCTGTAAGATATAGGGGTGTGGCGTGTGGGGTACATGCGTTGCTGTAAGATATAGGGGTGTGGGGTACATGCGTTGCTGTAAAATATAGGGGTGTGGGGTACATGCGTTGCTGTAAGATATAGGGGTGTGGCGTGTGGGGTACATGCGTTGCTGTAAGATATAGGGGTGTGGCGTGTGGGGTACATGCGTTCCTGTAAGATATAGGGGTGTGGCGTGTGGGGTACATGCGTCGCTGTAAGATATAGGGGTGTGGGGTACATGCGTCGCTGTAAGATATAGGGGTGTGGGGTACATGCGTTGCTGTAAGATATAGGGGTGTGGCGTGTGGGGTACATGCGTTGCTGTAAGATATAGGGGTGTGGCGTGTGGGGTACATGCATTGCTGTAAGATATAGGGGTGTGGCGTGTGGGGTACATGCGTTGCTGTAAGATATAGGGGTGTGGCGTGTGGGGTACATGCGTTGCTGTAAGATATAGGGGTGTGGGGTACATGCGTTGCTGTAAGATATAGGGGTGTGGGGTACATGCGTTGCTGTAAGATATAGGGGTGTGGCGTGTGGGGTACATGCGTTGCTGTAAGATATAGGGGTGTGGCGTGTGGGTTACATGCATTGCTGTAAGATATAGGGGTGTGGCGTGTGGGGTACATGCGTCGCTGTAAGATATAGGGGTGTGGCGTGTGGGGTACATGCGTTGCTGTAAGATATAGGGGTGTGGGGTGTGGGGTACATGCATTGCTGTAAGATATATGGGTGTGGGGTACATGCGTCGCTGTAAGATATAGGGGTGTGGGGTACATGCGTTGCTGTAAGATATAGGGGTGTGGGGTGTGGGGTACATGCGTCGCTGTAAGATATAGGGGTGTGGGGTACATGCGTTGCTGTAAGATATAGGGGTGTGGGGTGTGGGGTACATGCGTTGCTGTAAGATATAGGGGTGTGGCGTGTGGGTAACATGTGTTGCTGTAAGATATAGGGGTGTGGGGTACATGCGTTGCTGTAAGATATAGGGGTGTGGCGTGTGGGGTACATGCGTCGCTGTAAGATATAGGGGTGTGGGGTACATGCGTTGCTGTAAGATATAGGGGTGTGGGGTACATACGTCGCTGTAAGATATAGGGGTGTGGGGTACATGCGTTGCTGTAAGATATAGGGGTGTGGGGTACATGCGTTGCTGTAAGATATAGGGGTGTGGCGTGTGGGGTACATGCGTTGCTGTAAGATATAGGGGTGTGGGGTACATGCGTTGCTGTAAGATATAGGGGTGTGGGGTACATGCGTTGCTGTAAGATATAGGGGTGTGGGGTACATGCGTTGCTGTAAGATATAGGGGTGTGGCGTGTGGGGTACATGCGTCGCTGTAAGATATAGGAGTGTGGCGTGTGGGGTACATGCGTTGCTGTAAGATATAGGGGTGTAGGGTACATGCGTTGCTGTAAGATATAAGGGTGTGGGGTACATGCGTTGCTGTAAGATATAGGGGTGTGGCGTGTGGGGTACATGCGTTGCTGTAAGATATAGGGGTGTGGGGTACATGCGTTGCTGTAAGATATAAGGGTGTGGGGTACATGCGTTGCTGTAAGATATAGGGGTGTGGCGTGTGGGGTACATGCGTTGCTGTAAGATATAGGGGTGTGGCGTGTGGGGTACATGCGTTGCTGTAAGATATAGGGGTGTAGGGTACATGCGTTGCTGTAAGATATAGGGGTGTGGGGTGTGGGGTACATGCGTTGCTGTAAGATATAGGCGTGTGGGGTACATGCGTTGCTGTAAGATATAGGGGTGTGGGGTACATGCGTTGCTGTAAGATATAGGGGTGTGGGGTACATGCGTTGCTGTAAGATATAGGGGTGTGGGGTACATGCGTTGCTGTAAGATATAGGGGTGTGGGGTGTAGGGTACATGCGTTGCTGTAAGATATAGGGGTGTGGCGTGTGGGGTACATGTGTCGCTGTAAGATATAGGAGTGTGGCGTGTGGGGTACATGCGTTGCTGTAAGATATAGGGGTGTGGGGTACATGCGTTGCTGTAAAATATAGGGGTGTGGGGTACATGCGTTGCTGTAAGATATAGGGGTGTGGGGTGTAGGGTACATGCGTTGCTGTAAGATATAGGGGTGTGGCGTGTGGGGTACATGCGTTGCTGTAAGATATAGGGGTGTGGCGTGTGGGGTACATGCGTTGCTGTAAGATATAGGGGTGTGGGGTACATGCGTTGCTGTAAGATATAGGGGTGTGGGGTACATGCGTTGCTGTAAGATATAGGGGTGTGGGGTGTAGGGTACATGCGTTGCTGTAAGATATAGGGGTGTGGGGTACATGCGTTGCTGTAAGATATAGGGGTGTGGGGTGTGGGGTACATGCGTTGCTGTAAGATATAGGGGTGTGGGGTACATGCGTTGCTGTAAGATATAGGGGTGTGGGGTACATGCGTTGCTGTAAGATATAGGGGTGTGGGGTACATGCGTTGCTGTAAGATATAGGGGTGTGGGGTACATGCGTTGCTGTAAGATATAGGGGTGTGGGGTACATGCGTTGCTGTAAGATATAGGGGTGTGGGGTACATGCGTTGCTGTAAGATATAGGGGTGTGGGGTACATGCGTCGCTGTAAGATATAGGGGTGTGGCGTGTGGGGTACATGCGTTGCTGTAAGATATAGGGGTGTGGGGTGCATGCGTTGCTGTAAGATATAGGGGTGTGGGGTGTGGGGTACATGCGTTGCTGTAAGATATAGGGGTGTGGGGTGTGGGGTACATGCGTCGCTGTAAGATATAGGGGTGTGGCGTGTGGGGTACATGCGTTGCTGTAAGATATAGGGGTGTGGGGTACATGCGTTGCTGTAAGATATAGGGGTGTGGGGTGTGGGGTACATGCGTCGCTGTAAGATATAGGGGTGTGGCGTGTGGGGTACATGCGTTGCTGTAAGATATAGGGGTGTGGGGTACATGCGTTGCTGTAAGATATAGGGGTGTGGGGTACATGCGTTGCTGTAAGATATAGGGGTGTGGGGTACATGCGTTGCTGTAAGATATAGGGGTGTGGGGTACATGCGTTGCTGTAAGATATAGGGGTGTGGGGTACATGTGTTGCTGTAAGATATAGGGGTGTGGGGTACATGTGTTGCTGTAAGATATAGGGGTGTGGGGTACATGCGTTGCTGTAAGATATAGGGGTGTGGGGTGTGGGGTTCATGCGTTGCTGTAAGATATAGGGGTGTGGGGTACATGCGTTGCTGTAAGATATAGGGGTGTGGGGTACATGCGTTGCTGTAAGATATAGGGGTGTGGGGTGTGGGGTACATGCGTCGCTGTAAGATATAGGGGTGTGGCGTGTGGGGTACATGCGTTGCTGTAAGATATAGGGGTGTGGGGTACATGCGTTGCTGTAAGATATAGGGGTGTGGGGTACATGCATTGCTGTAAGATATAGGGGTGTGGGGTACATGTGTTGCTGTAAGATATAGGGGTGTGGGGTACATGCGTTGCTGTAAGATATAGGGGTGTGGGGTACATGCGTTGCTGTAAGATATAGGGGTGTGGGGTACATGTGTTGCTGTAAGATATAGGGGTGTGGGGTACATGCGTTGCTGTAAGATATAGGGGTGTGGGGTGTGGGGTTCATGCGTTGCTGTAAGATATAGGGGTGTGGGGTACATGCGTTGCTGTAAGATATAGGGGTGTGTGGTACATGCGTTGCTGTAAGATATAGGGGTGTGGGGTGTGGGGTACATGCGTTGCTGTAAGATATAGGGGTGTGGGGTACATGCGTTGCTGTAAGATATAGGGGTGTGGGGTACATGCGTTGCTGTAAGATATAGGGGTGTGGGGTACATGCGTTGCTGTAAGATATAGGGGTGTGGGGTACATGCGTTGCTGTAAGATATAGGGGTGTGGGGTACATGCGTTGCTGTAAGATACAGGGGTGTGGGGTACATGCGTTGCTGTAACACACAGGGAGAGGTGGGAGTCCAGCTTCCGGCGGGGCCCACTCACAGCGACCCTTCTACACGCTCCACCATTCCACATCTGTGCGTTGCGTTGTTGTGCGTCGGCGTCCATTATGGAGGTCTATTGATGGTGAAGAGCCCCCTCCCCCATTCCTCGCCCAGTCACCCCATTGGACACACTCTGTGCGTTGTGACGTCGCTGCAAATCTGGCCGTTCTCTGCGCTGCGTTTTGAACCTTCCCACCAGACTGCTCATGTCAATGACTTGCGGCCTATCAGAAGGCTCCTCCATGTTGTTGTGTGATGGGCCTTGGAGAGGTTCTGACAGTGAAGGGGTTAGGCGGTGGAGGAGGGCGGGGTCAGGAGTGGAGAAGGGCGTGGTTAGGAGTGGAGGAAAGCGGGGTCAGGAGTGCAGGAGGGCGGGGTCAGGAGTGGAGGAGGGCGGGGTCACACCCGCACAGGTGAGGGTGATTACCTGGGTGGTTAGGAGTGGAGGAGGGCGGGGTCAGACCTGCACAGGTGAGGGTGATTACCTGGGTGGTTAGGAGTGGAGGAGGGCGGGGTCAGGAGTGGAGGAGGGCGGGGTCACACCCGCACAGGTGAGGGTGATTACCTGGGTGGTTAGGAGTGGAGGAGGGCGGGGTCAGACCTGCACAGGTGAGGGTGATTACCTGGGTGGTTAGGAGTGTTGGAGGGCGGGGTCAGGAGTGGAGGAGGGCGGGGTAATTACCTGGGTGGTTAGGAGTGGAGGAGGGCGGGGTCAGGAGTGTTGGAGGGCGGGGTCGGGAGTGGAGGAGGGCGGGGTCAGACCCGCACAGGTGAGGGTGATTACCTGGGTGGTTAGGAGTGTTGGAGGGCGGGGTCAGGAGTGGAGGAGGGCGGGGTAATTACCTGGGTGGTTAGGAGTGGAGGAGGGCGGGGTCAGGAGTGTTGGAGGGCGGGGTCGGAGTGGAGGAGGGCGGGGTCAGACCCGCACAGGTGAGGGTGATTACCTGGGTGGTTAGGAGTGGAGGAGGGCGGGGTCAGACCTGCACAGGTGGGAGTGATTACCTGGGTGGTTAGGAGTGGAGGAGGGCGGGGTCAGGAGTGTTGGAGGGCGGGGTCAGACCCGCACAGGTGGGAGTGATTACCTGGGTGGTTAGGAGTGTTGGAGGGCGGGGTCAGGAGTGGAGGAGGGCGGGGTCAGACCCGCACAGGTGGGAGTGATTACCTGAGTGGTCAGGAGCTGATAAGACACCTGGAGGTGGCGGCCATGTTTGCTTAGTGCAGGACTGACCATGGCTGGAGTGATGTACCCCCAATATCCCGTCTTCCCCAATTATGGGCCCCCCTATCGCCAGCCGCCCCCCTACTACAAGCCCAGGCAGCCATATTGGAGGCCGCCTTACAAGGGGCCCCCGAGGGCCACCTTTCCTCTGGACTGCCTGGATGACTACCGGTGGGCCCAGTTGAAGGCTCTGCTCAGCCAGCTTGGCCCGGGCCTGAGCCGCCTCTACACCAAGGAAGTGGGGGTGCAGGTGAACCCCAGGGTGGACGCCTGTGTTCAGTGCTCGCTGGGGCCCCGCACCCTAAAGACCCGCAAAGGGGGCTCCTTCCTGTATCGTCCTGTGTCTGGGCAACACGCCGGCCTCCGGATTGTCACCCCGGTGAGGTTCCCTCGTACCGTCGCCGTCTATTCCAGACTGACCGACCGCAGGCTCTTCACCCTTCCACCAGCCAAGGACGGGGGCGCCAGAGAGGCGGCTCAGATGCTGGACTTTGAGATTATAGAGGAGATTGAGGCTGGGCCCAGAAAACCCACCTTCCAGGTGAGTGGGGGGATAGGGCCCCTCTGGGGGGGAGGGGGGTCCCCCAAGATAGTTTGTAGAAGGGGTGACCATGATCTCCTCCGGTGAATGGATCAGAAATCTCCTGTTTAGCTCTCTATGTCCCCTCCCCCTATGTGATGTGATGGGGGAGGTGTTCTGTAGTCCTGTCCCAGGGTGACGATGCTTCTCATCCATATAGATAATGAGGGAATGTAACCCTGGGAAAGGAAGTGTTACTGGCAGGATCAACAGTGGTGGTAGTACTGTGTATACAGGATGGGGGGGAGGGGGGAGTAGTACTGTGTATACAGGATGGGGGGGGAGGGGGGAGTAGTACTGTGTATACAGGATGGGGGGGAGGGGGGAGTAGTACTGTGTATACAGGATGGGGGGGAGGGGGGAGTAGTACTGTGTATACAGGATGGGGGGGAGGGGGGAGTAGTACTGTGTATACAGGATGGGGGGGAGGGGGGAGTAGTACTGTGTATACAGGATGGGGGGAGGGGGAGTAGTACTGTGTATACAGGATGGGGGGGGAGTAGTTCTGTGTATACAGGATGGGGGGGGAGGGGGGAGTAGTACTGTGTATACAGGATGGGGGTGGGAGGGGGAGTAGTACTGTGTATACAGGATGGGGGGGAGGGGGGAGTAGTACTGTGTATACAGGATGGGGGGGGGAGGGGGGAGTAGTACTGTGTATACAGGATGGGGGGGAGGGGGGAGTAGTACTGTGTATACAGGATGGGGGAGTAGTACTGTGTATACAGGATGGGGGAGTAGTACTGTGTATACAGGATGGGGGGGGAGTAGTACTGTGTATACAGGATGGGGGGGAGGGGGAGTAGTACTGTGTATACAGGATGGGGGGGGAGTAGTTCTGTGTATACAGGATGGGGGGGGAGTAGTTCTGTGTATACAGGATGGGGGGAGGGGGGGAGTAGTACTGTGTATACAGGATGGGGGGGGAGTAGTACTGTGTATACAGGATGGGGGGGGAGTAGTACTGTGTATACAGGATGGGGGGGAGGGGGAGTAGTACTGTGTATACAGGATGGGGGGGAGGGGGAGTAGTACTGTGTATACAGGATGGGGGGGGAGTAGTACTGTGTATACAGGATGGGGGGAGGGGGGAGTAGTACTGTGTATACAGGATGGGGGGGAGGGGGAGTAGTACTGTGTATACAGGATGGGGGGGAGGGGGAGTAGTACTGTGTATACAGGATGGGGGGGAGGGGGGAGTAGTACTGTGTATACAGGATGGGGGGAGGGGGGAGTAGTACTGTGTATACAGGATGGGGGGAGGGGGGAGTAGTACTGTGTATACAGGATGGGGGGGAGGGGGGAGTAGTACTGTGTATACAGGATGGGGGGGAGGGGGGAGTAGTACTGTGTATACAGGATGGGGGGGAGGGGGAGTAGTACTGTGTATACAGGATGGGGGGAGGGGGAGTAGTACTGTGTATACAGGATGGGGGGAGGGGGAGTAGTACTGTGTATACAGGATGGGGGGGAGTATACAGGAGGGGGGGTAGTACTGTGTATACAGGATGGGGGAGGGGGAGTAGTACTGTGTATACAGGAGGGGGGAGGGGGAGTAGTACTGTGTATACGGGATGGGGAGGGGGAGTAGTACTGTGTATACGGGATGGGGGGGTGAAGTAGTACTGTGTATGGGGGGTGAAGTAGTACTGTGTATACGGGATGGGGGGGTTATTCTGTGTATACAGGATGGGGGTGTTAACGGAACGTCCCACACTCCGCTTGAGTGCTTCCGTCATATACTGCTTCCTCCAGTCTGAATGTAGAACGAAGATATTCCAACCGCTGACAAGCACAAGGCGATACTTGTTTGATTGCTGAACATGGACAGTTTATTAGAACAAGAATGCAGTCTTGTATACAGTTGAGGAGGTGGTTCCCCCCTTCTGCTCATTACTCTTACAAACAGGGATGAGCCGAACACCCCCCTGTTCGGTTCGCACCAGAACCTGCGAACAGACAAAATGTTTGTGTGAACTTTAGAACCCTATTAAATACATTGGACTCGAACGTTCGAAATCTAAAGTGTTAATTATAAAGGCTGATATGCAAGTTATTGTCCTAAAAAGTGTTTGGGGACCCGGGTCCTGGCCCAGGGGAGTGTTTGGGGACCCGGGTCCTGGCCCAGGGGAGTGTTTGGGGACCCGGGTCCTGGCCCAGGGGAGTGTTTGGGGACCCGGGTCCTGGCCCAGGGGAGTGTTTGGGGACCCGGGTCCTGGCCCAGGGGAGTGTTTGGGGACCCGGGTCCTGGCCCAGGGGAGTGTTTGGGGACCCGGGTCCTGGCCCAGGGGAGTGTTTGGGGACCCGGGTCCTGCCCCAGGGGACATGTATCAATGCAAAAAAGTTTTAAAAACGGCCGTTTTTTCGGGAGCAGTGATTTTAATGCTTAAAGTGAAACAATAAAAGTGAAATATTCCTTTAAATTTCGTACCTGGGGGGTGTGTATGATATGCATGTGAAGTGGCGCATGTTTCCCGTGCTTAGAACTGTCCCTGCACAAAGTGGCATTTCTGAAGGAAAAAAATACATTTAAAACTGACTCGCGGCTATTAATGAATTGTCGGCTCCCGGCAATACATAGAAAAGTCATTGATAAAAAAAAAAAAAAAAAAAGCGTGGGGGTTCCCCAGAATTCAATTACCAGGCCCTTCAGGTCTGGAATGGATATTAAGGGGAACCCCGCCGCAAATTTAAAAAAAAATTGACGTGGGGTTCCCCCAAATATCCATTCCAGGCCCTTCAGATCTGGCATGGATTTTAAGGGGAACTCCACCCCAAATGTAAAAAAAAATGGCGTGGAGTCCCCCTAAAAATCCATACCAGACCCCTTATCCGAGCATGCAACCTGTCCGGCCGCAGGGGAAAAGGGGGGGACGAGAGAGCGGCCCCCCCTCCCTCCTGAACCGTACCAAGCCACATGCCCTCAACATGGGGAGGATGTCCCCATGTTGATGGGGACAAGGGCCTCATCCCCACAACCCTTGCCCGGTGGTTGTGGGGGTCTGCGGGCAGGGCGGCTTATCGGAATCTGGAAGACCCCTTTAACAAAGGGGACCCCCAGATCCTGCCCCCCTATGTGAATTGGTAAGGGGTACATTGTACCTCTACCATTTCACGAAGAAAGCGTAAAAAAATGTTTAAAAAAACACACAAACACCTTGAAAAAGTCCTTTATTTAAAAAACAAACAAAAAACATTCCAGCGGTGAAATCCAGTGTCCCGCGGCGATCCCGATGTCCAGCGCTGTCCTTCATTGGTTGTGCCTGAGCGGACCTGATGGGGAACTCCCTCTCAGTATTTTAAATGTATAGACCCGCCCCTTCTAAAGTTCCCTATCAGGTCCGCCCCCTCGGTATGTCGGACCCGCCTACGTCATTGGCTTGAGCTGGGAACTTCCTTCACTGTGTAATTTAAATTTGCGGCGGGGTTCCCCTTAATATCCATTCCAGACCTGAAGGGCCTGGTAATTGAATTCTGGGGAACCCCCACGCTTTTTTTTTTTTTATCAATGACTTTTGTATGTATTGCCGGGAGCCGACAATTCATTAATAGCCGCGAGTCAGTTTTAAATGCATTTTTTTCTTTCAAAAATGACATTTTTTGCAGGGACAGTTCTAAGCACGGGAAACATGCGCCACTTTACATGCATATCATACACACCCCCCAGGTACGAAATTTAAAGGAATATTTCACTTTTATTTTTTCACTTTAAGCATTATTAAAATCACTGCTCCCGAAAAAATGGCCGTTTTTAAAACTTCTTTTTGCATTGATACATGTCCCCTGGGGCAGGACCCGGGTCCCCAAACACTCCCCCTGGGGGCAGGACCCGGGTCCCCAAACACTCCCCCTGGGGGCAGGACCCGGGTCCCCAAACACTCCCCCTGGGGGCAGGACCCGGGTCCCCAAACACTCCCCCTGGGGGCAGGACCCGGGTCCCCAAACACTCCCCCTGGGGGCAGGACCCGGGTCCCCAAACACTCCCCCTGGGGGCAGGACCCGGGTCCCCAAACACTCCCCCTGGGGGCAGGACCCGGGTCCCCAAACACTCCCCCTGGGGGCAGGACCCGGGTCCCCAAACACTCCCCCTGGGGGCAGGACCCGGGTCCCCAAACACTCCCCCTGGGGGCAGGACCCGGGTCCCCAAACACTCCCCCTGGGGGCAGGACCCGGGTCCCCAAACACTTTTTAGGACAATAATTTGCATATAAGCCTTTATAATTAGCACTTTAGATTTCTCCCATAGATTTTTCGAATTTGCCGCGAACACCCCACTTTGTTCGGCGAACGGGCAAACAGGCAATGTTCGACTCGAAGCTCATCCCTACTTACAATACACCTGTAACCAGAAACATAAACTAACATGAGATAATTATCTAATCCCTTAATGGGGTTGTAAAGGTTCGTTTTTTATTTTCTAAATGGGTTCCTTTAAGCTCGTGCATTGGGGGTTCACTTACCTTTTCCTTAGATTTCCCTTCTAAATGTTTGTTTTCTTTGTCTGAATTTCTCACTTCCTGTTTCTCCTCACTGAACTTCACACCATCATCCGAGCCGCGTTGAGTCAGCCAGAACAACTTACTGAGGAGGAACAGGAAGTGAGAAATTCAGACAAAGAAAACAGAGAAAATATTTAGAAGGGAAATGGAAGGAAAAGGTAAGTGAACCCCCAATGCACGAGCTTAAAGGAAACTATTTAGAAAATAAAAAACGAACCTTTACAACCCCTTTAAAGCAGCCCTCCTGGTCATTGTTATGATAAATCAGGATGTCACTACAGGTCAGACTTGTTGTCACCGAGCTTCACACAGTAGATGATACATTATCATAAGAATACACACAGGACACCTTCTCACAATAGCAGGAGCTCCAGCAGGAGTCGGCCCGTCTCCTACATTGTACAGAGGCCAATGTGATCGGCTCTTTCAATTACCATGTTGAGTTCAGAATCAAACAAACCAAGAATAGTCTTTACATCTATCCTGGGAGATATTGTGGATAAATATTACTGTCCCATTTTATGTTATCCAAGATATATTTTCTCTCCGTCACCCTGTACAATCCTGGCACACGGTGACTTAGACATAAGAGGTGCACGGGGAGCTGAAACAAGGGTATCCCATACTTTCCAAGGGATTCTGGGTTCCACGGGCCCTCCCATCAGAGGGAAATAGTACTGTGTATACAGGATGGGGGGAGGGAGTAGTACTGTGTATACAGGATGGGCAGGGTTTGGAAGTAGTACTATGTATGACATTCTGTCTCTCTGCAGTTCTTGGAACAGAAGTACGGCTTCTTCCATTGCCGGGGGTGTCAGGTGCGGTGGGAGAGCGCTTTCGTCTGGTGCGTTTCGGGAACCAATAAGGTAAGTCTCGGGTGATCACATGGAATGTAGAGTTGTCCTTGTCACCCGGTCACATGACTCCCTGGGGTGACACCTCACACACGATCCATGGTTGTCACCGTCAGGAGGAATGCCGGGAAAACATCACTGGAGTTTATGGAGGAGGAAGTGGCTGCAAAGAGGCTGCAGGAGATCCGCAGCACTGAGGGGGAAGTGAAATTCCGGAGAGACCAGGAAATGGTTTGTTGAATTTCTCTGGTTTCAATCTGACATTTGTCAGAATGGAGGGTGAGCCGTGTACTGTATGCAGGGAACGGACCAATCACAACCTCCCCTGCACTGTCTTCTCTCCCCCAATACTCACCTGAGCCCCCTCTCATTCCAGCGATGTGCATGAGAGCCTTGGCTCTCTGGGTACTCCCTCCTAATTGGCTGAGACAGTAGAGGGAGCCAATGAGGAGAGAGCAGGAATGAGCCTGCTTGGGTGCCCCATAGTGAGCTGTTTGCTGTGGGGGCAAGAGGGAGGGGCGGGCCAAGAGTACCGGCGGGGACCCGAGAAGAGGGGGGGGGGGGCTTCTCTGTGCAAATCCATTACAGAGCCGGGAAGGAGGACTTGCAGAATATCCACCCACCGGAACTACAAACCATCTGAGCACTACAAACCAAATATACTATTCCTTTTCTTTGTCAAAGCAAACGTCTCTGCCCGTCCATCCCTCTCTCCGCGTCTCTGCCCGTCCATCCCTCTCTCCGCGTCTCTGCCCGTCCATCCCTCTCTCCGCGTCTCTGCCCGTCCATCCCTCTCTCGGCGTCTCTGCCCGTCCATCCCTCTCTTCGCCCGTCCCTCTCTCGGCCCGCCCGTCCCTCTCTCTGCGTCTCTGCCTGTCCGTCCCTCTCTTCGCCCGTCCCTCTCTTCGCCCGTCCCTCTCTTCGCCCGTCCCTCTCTTCGCCCGTCCCTCTCTTCGCCCGTCCCTCTCTTCGCCCGTCCCTCTCTTCGCCCGTCCCTCTCTTCGCCCGTCCCTCTCTTCGCCCGTCCCTGTCTCTTGGCCTGTCGGCCGGCCCGGCCCTCTCTCGGCCGGCCCGGCCCTGTCTCTTGGCCTGTCGGCCGGCCCGGCCCTGTCTCTTGGCCTGTCGGCCGGCCCTGTCTCTTGGCCTGTCGGCCGGCCCGGCCCTGTCTCTTGGCCTGTCGGCCGGCCCGGCCCTGTCTCTTGGCCTGTCGGCCGGCCCGGCCCTGTCTCTTGGCCTGTCGGCCGGCCCGGCCCTGTCTCTTGGCCTGTCGGCCGGCCCGGCCCTGTCTCTTGGCCTGTCGGCCGGCCCGGCCCTGTCTCTTGGCCTGTCGGCCGGCCCGGCCCTGTCTCTTGGCCTGTCGGCCGGCCCGGTCTCCTCCTGCTCATATTACTCTACAATACATTTGTAAGCAGAAACTTTATTAACATGAGCTAAATAACTAATCCCATAAAGCAGCCATTGTGACTCCCTAATTAGAATATACATTATCATACATATCAACACAGAACTCCTCCATACAATTGCAGGGTCAATTAGCACAGAGAAGCCACACTAGACTCATTTACATTATAGAAGACAACAGACAGGTGGCTGGAGGTGATGACATTGGCATCTCCTTACAGTATATGTCCCAACAGTATGAATCAGTCACTTTCTAATATGGCATATACAGGGTCCCCAGACATACAGCTCACAATGAGCACCGTTCCCCCAAATGCCAGGGCCCATGATCGCAAGGCAAGAGGCTAGCATGAAGTCCCCTCCAAAAGCCTCTGTCCCTGGTGAGTCTGTCACGCCCATCCATCTCTGTGTCTCCGCCCATCCATCTCTGTGTCTCCGCCCATCCATCTCTGTGTCTCCGCCCATCCATCTCTGTGTCTCCGCCCATCCATCTCTGTGTCTCCGCCCATCCATCTCTGTGTCTCCGCCCATCCATCTCTGTGTCTCCGCCCATCCATCTCTGTGTCTCCGCCCATCCATCTCTGTGTCTCCGCCCATCCATCCATCTCTGTCTCCGCCCATCCATCCATCTCTGTGTCTCCGCCCATCCATCCATCTCTGTGTCTCCGCCCATCCATCCATCTCTGTGTCTCCGCCCATCCATCCATCTCTGTGTCTCCGCCCATCCATCCATCTCTGTGTCTCCGCCCATCCATCCATCTCTGTGTCTCCGCCCATCCATCCATCTCTGTGTCTCTGCCCATCCATCCATCTCTGTGTCTCTGCCCATCCATCCATCTCTGTGTCTCTGCCCATCCATCCATCTCTGTGTCTCTGCCCATCCATCCATCTCTGTGTCTCTGCCCATCCATCCATCTCTGTGTCTCTGCCCATCCATCCATCTCTGTGTCTCTGCCCATCCATCCATCTCTGTGTCTCTGCCCATCCATCCATCTCTGTGTCTCTGCCCATCCATCCATCTCTGTGTCTCTGCCCATCCATCCATCTCTGTGTCTCTGCCCATCCATCCATCTCTGTGTCTCTGCCCATCCATCCATCTCTGTGTCTCTGCCCATCCATCCATCTCTGTGTCTCTGCCCATCCATCCATCTCTGTGTCTCTGCCCATCCATCCATCTGTGTCTCTGCCCATCCATCCATCTCTGTGTCTCTGCCCATCCATCCATCTCTGTGTCTCTGCCCATCCATCCATCTCTGTGTCTCTGCCCATCCATCCATCTCTGTGTCTCTGCCCATCCATCCATCTCTGTGTCTCTGCCCATCCATCCATCTCTGTGTCTCTGCCCATCCATCCATCTCTGTGTCTCTGCCCATCCATCCATCTCTGTGTCTCTGCCCATCCATCCATCTCTGTGTCTCTGCCCATCCATCCATCTCTGTGTCTCTGCCCATCCATCCATCTCTGTGTCTCTGCCCATCCATCCATCTCTGTGTCTCTGCCCATCCATCCATCTGTGTCTCTGCCCATCCATCCATCTCTGTGTCTCTGCCCATCCATCCATCTGTGTCTCTGCCCATCCATCCATCTGTGTCTCTGCCCATCCATCCATCTGTGTCTCTGCCCATCCATCCATCTGTGTCTCTGCCCATCCATCCATCTGTGTCTCTGCCCATCCATCCATCTGTGTCTCTGCCCATCCATCCATCTGTGTCTCTGCCCATCCATCCATCTGTGTCTCTGCCCATCCATCCATCTGTGTCTCTGCCCATCCATCCATCTCTGTCTCTGCCCATCCATCCATCTCTGTGTCTCTGCCCATCCATCCATCTCTGTGTCTCTGCCCATCCATCCATCTCTGTGTCTCTGCCCATCCATCCATCTCTGTGTCTCTGCCCATCCATCCATCTCTGTGTCTCTGCCCATCCATCCATCTCTGTGTCTCTGCCCATCCATCCATCTCTGTGTCTCTGCCCATCCATCCATCTGTGTCTCTGCCCATCCGTCCATCTGTGTCTCCGCCCATCCGTCCATCTGTGTCTCCGCCCATCCGTCCATCTGTGTCTCCGCCCATCCGTCCATCTGTGTCTCCGCCCATCCGTCCATCTCTCTGTGTCTCGGCCCATCTGCCCGTCCATCTCTCTGTGTCTCGGCCCATCTGCCCGTCCATCTCTCTGTGTCTCGGCCCGTCCATCTCTCTGTGTCTCGGCCCATCTGCCCGTCCATCTCTCTGTGTCTCGGCCCATCTGCCCGTCCATCTCTCTGTGTCTCGGCCCATCTGCCCGTCCATCTCTCTGTGTCTCGGCCCATCTGCCCGTCCATCTCTCTGTGTCTCGGCCCATCTGCCCGTCCATCTCTGTGTCTCGGCCCATCTGCCCGTCCATCTCTGTGTCTCGGCCCATCTGCCCGTCCATCTCTCTGTGTCTCGGCCCATCTGCCCGTCCATCTCTGTGTCTCGGCCCATCTGCCCGTCCATCTCTCTGTGTCTCGGCCCATCTGCCCGTCCATCTCTGTGTCTCGGCCCATCTGCCCGTCCATCTCTCTGTGTCTCGGCCCATCTGCCCGTCCATCTCTCTGTGTCTCGGCCCATCTGCCCGTCCATCTCTCTGTGTCTCGGCCCATCCGCCCGTCCATCTCTCTGTGTCTCGGCCCATCCGCCCGTCCATCTCTCTGTGTCTCGGCCCATCCGCCCGTCCATCTCTCTGTGTCTCGGCCCATCTGCCCGTCCATCTCTCTGTGTCTCGGCCCATCTGCCCGTCCATCTCTCTGTGTCTCGGCCCATCTGCCCGTCCATCTCTCTGTGTCTCGGCCCATCTGCCCGTCCATCTCTCTGTGTCTCGGCCCATCTGCCCGTCCATCTCTCTGTGTCTCGGCCCATCTGCCCGTCCATCTCTCTGTGTCTCGGCCCATCCGTCCGTCCATCTCTCTGTGTCTCGGCCCATCCGTCCGTCCATCTCTCGGTGTCCTTTTTCCCACCTATGCCCCGCCCCCCCTGGGTTCCTGGGTCCATGCTGATTTTCCTGCAAAGTCATGGTGCCACTGAGTTGTATAGACCCAGCCCACACTGTAGGGGGCTCTCTGGAGATGTAGTTCTGGGGGCGGTCTGTCAATGGGAATGAGCGCCCAGCAAACTGCTCTGCTACAATGTAGAACTTGGTGAGGTCAGAAGGAATCTCTTCTCTGCAGGAACCAGGGAAATGACTTGGATGTGATCAGGGGGTGGGGCCTGAGGTAGGTTGGCTTGTTTACATGCCCAACCCCCAGAATTCATACTGAATGGGAGGGCCTGAAATGTTATCACACATCAGAAGCTGCGGGAAGCTTCACTGATATCTCTGAAGTCAATTATGGGAATTGGATTGGGTGGTGAGATTGGTGTTATGGACGCTGTCTTCAATCTCGGGATTCTCAGGATGTCCAATTTGTTTTTCAGGTTTACTTCAAGCAATATTGCCACAAGTGTTTGAACGCCTACAATCCGTACTACGTGGAGTCCATCGAGTGTAAGGCAAGTCCATGTCCTCCTCCATGTCCTCCTCCATGTCCTCCTCCATGTCCTCCTCCATGTCCTCCTCCATGCCCTCCTCCATGCCCTCCTCCATGCCCTCCTCCATGCCCTCCTCCATGCCCTCCTCCATGCCCTCCTCCATGCCCTCCTCCATGCCCTCCTCCATGTGCCAGTGGTGCCTCTGGGCTTTGTGAGGCCATGGGCAAATCTTAGACATGAGGCCCCACTAACTCCCATAATGGGGAAAAATAATTCAAGCGATGGACCCGAGCAATTTCACTCTCCACCAAAAAAAACTTTATTAATGTACACATAAAAATCTGGTTCACACTCACTGGTTGGAGGTTACTGCACATTATTACTGTTCATTGATTGGTTGCTATAGATTACTGCTCATCATCACTCACTGAGGTTACAGCACATCAATACCCCTCACTGGGTGGAAGGGCAGTATTGTGGTGTCTGATGCCACTGTTGGGGTACAGTTGATTGGATGACAAGATGCAGTTTGGGATGATGGTAGCAGCATTGGGGTGAGAGGCTAAGATCATATCTCCCTATAATAAGGGGTGGGGTGGTAGGATGCCAGAGGTGGGGTAGAGGGGGATGATGGGGATGTTGATGACAATTGGTGGGGTGGTAGTTCAGCAAAGGGGCATAATGATGATAGTGGGTGGGTAGGAAGCTGGCAGTGGGGTACAGGGGGAGGATGATGGGGGTAGGATGGTTGGATGCTAGAGGTGGGGTACAGGGGGATAGAGGATGTTGATGACGGGGGGCAAGGTGGTAGGATGTCAAAAGTGGGGTATGGGGACGATGACGATAGTGGGTGAGGTGGTAAGAAACTGGCAATGGGGTACGAGGGAGTACAAGGGAGATGAAGATGATGGGGGGTGGGGTGGTAGGAAGCTGGCAGCGGGGGGTGCAGGGGATGAAGATGGGGGTGGGGTGGTAGGAAACTGACAATGGGGTACAAGGGAGATGAAGATGACGGGGGGTGGGGTGGTAGGAAGCTGGCAGTGGGGTGCAGGGGGATGAAGATGGGGTGGGGTGGTAGGAAACTGGCAATGGGGTACAAGGGGGTTGATGATGGGGGTGGTGGGAAGCTGGCAGTGGTGATGAAGGGAGTGGGGTGGTAGGAAACTGGCAGGGGGGTGAAGATGACGGGGTGGGGTGGTAGGAAGCTGGCAGTGGGGTACAAGGGGATGAAGATGGCAGGGGTGGGGTGGTAGGAAGCTGGCAGTGGGGATGGGGGTGGGGTGGTAGGAAACTGGCAATGGGGTGCAGGGGGGGGATGAAGATGTTGGGGTGGTAGGAAGCTGGCAGTGGGGATGAAGATGGGGGTGGGGTGGTAGGAAACTGGCAATGGGGTGCAGGGGGGATGAAGATGACGGGGTTGGGGTGGTAGGAAGCTGGCAGTGGGGATGAAGATGGTGGGGTGGTAGGAAGCTGGCAGTGGCATACAGGGGGGGTGAAGATGATGGGATGGTAGGAAGCTGGCGGTGGCGTATGGGCAGTGGGGTGGTAGGAAGCTAGCAGTGGGGTGCAGGAGGATGGAGAGGAAGGGGGTGGGGTGGTAGGAAGCTAGCAGGGGGATAAAGATGAATATGATGGGGTGGTAAGAAGCTGGCAGTGGGGTACAAGGAGGATGAAGATGGTGGGGTGGTAGGAAGCTGGTAGTGGGGATGAAGGCGATGGGGGTGGGGTGGTAGGAAGCTGGCAGTGGCGTACAGGAGGATGAAGATGACACGGGGTGAAGTAGTAGGATGCCAGGCACAGGGGGATTATGATGAGGATAGAAATGATGATGGGGGTAAGTTGGTAAGAAGTATGATGACAGGTGGGGGGGGGATGAGGAGGATTATGGCAGGGGGTTAGGTGGCACTGTAACGGCAGGGCCCGGGGAACCCAGAATCCCTTGGAATGTATAGGATACCCTTGTTTCAGCCCCCTATGCACCTCTTATGTCTAAGTCACCCTGTGTCTATTAGGGGTACAGGGTGAGTAAGAAAATAATGGACATGAAGAATATGTCTTGGATTACTTGGAATGGGACAGTATTATCTCTCAGGATAGATGTCATATTAGAAGAGTGACTCATTCATACTGTAAGGAGATTGTAATGTCATCACCTCCAGCCACCTGTCTGTTATAATGTAAAGGAGTGTCTTTCATTGTGGTTTGTGCTAATTGACCCTGTAATTGTGTGAAGGAGTCCTGTGATAATGTGTATTGTAGTTTAGGAGACGGCCAGGCTAGGAAAAGCAAAGGTCATGCCTATGAGTCATCTTGGGTGCTTAAAGGGATTAGTTATGTAGCCCTACCCCCGCTGGTTTAGATTTGGGCCTGGCACGTTACCTTACTGTTCGTTGTCTAGGGGATGAGAGTCTATAAAAAGATCAATGTCCACACAAGTTATGAATCCTTTTCGTCAGGTTTTATTTCCAAACTTGCATAGGTAGAGGGATGGAGGGTCGGGGGAAGGGTCAGACACACAGAGCAGATCACTGGGGAAACTTCTAACCTTCAAAAAGTGACACTCGCCACTCTCCTTCGGGTGGGTGTTGCTCACCCGGATAGGCCCCTCTCACTAGCCTAGCAGCCGGGATGAGGCACCAACAGATTGAAGAACAGTCTCTGCCACAGACTTTCAGACGATATTTGTGAACTGTTCAGTAATCCTCTTGTAGCGATACCCCCGTAGGAGCTGCTGGTTTAATTTGGGGTCTGCCGTTACCTCACTGTTCCATGCGCTCGTCTCCGGGGTTCTCGTCTCCGGGGTTCTCGTCTCCGGGGTTCTCGTCTCCGGGGTTCTCGTCTCCGGGGTTCTCGTCTCCGGGGTTCTCGTCTCCGGGGTTCTCGTCTCCGGGGTTCTCGTCTCCGGGGTTCTCGTCTCCGGGGTTCTCGTCTCCGGGGTTCTCGTCTCCGGGGTTCTCGTCTCCGGGGTTCTCGTCTCCGGGGTTCTCGTCTCCGGGGTTCTCGTCTCCGGGGTTCTCGTCTCCGGGGTTCTCGTCTCCGGGGTTCTCGTCTCCGGGGTTCTCCTTGAAGAATTGTCCCGAAGAAGTTCACACAACAGTCTTTCAAGGGTTTTATTGATTAAAGTTTCCAACAGAGGGGGGAAGGGATGGGGAGGACTCGGGTACCTTGGTTGCGGATCACAGGAACTTTTCTAGGTCCAGAGGAACAAACTGTCTCCACACTGGACTCGGCAAACACCGGATAGGCCCAATCTCACCGGCCCAGCAAACGGTGTACAGCTCAATCAGTCTCTGCCACAGACTTGGTGTGGCCCCTTCCCTGGGTTACCTTCTGAATGAAGAACACGGCTCTCAGTGCCGGGATCTTCCAGCCGCTCCGGTAGCTCTGTGAGGTAGATTAGGATCCGGATGCATCCTCCAATGGAGTCCTCAATTGTTTGGTCCCTTCCAGCAGGTAAGGCGACACAGGATCATCCCTGGATTAGTAGGCCCCCAGCAACTGCTGGGCCTACTCTTTAGTAACGGAGCCTCAGGCCAACGTGGCCCCCGAGGCGGAAACTGCCAACACTTCCCTGAGGCCATGAGGGCCCTCAGGTGGGGGTCAGGCGGGTGGTGCCCACCACCAATGGACGGTGACCCCCAACGCTCCAGAGAGACTCCTCCTAAAAATGGCGTCTGTCCCTTAAGTACCCCCTCCCAGCATGCACAGCGGGTTGACCACACCCATGAGCCGCTGCTGGGAAAGATACCCAATATGTCCAGCCTGCTGCCTTTCCTATCCTGACCAGTGGTGACAGCGACACCCACTGTCGTGAGGAAAATCACGCAGCCAGCTGAACTTAAACAGTATAATTTGTAACAAAATCCTTCTGAGCCAAACTATTGTTTAGACAAACTATAATTTTACCACAGGGTGCCCACTCATTGGGGGCAGGGCACTACACTCTGCCACAGGATATAGTTTCCGGAGAGCCAGCCTTAGTTTTAGAGCCTTTAAGCCAGGGGTCTCAAAGTGGTGGCCCTCCAGCTGTTGCGAAACTACAAATCCCATCATGCCTCTGCCTGTGGGAGTCATGCTTGTAACTGTCAGCCTTGCAATGCCTCATGGGACTTGTAGTTTCGCAACAGCTGGAGGGCCACTAGTTTGAGACCCCTGCTTTAAGCCGACCCGGCACACTGTAAGGTAACATGGCTACGGTGCATCCTCCAATAAGGTCACCAGGCCTTCCCTGAGACACCAGCCTTCCGCTTGGTCCTCTCCAGGACAGGTCCTCCCCTGGTTTCCTCTATTGAGGGGCTTCCTTGCACAGGATCACCTTCAAAGTGCAGGCCCCAGCCAGGACAACTGGGCCTACCTGGTAGAGATGCAGCCTCGGGCCAACATGGCTCCGCGGCTGAAATTTCACCATCGCATACCTCGAGCCAGGAGAGCCACAAGGCAAAGAGAGCCTCGAGCAATGGCGTCTGCCCCTTAAGTACCCTTCCCCAGCATGCCCAGCGGGGAGACCACTCCCACTGAGCTGTTCCCGGGGAAAAATACCCAATGCACTGTGGCCTGCCTGTTTTCCAACATTGGCCTGGGGTGGTAACGCCACCTTTTAGGCAACAATGGGAAAATCCCTCCAAGCACAGCCATAGCCAGGACGGAGGCTGATTTAGCCTTAACTTCTTGAGTACTGGGCCATTGACAAATGACGGTCTCAAGGTGGCTCTACAAATCCAGGAAGCCGTCTATTGACAGCCTCTGCTCCTCCGGCCACTGGGGGGCGTGAGCGGCGGCACGTGTCGCCGCGTCACTGAGGTGCCGATGCGCGTGCCTGGTGGCATGCGATGTCCGCCAGGTACCCGCGATCGGCCGTTACACAGCCAAGGACGTGGATCTCTGTGTAATGGGGTGTAAACACAGAGATCCACGTCCTGTCAGGGAGAGAGGAGACCGATGGTGTGTCCCTTGTACATAGGGACACAGATCGGTCACCTCCCCCAGTCACTCCCCTCCCCCCACAGTAAGAATCACTCCCAGGGAACACATTTAACCCCTTCATTGCCCCCTAGTGTTAACCCCTTCCGTACCAGTCATGTTTATACAGTAATCGGTGCATATTTATAGCACTGTTCACTTTTAAAATGTGTCAAAAGTGTCCGATGTGTCCGCCGTAATATCGCAGTCCTGATAAAAATCGCAGATAACCACCATTACTAGTAAAAAAAGTCATAATTCTGTAGCGGGTATGTACTTTAAAACTGGTGAAGACACCAGTGATGCATAGTTCCCTGCGGCCCAGCAGGTGGCGCTGTCACTTTGGGCCGGGGTTGAACCATCGCTGCAGTGCCGTACCCTTTGTGACCTCTCGCAGCGGTTGTACAGCGGGGCGGGAAACCCGCCGTGCATCCTGGGAGAGGGTATAAAGGGGGCGGACATCTTCGCCTCGAGGTTCGAGTCCCAGGCACCTTCAGCCTGAGGGTTGCGGTCGGTGTCCAGGCGGCCTAGGCCTGGACACTTGGAGTTCGTG
This sequence comes from Rana muscosa, assembly GCA_029206835.1. NCBI lineage: Eukaryota > Metazoa > Chordata > Amphibia > Anura > Ranidae > Rana > Rana muscosa. The sequence goes on from CM055117.1 coordinate 1,127,951,673, forward strand.
TTCCATCCCAGACACCTTCAGTCTGGGGTGAGGTACTCAGCCGGAGGCCCAGTACCTTCCGCTGGGTCCCGCGAGGGAGGGATTGTCCTAGGGGGCCCCGGGAGTGGGGCACCCGAATCCAGAGGCGTAAGGGACCGGAGGAGGGATTCATCCGAAGATCTGGTGCAGCAGATTGCCAGTGCCGGGTGAACCTCTGGAGACGCCCGGAGGGATATCTTTCCTGAACAGGGGCCAAGTTCAAAGAGGAAGTTCAGTCCACGTTCAATGACTGGTGGCAGCGGTCCAACTTTTTCAACTCGGGTCAGTGGCAGAGACCTGCTATTAGGCCTGTGGCAGGGGCCTCAACGGTTCATCCGGTCGGTGGCAGCGACCAAAACTCACGGTCGGTGGTAGAGACCGTGCGCCAGGCCTATTCGCTAGCAAAGGAATAGGAGAGTTCAGTTGTGCCTGGGCCTACTCGTATCCACACCCCCTTGTTCGTCTGTTATTGGAAGTTCAACCGATTGTATTCACCCTACTGTACGAGAAATAAAGGAGTGTTGGACTTTCGATTGGTGTGGGGCTCTATTATTGGCAGACACATCTCCATGGAACAACTGAGGCTTCGTATGCAGTGGACAGACCCGGAGGTAATTCAACTAACTTTGCTCAAACCTCTTATACACACACACGAGGGGAGAGCTTGGCGTAGTGTCCCTGCACTCTCCTCTCCCAGGTACCCCTAGACACAAGTCCCTGACACGAGGAAGCACAGAGAGGGAGAGTGAGGCTCCGCTACATGTGGGGGCTCGTCCGGGATGTGTTCGTGCTACAATGGAGCTGGAATTTGAAAGTGTCTGCCCGAAAGAGTTCAGAGTAGGTCGGCCATATTGGCCACTGCGCCACGAGGCACACCCTCCCTGCTCAGTTCGTGGGCGTGACCCAGGGAAGGAGAAAGACCGCGAACTGGAGTGCAAGAGGGGAGGAGTCCAATCGTGTGAAGGACTACATGTGGGGACTTTGGCGCCAACAACGCAGTGCGGAATGGATCAGCAGAGAGTCGCCATGTTCAGTAATGCATCGTGGATTCCGCTTCATCCTGCTACCACGAGTTTGACTACTGCTCCAATAACGGATACGGGGATCTGGCTAAAGCCCCGGGGACGATTCGCCCCGTACTCATGCATGGACGTTGAGGCCCTGAGTTTGATTTGTCCCGGCTGTTCAGGACTGGTGTGTCAGCTGAAGCCATTCGGGCGCTGCGAGGCCTGTGGAGAGTTCTTATTTGAGGTGGAACCAACCATTGAGAAACCCAGAACCATTCACCTCAACCGCACATCAGGCAACACCATTTAAGAATGAGGAATCGCTGCTTTTACAGCCATCCCTGTGCGCACTGCAGCGACCGCAGGGGAGGTCGCAATCACAGAGCTTCGGGAGAAATCCGAGGATGCTGACTCGGTCACCACTGTTTCCCAGCGTCCACTGCCGAAGAGGAAGACCAGCTTGGTTGCCCCGTCCAGCGGTTGCGGTGGATCACCCTGCTCGCCTACGCCCGCCCCGGATGGATCCGGTCGCAAGAGTCCCGGACATCCCTTCTCTACTTTGGGCCGAGGTAAGCCGGGCAAAGGGACTTGGTGTTGGGGCGAAGGTGTCGGGGAGTCACGGCCCTGTGTGCCTGCGGGGGGTAGTAATTCAGCCTCTACTACAGGCTACCTGCCCGCAGAGGAGTGTGACACCTCCGACCTAGAGTCGCTCTCCGATCCGGGAGATGACGTTGTCATAGATGAACTTTTCGCAAAGAAGGGCTGGGACAAGATGCCTCTCTCCTCATCCCGCAGAGTCAGGGATCCACCCATGTCTACTGGTGATAGTACACCCCGGGTGGAGGCACCAGCGCCTGAGGAAGGGATCCAGTCCCCAGTCTGCCCTTCTACCTCCGGTGCCTCCTGCATCTGGCACTGGGAAAAAGAGACTGTTGCTGCGGGCACCTATGCCCAGAATGGAGGTGATCACCTCGTCACCCGGACGCCATCGTTCTACCGGGTGAGGGAGACCGGGCCACTATGCCTCCGCTGGCGAGACTACAGCGCCTCTTTGGCCAAAAGGTTGCTAATGAGTACGGGTGGGAGTACCCGTACTTACCTAAGGTGCTTCTATATGAAGTGGAAGTCTGCCGGGAACGCTGGTACAACGATTTTGTGTGGACGCACCTTCAGGTCCCACATGCCCACAGGTACCTCGCGTGTTTCCCTAAAGCTTCTCAACGGTTCAAGGACTGCAAGGCAGAATGGATGTTGGGTCGGCACATCCACGCAGACAAGGTATTCGACGCAAAGAAGGGGAGGATGTCGAATACCGTGTAGACAATGGGCCAGCACTTGAAACCCCTTGTCTTGCCGCACCCAAAGTTCTATTTGTAGGAGGAAAAAAAAGGACTCCGTTCTTGCTTTTCCTTGTTGCTACTGAACTTTCCGGAGTTGTTTCTCAGTAAAACTCAGTGACTGTACCAGTGTCCATGGGTGTTTGTGCTCTCCGGAGGAATTGAAGGACTGTTGCCGTTTGTTCTTCATTCTTCCATCCCACAAAGTGTTAATGGACTTTAGGGTAGTTAGAGCCGCAAAAAAAAAAAAGATCTTCAACCAGTGGAGTTACCGCGGCACTGTCACCAGGTGGCAGTGTTGCGCACCGATATTCACTCACACACTTATAGAAGCAAAGGGTTTCTCTGCGGAGAGGTTCTTTCATTCTTACACAAACATATGTGTCGGGGATATGTGTGTTTAACATTTCTTTCCCCCTCTGCAGGAGAACATCCCATCAAGACCACTGAGAATGGGGTGGGTCTTAGTCAGGATGGGTGGGAAGGAATGTTAATGTGAAGATGTGATTCTGATAATGTGGTTATGTGTTTCCCTTCCCTCCCCTTTCATGTCAGGTTCAGGCACAACTGTTTAGTTAGTTTTCAAAAACTTTTGTATTTTTTGAAATTGTTAGTCGGTTTCTGGACTGGGCTATGATGGCCCCTTTGGGCGTGGTTTGCTCCAGACACTGGGGACCAGTGTCAAACAACTGGGGGGAGAGTGTAGCGGGTCTGTACTTAAAACTGGTGAAGACACCAGTGATGCATAGTTCCCTGCGGCCCAGCAGGTGGCGCTGTCACCTTGGGCCGGGGTTGAACCATCGCTGCACTGCCGTACCCTTTGTGACCTCTCGCAGCAGTTGTACGGCGGGGTGGGGAACCCGCCGTGCATCCTGGGGGAGGGTATAAAGGAGCGGACCTCTTCGCCACGAGGTTCGAGTCCTGCGCACCTTCAGCATGAGGGCTGCTGGTCGTGGACGGTGTCCAGGTGGCCTAAGCCTGGACACTAGGAGTTCGTGTTCCATCCCAGACACCTTCAGTCTGGGGTGAGGTACTCAGCCGGAGGCCTGGGGCCCAGTACCTTCCGTTAGGTCCCGCGAGGGAGGGATTGTCCTAGGGGGCCCCGGGAGTGGGGCATCCAAATCCAGCGGCGTAAGGGACCGGAAGAGGGACTCACCCGAAGACCTGGTGCAGCAGATTGCCAGTGCCAGGTGAGCCTCTAGAGAATGCCCGGAGGGATGTCTTTCCCGAACAGGGGCCAATTCATAGAGGAAGGTGGTTCATGTTCTATGACTGGTGGCAGCGGTCCAACTTTTCAACTCGGGTCAGTGGCAGAGACCTGCTATCAGGCGTGTGGCAGGGGCCTCAACGGTTCATCCGGTCAGTGGCAGAGACCGTGCGCCAGACCTATTCGCTAGAAAAATAGGAGAGTTCAGTTGTGCCTGGGCTTACTTGTACCCACACTCCCTTGTTCGTCTGTTATTGGAAGTTCAACTGATTGTGTTCACCCTGAAAGCAGAGAAATAAAGGAGTGTTGGACTTTCGATTGGTGTGGGGCTCTGTTATTGGCAGACACATCTCCATGGAACAGCCGGAGGCTTCGTATGCAGTGGACCAACCCGGGAGGTAATTCAAGTAACTCTGCTCAACCCTCTTATACACACATACGAGGGGAGAGCTTGGCGTAGTGTCCCTGCACTCTCCTCTCCCAGGTACCCCTAGACACAAGCCAATCACAATAGGCGAGAGGGGGAGTGAGGCTCCGCTACAATTCTATCCCCTATTTTGTAGACGCTATCACTTTTGCACAAACCAATCACTATACGTTTATTGCAATTTTTTTATTTTTTATTTTTTTTACCAAAAATATGTAGAATACATATCGGCCTAAACTGAGAAACATTTTTTTTTTTTTTTTTAAATTGGGATATTTATTATAGCAAAAAGTAAAAAATATTGTGTGGTTTTTGTTGAGCAAAAAATAAAACCCGCAGAGGTGATCAAATACCACCAAAAGAAAGCTCTATTTGTGCGAGAAAAAGGACGCAAATTTTGTTTGGGAGCCACGTCGCACGACCGCGCAATTGTCATTGAAATCGTGACAGTGCCGAAAGCTGAAATTTCGCCTGGGCAGGAAGGGGGTATATGTGCCCAGTAAGCAAGTGGTTAATCGGTAAAGTCTGAGAACTACCAGCTCAGACGCCCACTAAATTTAGACGTAGCGCCTGGTCATCAGAAGTAGGGCGCTACAGTTAATTGGCTCATGTTAATTAGGTTTCTGGTCACAGGTGTATTTTCAGAGTAATAGGAGCAGATATGATGCACCTCCTCTTTTACTGTATATAAGACTGTAGTCTTTCAATAAAGATTCTTTGCTGCTTGAACCTCAAGACAGAGCTTTGTCTTGTTGTTGGGGGAGAATTATTCTTATGGGTCTTGTTTGCCTGATTTGAGTGTTCGGAAAGGAAATGTCCTAAACGGCTTGAAACCCCTTTCATACTCGGGGTGTCGTTGGAGGCATCATATGCCAGATTGCATACATCACGTCACTCAGTGCTGTGAGGTCACGGGCGGCTGGCAGCCTTGATTTTTGGGCTGCCCTCGATAAGAAGGTGACATCACGGGATGCTGTCAGCCTGTCGTTGTCGGGTAGTACCTTGAGGCTGTGGCAGACTGGCTCCTCGATGACGTGGCAGCCCTGGCAAGTTCTCAATTACAGGCCGTCCATTCTGGAGAGTAGAGCAGGGAGCTGCTCAGCCGCTGCAGGCAGGAGATTCGCAGAGTGCGACAGAAGGGGAGGAGCCAGGGAAGGAGAATACATAAAGCCACCCACTGACCCGGGGACCTGGAGCAGTTCTCAAGTGGTCAGTCCGCCCACCTGCCCGCAGCTGGGAAAAAGTCGTTGCAGACACCGCAGGCTTTTGCCCCACGTTAAAGATGGTGTGGGGACACCGACCGGGGGGACATTCCCTCCCATTTCCACACACAACTTGGGCAAAGTAGGCGGTGGCTGCGAGGCCCCTGGGAGCGCGAGGATTTAGGCGACTGCCTAATTAGAGCGCTGCCTCTGGTCACTCCCATACCAAAAAAGCCTCACTAGACCCCACCAATCCTAACTACCTAAGACCCGTCTCTTTACTCCCTTTTACCTCCAAACTCCTTGAACGTTTAGTCTACAGCCAACTGAGCGGCCACCTCATTGAGAATAACCTTCTTCATCCCCCTTCAGTCTGGATTTCACCCTTAAAACTCCACAAACTGCCCTCCTAAAACTCAACCGACCTACTAACAGCCAAAACCAACAGTCATTATTCCGTACTTACTCTTGGACCTTTCCGCTGCCTTTGATACAGTTGACCACCCCCTCCTCCTCCAAAAACTCAATTTTCTTGGTCTCCATGGCTGCGCTCTCCGTTGGTTCGAATCTTACCTATCTCACCGCTCCTTCAGTGTCGCCTCCCCACTTCCGCCTCTCCACTTCCGCCTCTCCACTTCCGCCTCCCCACTTACTTCCGCCTCCCCACTTACTTCCGCCTCCCCACTTCCGCCTCCCCACTTCCGCCTCCCCACTTCCGCCTCCCCACTTCCGCCTCTCCACTTCCGCCTCTCCACTTCCGCCTCTCCACTTCCGCCTCTCCACTTCCGCCTCTCCACTTCCGCCTCCCCACTTACTTCCGCCTCCCCACTTACTTCCGCCTCTCCACTTCCGCCTCTCCACTTCCGCCTCTCCACTTCCGCCTCTCCACTTCCGCCTCTCCACTTCCGCCTCTCCACTTCCGCCTCCCCACTTCCGCCTCCCCACTTCCGCCTCTCCACTTCCGCCTCTCCACTTCCGCCTCCCCACTTACTTCCGCCTCCCCACTTACTTCCGCCTCCCCACTTCCGCCTCCCCACTTCCGCCTCCCCACTTCCGCCTCCCCACTTCCGCCTCTCCACTTCCGCCTCTCCACTTCCGCCTCCCCACTTCCGCCTCCCCACTTCCGCCTCCCCACTTCCGCCTCCCCACTTCCGCCTCTCCACTTCCGCCTCTCCACTTCCGCCTCTCCACTTCCGCCTCTCCACTTCCGCCTCTCCACTTCCGCCTCTCCACTTCCGCCTCTCCACTTCCGCCTCTCCACTTCCGCCTCTCCACTTCCGCCTCTCCACTTCCGCCTCTCCACTTCCGCCTCTCCACTTCCGCCTCTCCACTTCTCCTTACCGTTGGGGTCCCCCAAGGTTCTGTCCTTGGCCCTCTGCTATTCTCGATCTACACCTCCCCCCTGGGTCAGCTGATAGCCTCCCATGGCTTCCACTACCATTTATATGCCGATGTCACCCAAATCTATCTCTCTGCCCCTCAGCTCACCCCATCAGTCTCCTCACACATCACTGATTTACTAACAGACATTCCAGCCTGGATGTCACACCAATTCCTCAATCGATCTAAAACTGAGCTCATATTTCCACCCCCCACCTGCCCCTTCCCCCGACTTCTCTGTTAAAGTGGAAATAAACCCTCCTGTCATTTTTCAGCCAAGGAAGCCGCCATCTTGGCCTCTGTTTTATCTACAACTGCCATGATGCAGCACATGTGATTGGTTAAGACACCAGCCATTGGGTGATTTGACAGTTTGCTTGAGAGCACAACCAATGGTAGGGTGACCACATTTCCAAACTACCATTCAGGGACACCCCCCCTTCCCAAAAATCAGCTTGTGCTGTAACCAATCACAGCACAGTGATTGGACACAAGAGGCGGTATTTATGATTTCTCCAATCACAAGCAGGGGGCGGGGATTGTGCTCCTCCAGGCATTCCCAGCCAGGACAAGTACTGTCAGTGAGTAAAGCGGTGATGTGGCGCCCTTTTTTGGGGGCATCAGATTGGCCCGGGGGGGGGGGGGGGGTGGCTGTCAGTTTCATTCCGGGACACTGTATTGTCCTGGAATGAAGGTGCCCGGGACAGACCTGAACACATGGTCACCCTAACCAATGGGCGTGTCACATTTCCTGCATATGTTGGGTTTACTTCCGCATTAAGTTCAATGGCACATCTATCAGTCCGTCCCCACATGCCCGGGTGCGAGGGGTAACCTTAGACTCTGTACTGTCCCTTCACGCCCACATCTAATCCCTGTCCACATCATGCCGCCGCCTCCTCAACCTCTCTAGAATACGCCCCTTTTTACCTAATGACACCCCCAAACTTCTAATTCACTCCCTGGTCATCTCTCGCCTTGATTACTGCAACTCCCTCCTCATTGGATTACCTTTATATAGACTCCTCCCCCTTCAGTCCATCATGAATGCCACTGCCAGACACATCCACCTTACCAACCATTCAGTGTCCTCTCTACCAATCCCTCCACTGGCCTCCATTCACTGTCCTCCACCCCTCTCTACCAATCCCTCCACTGACCTCCATACTGTGTCCTCCACCCCTCTCTACCAATCCCTCCACTGACCTCCATTCAGTGTCCTCCACCCCTCTCTACCAATCCCTCCACTGACCTCCATTCACTGTCCTCCACCCCTCTCTACCAATCCCTCCACTGACCTCCATTCTGTGTCCTCCACCCCTCTCTACCAATCCCTCCACTGGCCTCCATTCACTGTCCTCCACCCCTCTCTACCAATCCCTCCACTGATCTCCATTCTGTGTCCTCCACCCCTCTCTACCAATCCCTCCACTGACCTCCATTCATTGTCCTCCACCCCTCTCTACCAATCCCTCCACTGACCTCCATTCACTGTCCTCCACCCCTCTCTACCAATCCCTCCACTGACCTCCATTCACTGTCCTCCACCCCTCTCTACCAATCCCTCCACTGGTCTCCATTCATTGTCCTCCACCCCTCTCTACCAATCCCTCCACTGACCTCCATTCATTGTCCTCCACCCCTCTCTACCAATCCCTCCACTGACCTCCATTCATTGTCCTCCACCCCTCTCTACCAATCCCTCCACTGATCTCCATTCACTGTCCTCCACCCCTCTCTACCAATCCCTCCACTGACCTCCATACTGTGTCCTCCACCCCTCTCTACCAATCCCTCCACTGATCTCCATTCAGTGTCCTCCTCCCCTCTCTACCAATCCCTCCACTGGCCTCCATTCAGTGTCCTCCACCCCTCTCTACCAATCCCTCCACTGACCTCCATTCTGTGTCCTCCACCCCTCTCTACCAATCCCTCCACTGACCTCCATTCTGTGTCCTCCACCCCTCTCTACCAATCCCTCCACTGACCTCCATTCAGTGTCCTCCACCCCTCTCTACCAATCCCTCCGCTGACCTCCATTCAGTGTCCTCCACCCCTCTCTACCAATCCCTCCACTGACCTCCATTCACTGTCCTCCACCCCTCTCTACCAATCCCTCCACTGGCCTCCATTCAGTGTCCTCCACCCCTCTCTACCAATCCCTCCGCTGACCTCCATACTGTGTCCTCCACCCCTCTCTACCAATCCCTCCACTGACCTCCATACTGTGTCCTCCACCCCTCTCTACCAATCCCTCCACTGACCTCCATTCAGTGTCCTCCACCCCTCTCTACCAATCCCTCCACTGGCCTCCATTCAGTGTCCTCCACCCCTCTCTACCAATCCCTCCACTGACCTCCATACTGTGTCCTCCACCCCTCTCTACCAATCCCTCCACTGACCTCCATTCAGTGTCCTCCCCCCCTCTCTACCAATCCCTCCACTGGTCTCCATTCAGTGACCTCCACCCCTCTCTACCAATCCCTCCACTGACCTCCATTCAGTGTCCTCCACCCCTCTCTACCAATCCCTCCACTAACCTCCATTCATTGTCCTCCACCCCTCTCTACCAATCCCTCCACTGGTCTCCATTCAGTGTCCTCCACCCCTCTCTACCAATCCCTACACTGGTCTCCATTCAGTGTCCTCCACCCCTCTCTACCAATCCCTCCACTAGCCTCCATTCAGTGTCCTCCACCCCTCTCTACCAATCCCTCCACTGGTCTCCATTCAGTGTCCTCCACCCCTCTCTACCAATCCCTCTACTGGTCTCCATTCACTGTCCTCCACCCCTCTCTACCAATCCCTCCACTGACCTCCATTCAGTGTCCTCCACCCTTCTCTACCAATCCCTCTACTGACCTCCATTCATTGTCCTCCACCCTTCTCTACCAATCCCTCCACTGGCCTCCATTCATTGTCCTCCACCCCTCTCTACCAATCCCTCCACTGGTCTCCATTCAGTGTCCTCCACCCCTCTCTACCAATCCCTCCACTGGCCTCCATTCATTGTCCTCCACCCCTCTCTACCAATCCCTCCACTGACCTCCATTCAGTGTCCTCCACCCCTCTCTACCAATCCCTCCACTAACCTCCATTCATTGTCCTCCACCCCTCTCTACCAATCCCTCCACTGGTCTCCATTCAGTGTCCTCCACCCCTCTCTACCAATCCCTCCACTGACCTCCATTCAGTGTCCTCCACCCCTCTCTACCAATCCCTCCACTGACCTCCATTCAGTGTCCTCCACCCCTCTCTACCAATCCCTCCACTGACCTCCATTCAGTGTCCTCCACCCCTCTCTACCAATCCCTCCACTGACCTCCATTCAGTGTCCTCCACCCCTCTCTACCAATCCTTCCACTGACCTCCATTCAGTGTCCTCCACCCCTCTCTACCAATCCTTCCACTGACCTCCATTCAGTGTCCTCCTCCCCTCTCTGCCAATCCCTCCACTGGTCTCCATTCAGTGTCCTCCACCCCTCTCTACCAATCCCTCCACTGACCTCCATTCAGTGTCCTCCACCCCTCTCTACCAATCCCTCCACTGGTCTCCATTCAGTGTCCTCCACCCCTCTCTGCCAATCCCTCCACTGGTCTCCATTCAGTGTCCTCCACCCCTCTCTACCAATCCCTCCACTGGCCTCCATTCATTGTCCTCCACCCCTCTCTACCAATCCCTCCACTGACCTCCATTCAGTGTCCTCCACCCCTCTCTACCAATCCCTCCACTGACCTCCATTCAGTGTCCTCCACCCCTCTCTACCAATCCCTCCACTGACCTCCATTCAGTGTCCTCCACCCCTCTCTACCAATCCCTCCACTGACCTCCATTCAGTGTCCTCCACCCCTCTCTACCAATCCCTCCACTGACCTCCATTCAGTGTCCTCCACCCCTCTCTACCAATCCCCCCACTGACCTCCATTCATTGTCCTCCACCCCTCTCTACCAATCCCTCCACTGGCCTCCATTCATTGTCCTCCACCCCTCTCTACCAATCCCTCCACTGGCCTCCATTCATTGTCCTCCACCCCTCTCTACCAATCCCTCCACTAACCTCCATTCATTGTCCTCCACCCCTCTCTACCAATCCCTCCACTGGCCTCCATTCACTGTCCTCCACCCCTCTCTACCAATCCCTCCACTGGCCTCCATTCATTGTCCTCCACCCCTCTCTACCAATCCCTCCACTGGCCTCCATTCACTGTCCTCCACCCCTCTCTACCAATCCCTCCACTGGCCTCCATTCATTGTCCTCCACCCCTCTCTACCAATCCCTCCACTGACCTCCATTCATTGTCCTCCACCCCTCTCTACCAATCCCTCCACTGACCTCCATTCAGTGTCCTCCACCCCTCTCTACCAATCCCTCCACTGGCCTCCATTCATTGTCCTCCACCCCTCTCTACCAATCCCTCCACTGGCCTCCATTCACTGTCCTCCACCCCTCTCTACCAATCCCTCCACTGGCCTCCATTCATTGTCCTCCACCCCTCTCTACCAATCCCTCCACTGACCTCCATTCATTGTCCTCCACCCCTCTCTACCAATCCCTCCACTAACCTCCATTCATTGTCCTCCACCCCTCTCTACCAATCCCTCCACTGACCTCCATTCATTGTCCTCCACCCCTCTCTACCAATCCCTCCACTGACCTCCATTCAGTGTCCTCCACCCCTCTCTACCAATCCCTCCACTGACCTCCATTCATTGTCCTCCACCCCTCTCTACCAATCCCTCCACTGGCCTCCATTCAGTGTCCTCCACCCCTCTCTACCAATCCCTCCACTGGCCTCCATTCAGTGTCCTCCACCCCTCTCTACCAATCCCTCCACTGACCTCCATTCAGTGTCCTCCACCCCTCTCTGCCAATCCCTCCACTGGCCTCCATTCAGTGTCCTCCACCCCTCTCTACCAATCCCTCCACTGGTCTCCATTCAGTGTCCTCCACCCCTCTCTACCAATCCCTCCACTGGCCTCCATTCAGTGTCCTCCACCCCTCTCTACCAATCCCTCCACTGACCTCCATACTGTGTCCTCCACCCCTCTCTACCAATCCCTCCACTGACCTCCATTCAGTGTCCTCCACCCCTCTCTACCAATCCCTCCACTGACCTCCATTCAGTGTCCTCCACTGGCCTCCATTCAGTGTCCTCCACCCCTCTCTACCAATCCCTCCACTGACCTCCATTCAGTGTCCTCCACTGTCCTCCATTCAGTGTCCTCCACCCCTCTCTACCAATCCCTCCACTGACCTCCATTCTGTGTCCTCCACCCCTCTCTACCAATCCCTCCACTGGTCTCCATTCAGTGTCCTCCACCCCTCTCTACCAATCCCTCCACTGTCCTCCATTCAGTGTCCTCCACCCCTCTCTACCAATCCCTCCACTGACCTCCATTCTGTGTCCTCCACCCCTCTCTACCAATCCCTCCACTGGTCTCCATTCAGTGTCCTCCACCCCTCTCTACCAATCCCTCCACTGACCTCCATTCAGTGTCCTCCATCCCTCTCTACCAATCCCTCCACTGACCTCCATTCAGTGTCCTCCACCCCTCTCTACCAATCCCTCCACTGACCTCCATTCAGTGTCCTCCACTGTCCTCCATTCAGTGTCCTCCACCCCTCTCTACCAATCCCTCCACTGACCTCCATTCAGTGTCCTCCACCCCTCTCTACCAATCCCTCCACTGGCCTCCATTCATTGTCCTCCACCCCTCTCTACCAATCCCTCCACTGACCTCCATTCATTGTCCTCCACCCCTCTCTACCAATCCCTCCACTGACCTCCATTCATTGTCCTCCACCCCTCTCTACCAATCCCTCCACTGGCCTCCATTCAGTGTCCTCCACCCCTCTCTACCAATCCCTCCACTGACCTCCATTCAGTGTCCTCCACTGTCCTCCATTCAGTGTCCTCCACCCCTCTCTACCAATCCCTCCACTGACCTCCATTCAGTGTCCTCCACCCCTCTCTACCAATCCCTCCACTCCTCTCTACCAATCCCTCCACTGACCTCCATTCAGTGTCCTCCACTGTCCTCCATTCAGTGTCCTCCACCCCTCTCTACCAATCCTTCCACTGACCTCCATTCAGTGTCCTCCACCCCTCTCTACCAATCCCTCCACTGGCCTCCATTCAGTGTCCTCCACCCCTCTCTACCAATCCCTCCACTGACCTCCATTCAGTGTCCTCCACCCCTCTCTACCAATCCCTCCACTGGCCTCCATTCAGTGTCCTCCACCCCTCTCTACCAATCCCTCCACTGGCCTCCATTCAGTGTCCTCCACCCCTCTCTACCAATCCCTCCACTGACCTCCACTCAGTGTCCTCCACCCCTCTCTACCAATCCCTCCACTGACCTCCATTCATTGTCCTCCACCCCTCTCTACCAATCCCTCCACTGGCCTCCATTCAGTGTCCTCCACCCCTCTCTACCAATCCCTCCACTGGCCTCCATTCAGTGTCCTCCACCCCTCTCTACCAATCCCTCCACTGACCTCCATTCAGTGTCCTCCACCTCTCTCTACCAATCCCTCCACTGACCTCCATTCAGTGTCCTCCACCCCTCTCTACCAATCCCTCCACTGACCTCCATTCATTGTCCTCCACCCCTCTCTACCAATCCTTCCACTGGCCTCCATTCAGTGTCCTCCACCCCTCTCTACCAATCCCTCCACTGACCTCCATTCAGTGTCCTCCACCCCTCTCTACCAATCCCTCCACTGGCCTCCATTCAGTGTCCTCCACCCCTCTCTACCAATCCCTCCACTGACCTCCATTCAGTGTCCTCCACCCCTCTCTACTAATCCCTCCACTGACAACCTTTCAGTGTCCTCCACCCCTCTCTACCAATCCCTCCACTGACCTCCATTCAGTGTCCTCCACCCCTCTCTACCAATCCCTCCACTGGCCTCCATTCAGTGTCCTCCACCCCTCTCTACCAATCCCTCCACTGACCTCCATTCAGTGTCCTCCACCCCTCTCTACCAATCCCTCCACTGACCTCCATTCAGTGTCCTCCACCCCTCTCTACCACTCCCTCCACTGACCTCCATTCAGTGTCCTCCACCCCTCTCTACCAATCCCTCCACTGGCCTCCATTCAGTGTCCTCCACCCCTCTCTACCAATCCCTCCACTGACCTCCATTCAGTGTCCTCCACCCCTCTCTACCAATCCCTCCACTGACCTCCATTCAGTGTCCTCCACCCCTCTCTACCAATCCCTCCACTGACCTCCATTCAGTGTCCTCCACCCCTCTCTACCAATCCCTCCACTCCTCTCTACCAATCCCTCCACTGACCTCCATTCAGTGTCCTCCACCCCTCTCTACCAATCCCTCCACTCCTCTCTACCAATCCCTCCACTGACCTCCATTCAGTGTCCTCCACCCCTCCCTACCAATCCCTCCACTGACCTCCATTCAGTGTCCTCCACCCCTCTCTACCAATCCCTCCACTGACCTCCATTCAGTGTCCTCCACCCCTCTCTACCAATCCCTCCACTAACCTCCATTCAGTGTCCTCCACCCCTCTCTACCAATCCCTCTACTGTCCTCCATTCAGTGTCCTCCACCCCTCTCCTCCAATCCCTCCACTGGTCTCCATTCAGTGTCCTCCACCCCTCTCTACCAATCCCTCCACTGACCTCCATTCAGTGTCCTCCACCCCTCTCTACCAATCCCTCCACTGTCTCCATTCAGTGTCCTCCACCCCTCTCTACCAATCCCTCTACTGACCTCCATTCAGTGTCCTCCACCCCTCTCTACCAATCCCTCCACTGGTCTCCATTCAGTGTCCTCCACCCCCCTCTACCAATCCCTCCACTGGTCACCATTCAGTGTCCTCCACCCCTCTCTACCAATCCCTCCACTGGCCTCCATTCAGTGTCCTCCACCCCCCTCTACCAATCCCTCCACTGGTCACCATTCAGTGTCCTCCACCCCTCTCTACCAATCCCTCCACTGGCCTCCATTCATTGGCCTCCACCCCTCTCTACCAATCCCTCCACTGGTCTCCATTCATTGTCCTCCACCCCTCTCTGCCAATCCCTCCACTGGCCTCCATTCATTGTCCTCCACCCCTCTCTACCAATCCCTCCACTGGTCTCCATTCAGTGTCCTCCACCCCTCTCTACCAATCCCTCCACTGACCTCCATTCAGTGTCCTCCACCCCTCTCTACCAATCCCTCCACTGGCCTCCATTCATTGTCCTCCACTCCTCTACCAATCCCTCCACTGGCCTCCATTCATTGTCCTCCACCCCTCTCTACCAATCCCTCCACTGGTCTCCATTCAGTGTCCTCCACCCCTCTCTACCAATCCCTTCACTGACCTCCATTCAGTGTCCTCCACCCCTCTCTACCAATCCCTCCACTGACCTCCATTCAGTGTCCTCCACCCCTCTCTACCAATCCCTCCACTGACCTCCATTCAGTGTCCTCCACCCCTCTCTACCAATCCCTCCACTGGTCTCCATTCATTGTCCTCCACCCCTCTCTACCAATCCCTCCACTGGTCTCCATTCAGTGTCCTCCACCCCTCTCTGCCAATCCCTCCACTGACCTCCATTCAGTGTCCTCCACCCCTCTCTACCAATCCCTCCACTGACCTCCATTCAGTGTCCTCCACCCCTCTCTACCAATCCCTCCACTGACCTCCATTCAGTGTCCTCCACCCCTCTCTACCAATCCCTCCACTGACCACCATTCAGTGTCCTCCACCCCTCTCTACCAATCCCTCCACTGATCTCCATTCAGTGTCCTCCACCCCTCTCTACCAATCCCTCCACTGACCTCCATTCAGTGTCCTCCACCCCTCTCTACCAATCCCTCCACTGGCCTCCATTCATTGTCCTCCACCCCTCTCTACCAATCCCTCCACTGATCTCCATTCATTGTCCTCCACCCCTCTCTACCAATCCCTCCACTAGCCTCCATTCAGTGTCCTCCACCCCTCTCTACCAATCCCTCCACTGACCTCCATTCAGTGTCCTCCACCCCTCTCTACCAATCCCTCCACTGGTCTCCATTCAGTGTCCTCCACCCCTCTCTACCAATCCCTCCACTGGTCTCCATTCATTGTCCTCCACCCCTCTCTACCAATCCCTCCACTGGCCTCCATTCAGTGTCCTCCACCCCTCTCTACCAATCCCTCCACTGACCTCCATTCATTGTCCTCCACCCCTCTCTACCAATCCCTCCACTGGCCTCCATTCAGTGTCCTCCACCCCTCTCTACCAATCCCTCCACTGACCTCCATTCATTGTCCTCCACCCCTCTCTACCAATCCCTCCACTGACCTCCATTCAGTGTCCTCCACCCCTCCCTACCAATCCTTCCACTGGCCTCCATTCAGTGTCCTCCACCCCTCCCTACCAATCCTTCCACTGACCTCCATTCAGTGTCCTCCACCCCTCTCTACCAATCCCTCCACTGATCTCCATTCAGTGTCCTCCACCCCTGTCTACCAATCCTTCCACTGGCCTCCATTCAGTGTCCTCCACCCCTCTCTACCAATCCCTCCACTGACCTCCATTCAGTGTCCTCCACCCCTCTCTACCAATCCCTCCACTGGCCTCCATTCAGTGTCCTCCACCCCTCTCTACCAATCCTTCCACTGACCTCCATTCAGTGTCCTCCACCCCTCTCTACCAATCCCTCCACTGACCTCCATTCAGTGTCCTCCACCCCTCTCTACCAATCCCTCCACTCCTCTCTACCAATCCCTCCACTGACCTCCATTCAGTGTCCTCCACCCCTCTCTACCAATCCCTCCACTCCTCTCTACCAATCCCTCCACTGACCTCCATTCAGTGTCCTCCACCCCTCCCTACCAATCCCTCCACTGACCTCCATTCAGTGTCCTCCACCCCTCTCTACCAATCCCTCCACTGGTCTCCATTCAGTGTCCTCCACCCCTCTCTACCAATCCCTCCACTGACCTCCATTCAGTGTCCTCCCCCCCTCTCTGCCAATCCCTCCACTGTCTCCATTCAGTGTCCTCCACCCCTCTCTACCAATCCCTCTACTGACCTCCATTCAGTGTCCTCCACCCCTCTCTACCAATCCCTCCACTGGTCTCCATTCAGTGTCCTCCACCCCTCTCTACCAATCCCTCCACTGACCTCCATTCAGTGTCCTCCCCCCCTCTCTGCCAATCCCTCCACTGTCTCCATTCAGTGTCCTCCACCCCTCTCTACCAATCCCTCTACTGACCTCCATTCAGTGTCCTCCACCCCTCTCTACCAATCCCTCCACTGGTCTCCATTCAGTGTCCTCCACCCCCCTCTACCAATCCCTCCACTGGTCACCATTCAGTGTCCTCCACCCCTCTCTACCAATCCCTCCACTGGCCTCCATTCATTGTCCTCCACCCCTCTCTACCAATCCCTCCACTGGTCTCCATTCATTGTCCTCCACCCCTCTCTGCCAATCCCTCCACTGGCCTCCATTCATTGTCCTCCACCCCTCTCTACCAATCCCTCCACTGGTCTCCATTCAGTGTCCTCCACCCCTCTCTACCAATCCCTCTACTGACCTCCATTCAGTGTCCTCCACCCCTCTCTACCAATCCCTCCACTGGCCTCCATTCATTGTCCTCCACCCCTCTCTACCAATCCCTCCACTGACCTCCATTCAGTGTCCTCCACCCCTCTCTACCAATCCCTCCACTGGCCTCCATTCATTGTCCTCCACTCCTCTACCAATCCCTCCACTGGCCTCCATTCATTGTCCTCCACCCCTCTCTACCAATCCCTCCACTGGTCTCCATTCAGTGTCCTCCACCCCTCTCTACCAATCCCTTCACTGACCTCCATTCAGTGTCCTCCACCCCTCTCTACCAATCCCTCCACTGACCTCCATTCAGTGTCCTCCACCCCTCTCTACCAATCCCTCCACTGACCTCCATTCAGTGTCCTCCACCCCTCTCTACCAATCCCTCCACTGGTCTCCATTCATTGTCCTCCACCCCTCTCTACCAATCCCTCCACTGGTCTCCATTCAGTGTCCTCCACCCCTCTCTGCCAATCCCTCCACTGACCTCCATTCAGTGTCCTCCACCCCTCTCTACCAATCCCTCCACTGACCTCCATTCAGTGTCCTCCACCCCTCTCTACCAATCCCTCCACTGACCTCCATTCAGTGTCCTCCACCCCTCTCTACCAATCCCTCCACTGACCTCCATTCAGTGTCCTCCACCCCTCTCTACCAATCCCTCCACTGACCTCCATTCAGTGTCCTCCACCCCTCTCTACCAATCCCTCCACTGACCACCATTCAGTGTCCTCCACCCCTCTCTACCAATCCCTCCACTGATCTCCATTCATTGTCCTCCACCCCTCTCTACCAATCCCTCCACTGACCTCCATTCAGTGTCCTCCACCCCTCTCTACCAATCCCTCCACTGGTCTCCATTCATTGTCCTCCACCCCTCTCTACCAATCCCTCCACTGATCTCCATTCATTGTCCTCCACCCCTCTCTACCAATCCCTCCACTAGCCTCCATTCAGTGTCCTCCACCCCTCTCTACCAATCCCTCCACTGACCTCCATTCAGTGTCCTCCACCCCTCTCTACCAATCCCTCCACTGGTCTCCATTCAGTGTCCTCCACCCCTCTCTACCAATCCCTCCACTGGTCTCCATTCACTGTCCTCCACCCCTCTCTACCAATCCCTCCACTGGCCTCCATTCAGTGTCCTCCACCCCTCTCTACCAATCCCTCCACTGACCTCCATTCAGTGTCCTCCACCCCTCTCTACCAATCCCTCCACTGACCTCCATTCAGTGTCCTCCACCCCTCTCTACCAATCCCTCCACTGGTCACCATTCAGTGTCCTCCACCCCTCTCTACCAATCCCTCCACTGACCTCCATTCAGTGTCCTCCACCCCTCTCTACCAATCCCTCCACTGACCTCCATTCAGTGTCCTCCACCCCTCTCTACCAATCCCTCCACTGGTCTCCATTCAGTGTCCTCCACCCCTCTCTACCAATCCCTCCACTGGTCACCATTCAGTGTCCTCCACCCCTCTCTACCAATCCCTCCACTGACCTCCATTCAGTGTCCTCCACCCCTCTCTACCAATCCCTCCACTGACCTCCATTCAGTGTCCTCCACCCCTCTCTACCAATCCCTCCACTGACCTCCATTCATTGTCCTCCACCCCTCTCTACCAATCCCTCCACTGATCTCCATTCAGTGTCCTCCACCCCTCTCTACCAATCCCTCCACTGGTCTCCATTCAGTGTCCTCCACCCCTCTACCAATCCCTCCACTGACCTCCATTCAGTGTCCTCCACCCCTCTCTACCAATCCCTCCACTGACCTCCATTCAGTGTCCTCCACCCCTCTCTACCAATCCCTCCACTGACCTCCATTCAGTGTCCTCCACCCCTCTCTACCAATCCCTCCACTGGTCACCATTCAGTGTCCTCCACCCCTCTCTACCAATCCCTCCACTGGTCTCCATTCAGTGTCCTCCACCCCTCTCTACCAATCCCTCCACTGGTCTCCATTCACTGTCCTCCACCCCTCTCTACCAATCCCTCCACTGGCCTCCATTCAGTGTCCTCCACCCCTCTCTACCAATCCCTCCACTGACCTCCATTCAGTGTCCTCCACCCCTCTCTACCAATCCCTCCACTGACCTCCATTCAGTGTCCTCCACCCCTCTCTACCAATCCCTCCACTGGTCACCATTCAGTGTCCTCCACCCCTCTCTACCAATCCCTCCACTGACCTCCATTCATTGTCCTCCACCCCTCTCTACCAATCCCTCCACTGGCCTCCATTCAGTGTCCTCCACCCCTCTCTACCAATCCCTCCACTGACCTCCATTCAGTGTCCTCCACCCCTCTCTACCAATCCCTCCACTGGCCTCCATTCAGTGTCCTCCACCCCTCTCTACCAATCCTTCCACTGATCTCCATTCAGTGTCCTCCACCCCTCTCTACCAATCCTTCCACTGACCTCCATTCATTGTCCTCCACCCCTCTCTACCAATCCCTCCACTGACCTCCATTCATTGTCCTCCACCCCTCTCTACCAATCCCTCCGCTGACCTCCATTCAGTGTCCTCCACCCCTCTCTACCAATCCCTCCACTGACCTCCATTCATTGTCCTCCACCCCTCTCTACCAATCCCTCCACTGACCTCCATTCAGTGTCCTCCACCCCTCTCTACCAATCCCTCCACTGGCCTCCATTCAGTGTCCTCCACCCCTCTCTACCAATCCCTCCACTGGTCTCCATTCATTGTCCTCCACCCCTCTCTACCAATCCCTCCACTGACCTCCATTCAGTGTCCTCCACCCCTCTCTACCAATCCCTCCACTGACTTCCATTCAGTGTCCTCCACCCCTCTCTACCAATCCCTCCACTGGCCTCCATTCAGTGTCCTCCACCCCTCTCTACCAATCCCTCCACTGACCTCCATTCATTGTCCTCCTCCCCTCTCTACCAATCCCTTCACTGACCTCCATTCAGTGTCCTCCACCCCTCTCTACCAATCCCTCTACTGGTCTCCATTCAGTGTCCTCCACCCCTCTCTACCAATCCCTCCACTGACCTCCATTCAGTGTCCTCCACCCCTCTCTACCAATCCCTCCACTGACCTCCATTCAGTGTCCTCCACCCCTCTCTACCAATCCCTCCACTGGTCTCCATTCAGTGTCCTCCACCCCTCTCTACCAATCCCTCCACTGACCTCCATTCAGTGTCCTCCACCCCTCTCTACCAATCCCTCCACTGACCTCCATTCAGTGTCCTCCACCCCTCTCTACCAATCCCTCCACTGACCTCCATTCAGTGTCCTCCACCCCTCTCTACCAATCCCTCCACTGACCTCCATTCAGTGTCCTCCACCCCTCTCTACCAATCCCTCCACTGGCCTCCATTCAGTGTCCTCCACCCCTCTCTACCAATCCCTCCACTGGTCTCCATTCAGTGTCCTCCACCCCTCTCTACCAATCCCTCCACTGACCACCATTCAGTGTCCTCCACCCCTCTCTACCAATCCCTCCACTGACCTCCATTCAGTGTCCTCCACCCCTTTCTACCAATCCCTCCACTGACCTCCATTCGGTGTCCTCCACCCCTCTCTACCAATCCCTCCACTGACCTCCATTCAGTGTCCTCCACCCCTCTCTACCAATCCCTCCACTGGTCTCCATTCAGTATCCTCCACCCCTCTCTACCAATCCTTCCACTGGTCTCCATTCAGTGTCCTCCACCCCTCTCTACCAATCCCTCCACTGACCTCCATTCAGTGTCCTCCACCCCTCTCTACCAATCCCTCCACTGACCTCCATTCAGTGTCCTCCACCCCTCTCTACCAATCCCTCCACTGACCTCCATTCAGTGTCCTCCACCCCTCTCTACCAATCCCTCCACTGACCTCCATTCAGTGTCCTCCACCCCTCTCTACCAATCCCTCCACTGACCTCCATTCAGTGTCCTCCACCCCTCTCTACCAATCCCTCCACTGGCCTCCATTCAGTGTCCTCCACCCCTCTCTACCAATCCCTCCACTGGCCTCCATTCAGTGTCCTCCACCCCTCTCTACCAATCCCTCCACTGGCCTCCATTCAGTGTCCTCCACCCCTCTCTACCAATCCCTCCACTGACCTCCATTCAGTGTCCTCCACCCCTCTCTACCAATCCCTCCACTGGCCTCCATTCAGTGTCCTCCACCCCTCTCTACCAATCCCTCCACTGGTCTCCATTCAGTGTCCTCCACCCCTCTCTACCAATCCCTCCACTGGTCTCCATTCAGTGTCCTCCACCCCTCTCTACCAATCTCTCCACTGGTCTCCATTCAGTGTCCTCCACCCCTCTCTACCAATCCCTCCACTGACCTCCATTCAGTGTCCTCCACTCCTCTCTACCAATCCCTCCACTGGTCTCCATTCATTGTCCTCCACCCCTCTACCAATCCCTCCACTGACCTCCATTCAGTGTCCTCCACCCCTCTCTACCAATCCCTCCACTGACCTCCATTCATTGTCCTCCACACCTCTCTACCAATCCCTCCACTGACCTCCATTCATTGTCCTCCACCCCTCTCTACCAATCCCTCCACTGACCTCCATTCAGTGTCCTCCACCCCTCTCTACCAATCCCTCCACTGGCCTCCATTCAGTGTCCTCCACACCTCTCTACCAATCCCTCCACTGACCTCCATTCAGTGTCCTCCACCCCTCTCTACCAATCCCTCCACTGACCACCATTCAGTGTCCTCCACCCCTCTCTACCAATCCCTCCACTGACCTCCATTCAGTGTCCTCCACCCCTCTCTACCAATCCCTCCACTGACCTCCATTCAGTGTCCTCCACCCCTCTCTACCAATCCTTCCACTGACCTCCATTCAGTGTCCTCCATCCCTCTCTACCAGTCCCTCCACTGACCTCCATTCAGTGTCCTCCACCCCTCTCTACCAATCCCTCCACTGACCTCCATTCAGTGTCCTCCACCCCTCTCTACCAATCCCTCCACTGACCTCCATTCAGTGTCCTCCACCCCTCTCTACCAATCCCTCCACTGACCTCCATTCAGTGTCCTCCACCCCTCTCTACCAATCCCTCCACTGACTTCCATTCAGTGTCCTCCACCCCTCTCTACCAATCCCTCCACTGACCTCCATTCATTGTCCTCCACCCCTCTCTACCAATCCCTCCACTGACCTCCATTCAGTGTCCTCCACCCCTCTCTACCAATCCCTCCACTGACCTCCATTCAGTGTCCTCCACCCCTCTCTACCAATCCCTCCACTGGCCTCCATTCAGTGTCCTCCACACCTCTCTACCAATCCCTCCACTGACCTCCATTCAGTGTCCTCCACCCCTCTCTACCAATCTCTCCACTGACCTCCATTCATTGTCCTCCACACCTCTCTACCAATCCCTCCACTGACCTCCATTCATTGTCCTCCACCCCTCTCTACCAATCCCTCCACTGACCTCCATTCAGTGTCCTCCACCCCTCTCTACCAATCCCTCCACTGGCCTCCATTCAGTGTCCTCCACCCCTCTCTACCAATCCCTCCACTGGCCTCCATTCAGTGTCCTCCACCCCTCTCTACCAATCCCTCCACTGGCCTCCATTCATTGTCCTCCACCCCTCTCTACCAATCCCTCCACTGATCTCCATTCAGTGTCCTCCACCCCTCTCTACCAATCCCTCCACTGGCCTCCATTCAGTGTCCTCCACCCCTCTCTACCAATCCCTCCACTGACCACCATTCAGTGTCCTCCACCCCTCTCTACCAATCCCTCCACTGGTCTCCATTCAGTGTCCTCCACCCCTCTCTACCAATCCCTCCACTGACCTCCATTCAGTGTCCTCCACCCCTCTCTACCAATCCCTCCACTGGCCTCCATTCAGTGTCCTCCACCCCTCTCTACCAATCCCTCCACTGGTCTCCATTCATTGTCCTCCACCCCTCTCTACCAATCCCTCCACTGGCCTCCATTCAGTGTCCTCCACCCCTCTCTACCAATCCTTCCACTGGCCTCCATTCATTGTCCTCCACCCCTCTCTACCAATCCCTCCACTGGCCTCCATTCATTGTCCTCCACCCCTCTCTACCAATCCCTCCACTGGCCTCCATTCATTGTCCTCCACCCCTCTCTACCAATCCCTCCACTGGCCTCCATTCAGTGTCCTCCACCCCTCTCTACCAATCCCTCCACTGGCCTCCATTCAGTGTCCTCCACCCCTCTCTACCAATCCCTCCACTGACCTCTATTCAGTGTCCTCCACCCCTCTCTACCAATCCCTCCACTGACCTCCATTCAGTGTCCTCCACCCCTCTCTACCAATCCCTCCACTGTCCTCCATTCTGTGTCCTCCACCCCTCTCTACCAATCCCTCCACCCCTCTCTACCAATCCCTCCACTGGCCTCCATTCATTGTCCTCCACCCCTCTCTACCAATCCCTCCACTGGCCTCCATTCATTGTCCTCCACCCCTCTCTACCAATCCCTCCACTGGTCTCCATTCAGTGTCCTCCACCCCTCTCTACCAATCCCTCCACTGGCCTCCATTCATTGTCCTCCACCCCTCTCTACCAATCCCTCCTCTGGCCTCCATTCAGTGTCCTCCACCCCTCTCTACCAATCCCTCCACTGACCTCCATTCAGTGTCCTCCACCCCTCTCTACCAATCCCTCCACTGGTCTCCATTCAGTGTCCTCCACCCCTCTCTACCAATCCCTCCACTGGCCTCCATTCATTGTCCTCCACCCCTCTCTACCAATCCCTCCACTGACCTCCATTCAGTGTCCTCCACCCCTCTCTACCAATCCCTCCACTGGCCTCCATTCATTGTCCTCCACCCCTCTCTACCAATCCCTCCACTGGCCTCCATTCATTGTCCTCCACCCCTCTCTACCAATCCCTCCACTCCTCTCTACCAATCCCTCCACTGGTCTCCATTCAGTGTCCTCCACCCCTCTCTACCAATCCCTCCACTGACCTCCATTCATTGTCCTCCACCCCTCTCTACCAATCCCTCCACTGGCCTCCATTCAGTGTCCTCCACCCCTCTCTACCAATCCCTCCACTGACCTCCATTCATTGTCCTCCACCCCTCTCTACCAATCCCTCCACTGACCTCCATTCAGTGTCCTCCACCCCTCTCTACCAATCCCTCCACTGGTCTCCATTCAGTGTCCTCCACCCCTCTCTACCAATCCCTCCACTGGCCTCCATTCATTGTCCTCCACCCCTCTCTACCAATCCCTCCACTGTCCTCCATTCTGTGTCCTCCACCCCTCTCTACCAATCCCTCCACTGACCTCCATTGTGTCCTCCACCCCTCTCTACCAATCCCTCCACTGACCTCCATTCATTGTCCTCCACCCCTCTCTACCAATCCCTCCACTGGCCTCCATTCAGTGTCCTCCACCCCTCTCTACCAATCCTTCCACTGGCCTCCATTCATTGTCCTCCACCCCTCTCTACCAATCCCTCCACTGGCCTCCATTCATTGTCCTCCACCCCTCTCTACCAATCCCTCCACTGGCCTCCATTCATTGTCCTCCACCCCTCTCTACCAATCCCTCCACTGACCTCCATTCATTGTCCTCCACCCCTCTCTACCAATCCCTCCACTGGCCTCCATTCATTGTCCTCCACCCCTCTCTACCAATCCCTCCACTGGCCTCCATTCATTGTCCTCCACCCCTCTCTACCAATCCCTCCACTGACCTCCATTCAGTGTCCTCCACCCCTCTCTACCAATCCCTCCACCCCTCTCTACCAATCCCTCCACTGGTCTCCATTCAGTGTCCTCCACCCCTCTCTACCAATCCCTCCACCCCTCTCTACCAATCCCTCCACTGGCCTCCATTCAGTGTCCTCCCCCCCTCTCTACCAATCCCTCCACTGGTCTCCATTCATTGTCCTCCACCCCTCTCTACCAATCCCTCCACTGGTCTCCATTCATTGTCCTCCACCCCTCTCTACCAATCCCTCCACTGGCCTCCATTCAGTGTCCTCCACCCCTCTCTACTAATCCCTCCACTGACCTCCATTCAGTGTCCTCCACCCCTCTCTACCAATCCCTCCACTGACCTCCATTCATTGTCCTCCACCCCTCTCTACCAATCCCTCCACTGACCTCCATTCAGTGTCCTCCACCCCTCTCTACCAATCCCTCCACTGATCTCCATTCAGTGTCCTCCACCCCTCTCTACCAATCCCTCCACTGGTCTCCATTCATTGTCCTCCACCCCTCTCTACCAATCCCTCCACTGACCTCCACCCCTCTCTACCAATCCCTCCACCCCTCTCTACCAATCCCTCCACTGACCTCCATTCAGTGTCCTCCACCCCTCTCTACCAATCCCTCCACTGATCTCCATTCAGTGTCCTCCACCCCTCTCTACCAATCCCTCCACTGGTCTCCATTCATTGTCCTCCACTCCTCTCTACCAATCCCTCCACTGGCCTCCATTCAGTGTCCTCCACCCCTCTACCAATCCCTCCACTGACCTCCATTCAGTGTCCTCCACCCCTCTCTACCAATCCCTCCACTGACCTCCATTCATTGTCCTCCACCCCTCTCTACCAATCCTTCCACTGACCACCATTCAGTGTCCTCCACCCCTCTCTACCAATCCCTCCACTGACCACCATTCAGTGTCCTCCACCCCTCTCTACCAATCCCTCCACTGGTCTCCATTCAGTGTCCTCCACCCCTCTCTACCAATCCCTCCACTCCTCTCTACCAATCCCTCCACTGACCTCCATTCAGTGTCCTCCACCCCTCTCTACCAATCCCTCCACTGGTCTCCATTCAGTGTCCTCCACCCCTCTCTACCAATCCCTCCACTGATCTCCATTCAGTGTCCTCCACCCCTCTCTACCAATCCCTCCACTGACCTCCATTCAGTGTCCTCCACCCCTCTCTACCAATCCCTCCGCTGACCTCCATTCAGTGTCCTCCACCCCTCTCTACCAATCCCTCCACTGACCTCCATTCAGTGTCCTCCACCCCTCTCTACCAATCCCTCCACTGGTCTCCATTCATTGTCCTCCACCCCTCTCTACCAATCCCTCCACTGACCTCCATTCAGTGTCCTCCACCCCTCTCCTCCAATCCCTCCACTGGTCTCCATTCAGTGTCCTCCACCCCTCTCTACCAATCCCTCCACTGATCTCCATTCAGTGTCCTCCACCCCTCTCTACCAATCCCTCCACTGACCTCCATTCATTGTCCTCCACCCCTCTCTACCAATCCCTCCACTGACCTCCATTCAGTGTCCTCCACCCCTCTCTACCAATCCCTCCACTGGCCTCCATTCATTGTCCTCCACCCCTCTCTACCAATCCCTCCACTGACCTCCATTCAGTGTCCTCCACCCCTCTCTACCAATCCCTCCACTGACCTCCATTCAGTGTCCTCCACCCCTCTCTACCAATCCCTCCACTGACCTCCATTCAGTGGATTGGTCCTCCACCCCTCTCTACCAATCCCTCCACTGGCCTCCATTCAGTGTCCTCCACCCCTCTCTACCAATCCCTCCACTGACCTCCATTCAGTGTCCTCCACCCCTCTCTACCAATCCCTCCACTGGTCTCCATTCATTGTCCTCCACCCCTCTCTACCAATCCCTCCACTGACCTCCATTCAGTGTCCTCCACCCCTCTCTACCAATCCCTCCACTGGTCTCCATTCAGTGTCCTCCACCCCTCTCTACCAATCCCTCCACTGGCCTCCATTCAGTGTCCTCCACCCCTCTCTACCAATCCCTCCACTGACCTCCATTCAGTGTCCTCCACCCCTCTCTACCAATCCCTCCACTGACCTCCATTCAGTGTCCTCCACCCCTCTCTACCAATCCCTCCACTGACCTCCATTCAGTGTCCTCCACCCCTCTCTACCAATCCCTCCACTGACCTCCATTCAGTGTCCTCCACCCCTCTCTACCAATCCCTCCACTGACCTCCATTCATTGTCCTCCACCCCTCTCTACCAATCCCTCCACTGGCCTCCATTCATTGTCCTCCACCCCTCTCTACCAATCCCTCCACTGGCCTCCATTCAGTGTCCTCCACCCCTCTCTACCAATCCCTCCACTGACCTCCATTCAGTGTCCTCCACCCCTCTCTACCAATCCCTCCACTGACCTCCATTCATTGTCCTCCACCCCTCTCTACCAATCCCTCCACTGGCCTCCATTCATTGTCCTCCACCCCTCTCTACCAATCCCTCCACTGACCTCCATTCAGTGTCCTCCACCCCTCTCTACCAATCCCTCCACTGGCCTCCATTCATTGTCCTCCACCCCTCTCTACCAATCCCTCCACTGGCCTCCATTCATTGTCCTCCACCCCTCTCTACCAATCCCTCCACTGGCCTCCATTCAGTGTCCTCCACCCCTCTCTACCAATCCCTCCACTGGCCTCCATTCAGTGTCCTCCACCCCTCTCTACCAATCCCTCCACTGACCTCCATTCAGTGTCCTCCACCCCTCTCTACCAATCCCTCCACTGACCTCCATTCATTGTCCTCCACCCCTCTCTACCAATCCCTCCACTGGCCTCCATTCATTGTCCTCCACCCTTCTCTACCAATCCCTCCACTGGTCTCCATTCAGTGTCCTCCACCCCTCTCTACCAATCCCTCCACTGACCTCCATTCAGTGTCCTCCACCCCTCTCTACCAATCCCTCCACTGGCCTCCATTCATTGTCCTCCACCCCTCTCTACCAATCCCTCCACTGGCCTCCATTCATTGTCCTCCACCCCTCTCTACCAATCCCTCCACTGGCCTCCATTCATTGTCCTCCACCCCTCTCTACCAATCCCTCCACTGACCTCCATTCAGTGTCCTCCACCCCTCTCTACCAATCCCTCCACTGGTCTCCATTCAGTGTCCTCCACCCCTCTCTACCAATCCCTCCACTGGTCTCCATTCAGTGTCCTCCACCCCTCTCTACCAATCCCTCCACTGACCTCCATTCATTGTCCTCCACCCCTCTCTACCAATCCCTCCACTGGTCTCCATTCAGTGTCCTCCACCCCTCTCTACCAATCCCTCCACTGACCACCATTCAGTGTCCTCCCCCCCTCTCTACCAATCCCTCCACTGACCTCCATTCAGTGTCCTCCACCCCTCTCTACCAATCCCTCCACTGTCCTCCATTCAGTGTCCTCCACCCCTCTCTACCAATCCCTCCACTGACCTCCATTCAGTGTCCTCCACCCCTCTCTACCAATCCCTCCACTGGTCTCCATTCAGTGTCCTCCACCCCTCTCTACCAATCCCTCCACTGGTCTCCATTCAGTGTCCTCCACCCCTCTCTACCAATCCCTCCACTGACCTCCATTCATTGTCCTCCACCCCTCTCTACCAATCCCTCCACTGACCTCCATTCAGTGTCCTCCACCCCTCTCTACCAATCCCTCCACTGGTCTCCATTCAGTGTCCTCCACCCCTCTCTACCAATCCCTCCACTGACCTCCATTCAGTGTCCTCCACCCCTCTCTACCAATCCCTCCACTGACCTCCATTCAGTGTCCTCCACCCCTCTCTACCAATCCCTCCACTGACCTCCATTCAGTGTCCTCCACCCCTCTCTACCAATCCCTCCACTGACCTCCATTCATTGTCCTCCACCCCTCTCTACCAATCCCTCCACTGACCTCCATTCAGTGTCCTCCACCCCTCTGTACCAATCCCTCCACTGACCTCCATTCAGTGTCCTCCACCCCTCTCTACCAATCCCTCCACTGACCTCCATTCAGTGGATTGGTCCTCCACCCCTCTCTACCAATCCCTCCACTGGCCTCCATTCAGTGTCCTCCACCCCTCTCTACCAATCCCTCCACTGACCTCCATTCAGTGTCCTCCACCCCTCTCTACCAATCCCTCCACTGGTCTCCATTCATTGTCCTCCACCCCTCTCTACCAATCCCTCCACTGACCTCCATTCAGTGTCCGCCACCCCTCTCTACCAATCCCTCCACTGACCTCCATTCAGTGTCCTCCACCCCTCTCTACCAATCCCTCCACTGACCTCCATTCAGTGTCCTCCACCCCTCTCTACCAATCCCTCCACTGACCTCCATTCAGTGTCCTCCACCCCTCTCTACCAATCCCTCCACTGACCTCCATTCAGTGTCCTCCACCCCTCTCTACCAATCCCTCCACTGACCTCCATTCAGTGTCCTCCACCCCTCTCTACCAATCCCTCCACTGGTCTCCATTCAGTGTCCTCCACCCCTCTCTACCAATCCCTCCACTGGTCTCCATTCAGTGTCCTCCACCCCTCTCTACCAATCCCTCCACTGGTCTCCATTCAGTGTCCTCCACCCCTCTCTACCAATCCTTCCACTGACCTCCATTCAGTGTCCTCCTCCCCTCTCTACCAATCCCTCCACTGACCTCCATTCAGTGTCCTCCACCCCTCTCTACCAATCCCTCCACTGGTCTCCATTCAGTGTCCTCCACCCCTCTCTACCAATCCCTCCACTGGTCTCCATTCAGTGTCCTCCACCCCTCTCTACCAATCCCTCCACTGACCTCCATTCAGTGTCCTCCACCCCTCTCTACCAATCCCTCCACTGGTCTCCATTCATTGTCCTCCACCCCTCTCTACCAATCCCTCCACTGACCTCCATTCAGTGTCCTCCACCCCTCTCTACCAATCCCTCCACTGACCTCCATTCAGTGTCCTCCACCCCTCTCTACCAATCCCTCCACTGACCTCCATTCAGTGTCCTCCACCCCTCTCTACCAATCCCTCCACTGACCTCCATTCAGTGTCCTCCACCCCTCTCTACCAATCCCTCCACTGACCTCCATTCAGTGTCCTCCACCCCTCTCTACCAATCCCTCCACTGGTCTCCATTCAGTGTCCTCCACCCCTCTCTACCAATCCCTCCACTGGTCTCCATTCAGTGTCCTCCACCCCTCTCTACCAATCCCTCCACTAACCTCCATTCAGTGTCCTCCACCCCTCTCTACCAATCCCTCCACTGACCTCCATTCAGTGTCCTCCACCCCTCTCTACCAATCCCTCCACTGACCTCCATTCAGTGTCCTCCACCCCTCTCTACCAATCCCTCCACTGGTCTCCATTCAGTGTCCTCCACCCCTCTCTACCAATCCCTCCACTGGTCTCCATTCAGTGTCCTCCACCCCTCTCTACCAATCCTTCCACTGACCTCCATTCAGTGTCCTCCTCCCCTCTCTACCAATCCCTCCACTGACCTCCATTCAGTGTCCTCCACCCCTCTCTACCAATCCCTCCACTGGTCTCCATTCAGTGTCCTCCACCCCTCTCTACCAATCCCTCCACTGGTCTCCATTCAGTGTCCTCCACCCCTCTCTACCAATCCCTCCACTGGTCTCCATTCAGTGTCCTCCACCCCTCTCTACCAATCCCTCCACTGGCCTCCATTCATTGTCCTCCACCCCTCTCTACCAATCCCTCCACTGACCTCCATTCAGTGTCCTCCACCCCTCTCTACCAATCCCTCCACTGACCTCCATTCAGTGTCCTCCACCCCTCTCTACCAATCCCTCCACTGACCTCCATTCAGTGTCCTCCACCCCTCTCTACCAATCCCTCCACTGACCTCCATTCAGTGTCCTCCACCCCTCTCTACCAATCCCTCCACTGGTCTCCATTCAGTGTCCTCCACCCCTCTCTACCAATCCCTCCACTGGTCTCCATTCAGTGTCCTCCACCCCTCTCTACCAATCCCTCCACTGGTCTCCATTCAGTGTCCTCCACCCCTCTCTACCAATCCCTCCACTGGCCTCCATTCAGTGTCCTCCACCCCTCTCTACCAATCCCTCCACTGACCTCCATTCAGTGTCCTCCACCCCTCTCTACCAATCCCTCCACTGGCCTCCATTCAGTGTCCTCCACCCCTCTCTACCAATCCCTCCACTGACCTCCATTCAGTGTCCTCCACCCCTCTCTACCAATCCCTCCACTGACCTCCATTCAGTGTCCTCCACCCCTCTCTACCAATCCCTCCACTGATCTCCATTCAGTGTCCTCCACCCCTCTCTACCAATCCCTCCACTGGCCTCCATTCATTGTCCTCCACCCCTCTCTACCAATCCCTCCACTGGTCTCCATTCAGTGTCCTCTCTACCAATCCCTCCACTGGCCTCCATTCAGTGTCCTCCACCCCTCTCTACCAATCCCTCCACTGGTCTCCATTCGGTGTCCTCCACCCCTCTCTACCAATCCCTCCACTGACCTCCATTCAGTGTCCTCCACCCCTCTCTACCAATCCCTCCACTGACCTCCATTCAGTGTCCTCCACCCCTCTCTGCCAATCCCTCCACTGGCCTCCATTCTGTGTCCTCCACCCCTCTCTACCAATCCCTCCACTGGTCTCCATTCAGTGTCCTCCACCCCTCTCTACCAATCCCTCCACTGGTCTCCATTCAGTGTCCTCCACTGGCCTCCATTCAGTGTCCTCCACCCCTCTCTACCAATCCCTCCACTGACCTCCATTCAGTGTCCTCCACCCCTCTCTACCAATCCCTCCACTGGTCTCCATTCAGTGTCCTCCACCCCTCTCTACCAATCCCTCCACTGGCCTCCATTCAGTGTCCTCCACCCCTCTCTACCAATCCCTCCACTGACCTCCATTCAGTGTCCTCCACCCCTCTCTACCAATCCCTCCACTGACCTCCATTCAGTGTCCTCCACCCCTCTCTACCAATCCCTCCACTGATCTCCATTCAGTGTCCTCCACCCCTCTCTACCAATCCCTCCACTGGCCTCCATTCATTGTCCTCCACCCCTCTCTACCAATCCCTCCACTGACCTCCATTCAGTGTCCTCCACCCCTCTCTACCAATCCCTCCACTGACCTCCATTCAGTGTCCTCCACCCCTCTCTACCAATCCCTCCACTGACCTCCATTCAGTGTCCTCCACCCCTCTCTACCAATCCCTCCACTGGTCTCCATTCAGTGTCCTCCACCCCTCTCTACCAATCCCTCCACTGGTCTCCATTCAGTGTCCTCCACCCCTCTCTACCAATCCCTCCACTGACCTCCATTCAGTGTCCTCCACCCCTCTCTACCAATCCCTCCACTGACCTCCATTCAGTGTCCTCCACCCCTCTCTACCAATCCCTCCACTGACCTCCATTCAGTGTCCTCCACCCCTCTCTACCAATCCCTCCACTGGTCTCCATTCAGTGTCCTCCACCCCTCTCTACCAATCCCTCCACTGGTCTCCATTCAGTGTCCTCCACCCCTCTCTACCAATCCCTCCACTGGTCTCCATTCAGTGTCCTCCACCCCTCTCTACCAATCCCTCCACTGGCCTCCATTCAGTGTCCTCCACCCCTCTCTACCAATCCCTCCACTGACCTCCATTCAGTGTCCTCCACCCCTCTCTACCAATCCCTCCACTGACCTCCATTCAGTGTCCTCCACCCCTCTCTACCAATCCCTCCACTGGTCTCCATTCATTGTCCTCCACCCCTCTCTACCAATCCCTCCACTGACCTCCATTCAGTGTCCTCCACCCCTCTCTACCAATCCCTCCACTGACCTCCATTCAGTGTCCTCCACCCCTCTCTACCAATCCCTCCACTGACCTCCATTCAGTGTCCTCCACCCCTCTCTACCAATCCCTCCACTGATCTCCATTCAGTGTCCTCCACCCCTCTCTACCAATCCCTCCACTGGTCTCCATTCAGTGTCCTCTCTACCAATCCCTCCACTGGCCTCCATTCAGTGTCCTCCACCCCTCTCTACCAATCCCTCCACTGGTCTCCATTCAGTGTCCTCCACCCCTCTCTACCAATCCCTCCACTGACCTCCATTCAGTGTCCTCCACCCCTCTCTACCAATCCCTCCACTGACCTCCATTCAGTGTCCTCCACCCCTCTCTGCCAATCCCTCCACTGGCCTCCATTCTGTGTCCTCCACCCCTCTCTACCAATCCCTCCACTGGTCTCCATTCAGTGTCCTCCACCCCTCTCTACCAATCCCTCCACTGGTCTCCATTCAGTGTCCTCCACTGGCCTCCATTCAGTGTCCTCCACCCCTCTCTACCAATCCCTCCACTGACCTCCATTCAGTGTCCTCCACCCCTCTCTACCAATCCCTCCACTGGTCTCCATTCAGTGTCCTCCACCCCTCTCTACCAATCCCTCCACTGGCCTCCATTCAGTGTCCTCCACCCCTCTCTACCAATCCCTCCACTGACCTCCATTCAGTGTCCTCCACCCCTCTACCAATCCCTCCACTGACCTCCATTCAGTGTCCTCCACCCCTCTACCAATCCCTCCACTGACCTCCATTCAGTGTCCTCCACCCCTCTCTACCAATCCCTCCACTGATCTCCATTCAGTGTCCTCCACCTCTCTCTACCAATCCCTCCACTAACCTCCATTCAGTGTCCTCCACCCCTCTCTACCAATCCCTCCACTGACCTCCATTCAGTGTCCTCCACCCCTCTCTACCAATCCCTCCACTGACCTCCATTCAGTGTCCTCCACCCCTCTCTACCAATCCCTCCACTGACCTCCATTCAGTGTCCTCCCCCCCCTCTCTACCAATCCCTCCACTGACCTCCATTCAGTGTCCTCCACCCCTCTCTACCAATCCCTCCACTGACCTCCATTCAGTGTCCTCCACCCCTCTCTACCAATCCCTCCACTGGTCTCCATTCAGTGTCCTCCACCCCTCTCTACCAATCCCTCCACTGGTCTCCATTCAGTGTCCTCCACCCCTCTCTACCAGTCCCTCCACTGACCTCCATTCAGTGTCCTCCACCCCTCTCTACCAATCCCTCCACTGACCTCCATTCAGTGTCCTCCACCCCTCTCTACCAATCCCTCCACTGGTCTCCATTCAGTGTCCTCCACCCCTCTCTACCAATCCCTCCACTGGTCTCCATTCAGTGTCCTCCACCCCTCTCTACCAATCCCTCCACTGGCCTCCATTCAGTGTCCTCCACCCCTCTCTACCAATCCCTCCACTGACCTCCATTCAGTGTCCTCCACCCCTCTCTACCAATCCCTCCACTGACCTCCATTCAGTGTCCTCCACCCCTCTCTACCAATCCCTCCACTGACCTCCATTCAGTGTCCTCCACCCCTCTCTACCAATCCCTCCACTGGCCTCCATTCAGTGTCCTCCACCCCTCCCTACCAATCCCTCCACTGATCTCCATTCAGTGTCCTCCACCCCTCTCTACCAATCCCTCCACTGACCTCCATTCAGTGTCCTCCACCCCTCTCTACCAATCCCTCCACTGACCTCCATTCAGTGTCCTCCACCCCTCTCTACCAATCCCTCCACTGTCCTCCATTCATTGTCCTCCACCCCTCTCTACCAATCCCTCCACTGACCTCCATTCAGTGTCCTCCACCCCTCTCTACCAATCCCTCCACTGGTCTCCATTCAGTGTCCTCCACCCCTCTCTACCAATCCCTCCACTGACCTCCATTCAGTGTCCTCCACCCCTCTCTACCAATCCCTCCACTGACCTCCATTCAGTGTCCTTCACCCCTCTCTACCAATCCCTCCACTGGCCTCCATTCATTGTCCTCCACCCCTCTCTACCAATCCCTCCACTGACCTCCATCCAGTGTCCTCCACCCCTCTCTACCAATCCCTCCACTGACCTCCATTCAGTGTCCTCCACCCCTCTCTACCAATCCCTCCACTGACCTCCACTCAGTGTCCTCCACCCCTCTCTACCAATCCCTCCACTGACCTCCATTCAGTGTCCTCCACCCCTCTACCAATCCCTCCACTGACCTCCATTCAGTGTCCTCCACCCCTCTACCAATCCCTCCACTGACCTCCATTCAGTGTCCTCCACCCTTCTCTACCAATCCCTCCACTGGTCTCCATTCAGTGTCCTCCACCCCTCTCTACCAATCCCTCCACTGGTCTCCATTCAGTGTCCTCCACCCCTCTCTACCAATCCCTCCACTGGCCTCCATTCATTGTCCTCCACCCCTCTCTACCAATCCCTCCACTGGCCTCCATTCATTGTCCTCCACCCCTCTCTACCAATCCCTCCACTGACCTCCATTCAGTGTCCTCCACCCCTCTCTACCAATCCCTCCACTGGTCTCCATTCAGTGTCCTCCACCCCTCTCTACCAATCCCTCCACTGGTCTCCATTCAGTGTCCTCCACCCCTCTCTACCAATCCCTCCACTGACCTCCATTCAGTGTCCTCCACCCCTCTCTACCAATCCCTCCACTGACCTCCATTCAGTGTCCTCCACCCCTCTCTACCAATCCCTCCACTGGTCTCCATTCATTGTCCTCCACCCCTCTCTACCAATCCCTCCACTGGTCTCCATTCAGTGTCCTCCACCCCTCTCTACCAATCCCTCCACTGTCCTCCATTCAGTGTCCTCCACCCCTCTCTACCAATCCCTCCACTGACCTCCATTCAGTGTCCTCCACCCCTCTCTACCAATCCCTCCACTGACCTCCATTCAGTGTCCTCCACCCTTCTCTACCAATCCCTCCACTGGTCTCCATTCAGTGTCCTCCACCCCTCTCTACCAATCCCTCCACTGACCTCCATTCAGTGTCCTCCACCCCTCTCTACCAATCCCTCCACTGGCCTCCATTCATTGTCCTCCACCCCTCTCTACCAATCCCTCCACTGGCCTCCATTCATTGTCCTCCACCCCTCTCTACCAATCCCTCCACTGGTCTCCATTCAGTGTCCTCCACCCCTCTCTACCAATCCCTCCACTGGCCTCCATTCAGTGTCCTCCTCCCCTCTCTACCAATCCCTCCACTGACCTCCATTCAGTGTCCTCCACCCCTCTCTACCAATCCCTCCACTGACCTCCATTCATTGTCCTCCACCCCTCTCTACCAATCCCTCCACTGGCCTCCATTCATTGTCCTCCACCCCTCTCTACCAATCCCTCCACTGACCTCCATTCAGTGTCCTCCACCCCTCTCTACCAATCCCTCCACTGACCTCCATTCAGTGTCCTCCACCCCTCTCTACCAATCCCTCCACTGACCTCCATTCAGTGTCCTCCACCCCTCTCTACCAATCCCTCCACTGGCCTCCACTCAGTGTCCTCCACCCCTCTCTACCAATCCCTCCACTGGTCTCCATTCAGTGTCCTCCACCCCTCTCTACCAATCCCTCCACTGACCTCCATTCATTGTCCTCCACCCCTCTCTACCAATCCCTCCACTGGCCTCCATTCATTGTCCTCCACCCCTCTCTACCAATCCCTCCACTGACCTCCATTCAGTGTCCTCCACCCCTCTCTACCAATCCCTCCACTGGCCTCCACTCAGTGTCCTCCACCCCTCTCTACCAATCCCTCCACTGGTCTCCATTCAGTGTCCTCCACCCCTCTCTACCAATCCCTCCACTGACCTCCATTCATTGTCCTCCACCCCTCTCTACCAATCCCTCCACTGGCCTCCATTCATTGTCCTCCACCCCTCTCTACCAATCCCTCCACTGACCTCCATTAATTGTCCTCCACCCCTCTCTACCAATCCCTCCACTGGCCTCCATTCAGTGTCCTCCACCCCTCTCTACCAATCCCTCTACTGGTCTCCATTCAGTGTCCTCCACCCCTCTCTACCAATCCCTCCACTGACCTCCATTCAGTGTCCTCCACCCCTCTCTACCAATCCCTCTACTGGTCTCCATTCAGTGTCCTCCACCCCTCTCTACCAATCCCTCCACTGGTCTCCATTCACTGTCCTCCACCCCTCTCTACCAATCCCTCCACTGACCTCCATTCAGTGTCCTCCACCCCTCTCTACCAATCCCTCCACTCCTCTCTACCAATCCCTCCACTGACCTCCATTCAGTGTCCTCCACCCCTCTCTACCAATCCCTCCACTGACCTCCATTCAGTGTCCTCCACCCCTCTCTACCAATCCCTCCACTGACCTCCATTCAGTGTCCTCCACCCCTCTCTACCAATCCCTCCACTCCTCTCTACCAATCCCTCCACTGACCTCCATTCAGTGTCCTCCACCCCTCTCTACCAATCCCTCCACTGACCTCCATTCAGTGTCCTCCACCCCTCTCTACCAATCCCACCACTGACCTCCATTCAGTGTCCTCCACCCTTCTCTACCAATCCCTCCACTGACCTCCATTCAGTGTCCTCCACCCCTCTCTACCACTCCCTCCACTGACCTCCATTCAGTGTCCTCCACCCCTCTACCAATCCCTCCACTGACCTCCATTCAGTGTCCTCCACCCCTCTCTACCAATCCCTCCACTGGCCTCCATTCAGTGTCCTCCATCCCTCTCTACCAATCCCTCCACTGACCTCCATTCAGTGTCATCCACCCCTCTCTACCAATCCCTCCACTGACCTCCATTCAGTGTCCTCCACCCTTCTCTACCAATCCCTCCACTGACCTCCATTCAGTGTCCTCCACCCCTCTCTACCAATCCCTTCACTGACCTCCATTCAGTGTCCTCCACCCCTCTCTACCAATCCCTCCACTGGTCTCCATTCAGTGTCCTCCACCCCTCTCTACCAATCCCTCCACTGACCTCCATTCAGTGTCCTCCACCCCTCTCTACCAATCCCTCCACTGACCTCCGTTCAGTGTCCTCCACCCCTCTCTACCAATCCCTCCACTGGCCTCCATTCATTGTCCTCCACCCCTCTCTACCAATCCCTCCACTGACCTCCATTCAGTGTCCTCCACCCCTCTCTACCAATCCCTCCACTGACCTCCATTCAGTGTCCTCCACCCCTCTCTACCAATCCCTCCACTGACCTCCATTCAGTGTCTTCCACCCCTCTCTACCAATCCCTCCACTGACCACCATTCAGTGTCCTCCACCCCTCTCTACCAATCCCTCCACTGACCTCCATTCAGTGTCCTCCACCCCTCTCTACCAATCCCTCCACTGACCTCCATTCAGTGTCCTCCACCCCTCTCTACCAATCCCTCCACTGACCTCCATTCAGTGTCCTCCACCCCTCTCTACCAATCCCTCCACTGACCTCCATTCAGTGTCCTCCACCCCTCTCTACCAATCCCTCCACTGACTTCCATTCAGTGTCCTCCACCCCTCTCTACCAATCCCTCCACTGACCTCCATTCATTGTCCTCCACCCCTCTCTACCAATCCCTCCACTGACCTCCATTCAGTGTCCTCCACCCCTCTCTACCAATCCCTCCACTGGCCTCCATTCAGTGTCCTCCACACCTCTCTACCAATCCCTCCACTGACCTCCATTCAGTGTCCTCCACCCCTCTCTACCAATCTCTCCACTGACCTCCATTCATTGTCCTCCACACCTCTCTACCAATCCCTCCACTGACCTCCATTCATTGTCCTCCACCCCTCTCTACCAATCCCTCCACTGACCTCCATTCAGTGTCCTCCACCCCTCTCTACCAATCCCTCCACTGGTCTCCATTCAGTGTCCTCCACCCCTCTCTACCAATCCCTCCACTGACTTCCATTCAGTGTCCTCCACCCCTCTCTACCAATCCCTCCACTGACTTCCATTCAGTGTCCTCCACCCCTCTCTACCAATCCCTTCACTGACCTCCATTGTGTCCTCCACCCCTCTCTACCAATCCCTCCACTGACCTCCATTCATTGTCCTCCACCCCTCTCTACCAATCCCTCCACTGACCTCCATTCAGTGTCCTCCACCCCTCTCTACCAATCCCTCCACTAGCCTCCATTCAGTGTCCTCCACCCCTCTCTACCAATCCCTCCACTGATCTCCATTCATTGTCCTCCACCCCTCTCTACCAATCCCTCCACTGATCTCCATTCATTGTCCTCCACCCCTCTCTACCAATCCCTCCACTGACCTCCATTCAGTGTCCTCCACCCCTCTCTACCAATCCCTCCACTGTTCTCCATTCATTGTCCTCCACTCCTCTCTACCAATCCCTCCACTGACCTCCATTCAGTGTCCTCCACCCCTCTCTACCAATCCCTCCACTGGCCTCCATTCAGTGTCCTCCACCCCTCTCTACCAATCCCTCCACTGGCCTCCATTCATTGTCCTCCACCCCTCTCTACCAATCCCTCCACTGGCCTCCATTCAGTGTCCTCCACCCCTCTCTACCAATCCCTCCACTGACCACCATTCAGTGTCCTCCACCCCTCTCTACCAATCCCTCCACTGGTCTCCATTCAGTGTCCTCCACCCCTCTCTACCAATCCCTCCACTGACCTCCATTCAGTGTCCTCCACCCCTCTCTACCAATCCCTCCACTGGCCTCCATTCAGTGTCCTCCACCCCTCTCTACCAATCCCTCCACTGGTCTCCATTCATTGTCCTCCACCCCTCTCTACCAATCCCTCCACTGGCCTCCATTCAGTGTCCTCCACCCCTCTCTACCAATCCTTCCACTGGCCTCCATTCATTGTCCTCCACCCCTCTCTACCAATCCCTCCACTGGCCTCCATTCATTGGCCTCCACCCCTCTCTACCAATCCCTCCACTGGCCTCCATTCATTGTCCTCCACCCCTCTCTACCAATCCCTCCACTGGCCTCCATTCAGTGTCCTCCACCCCTCTCTACCAATCCCTCCACTGGCCTCCATTCAGTGTCCTCCACCCCTCTCTACCAATCCCTCCACTGACCTCTATTCAGTGTCCTCCACCCCTCTCTACCAATCCCTCCACTGACCTCCATTCAGTGTCCTCCACCCCTCTCTACCAATCCCTCCACTGTCCTCCATTCTGTGTCCTCCACCCCTCTCTACCAATCCCTCCACCCCTCTCTACCAATCCCTCCACTGGCCTCCATTCATTGTCCTCCACCCCTCTCTACCAATCCCTCCACTGGCCTCCATTCATTGTCCTCCACCCCTCTCTACCAATCCCTCCACTGGTCTCCATTCAGTGTCCTCCACCCCTCTCTACCAATCCCTCCACTGGCCTCCATTCATTGTCCTCCACCCCTCTCTACCAATCCCTCCTCTGGCCTCCATTCAGTGTCCTCCACCCCTCTCTACCAATCCCTCCACTGACCTCCATTCAGTGTCCTCCACCCCTCTCTACCAATCCCTCCACTGGTCTCCATTCAGTGTCCTCCACCCCTCTCTACCAATCCCTCCACTGGTCTCCATTCAGTGTCCTCCACCCCTCTCTACCAATCCCTCCACTGGCCTCCATTCATTGTCCTCCACCCCTCTCTACCAATCCCTCCACTGACCTCCATTCAGTGTCCTCCACCCCTCTCTACCAATCCCTCCACTGGCCTCCATTCATTGTCCTCCACCCCTCTCTACCAATCCCTCCACTGGCCTCCATTCATTGTCCTCCACCCCTCTCTACCAATCCCTCCACTCCTCTCTACCAATCCCTCCACTGGTCTCCATTCAGTGTCCTCCACCCCTCT
The DNA here is from genome assembly GCA_029206835.1 of Rana muscosa. Lineage (NCBI taxonomy): Eukaryota > Metazoa > Chordata > Amphibia > Anura > Ranidae > Rana > Rana muscosa. The sequence continues at coordinate 1,127,992,091 of CM055117.1, forward strand.
CTACCAATCCCTCCACTGACCTCCATTCATTGTCCTCCACCCCTCTCTACCAATCCCTCCACTGGCCTCCATTCAGTGTCCTCCACCCCTCTCTACCAATCCCTCCACTGGCCTCCATTCAGTGTCCTCCACCCCTCTCTACCAATCCCTCCACTGACCTCCATTCATTGTCCTCCACCCCTCTCTACCAATCCCTCCACTGACCTCCATTCATTGTCCTCCACCCCTCTCTACCAATCCCTCCACTGACCTCCATTCATTGTCCTCCACCCCTCTCTACCAATCCCTCCACTGGCCTCCATTCAGTGTCCTCCACCCCTCTCTACCAATCCCTCCACTGGCCTCCATTCAGTGTCCTCCACCCCTCTCTACCAATCCCTCCACTGGCCTCCATTCATTGTCCTCCACCCCTCTCTACCAATCCCTCCACTGACCTCCATTGTGTCCTCCACCCCTCTCTACCAATCCCTCCACTGACCTCCATTCATTGTCCTCCACCCCTCTCTACCAATCCCTCCACTGGCCTCCATTCAGTGTCCTCCACCCCTCTCTACCAATCCCTCCACTGGCCTCCATTCATTGTCCTCCACCCCTCTCTACCAATCCCTCCACTGTCCTCCATTCTGTGTCCTCCACCCCTCTCTACCAATCCCTCCACTGACCTCCATTGTGTCCTCCACCCCTCTCTACCAATCCCTCCACCCCTCTCTACCAATCCCTCCACTGGTCTCCATTCAGTGTCCTCCACCCCTCTCTACCAATCCCTCCACCCCTCTCTACCAATCCCTCCACTGGCCTCCATTCAGTGTCCTCCCCCCCTCTCTACCAATCCCTCCACTGGTCTCCATTCATTGTCCTCCACCCCTCTCTACCAATCCCTCCACTGGTCTCCATTCATTGTCCTCCACCCCTCTCTACCAATCCCTCCACTGACCTCCATTCAGTGTCCTCCACCCCTCTCTACCAATCCCTCCACTGGCCTCCATTCAGTGTCCTCCACCCCTCTCTACTAATCCCTCCACTGACCTCCATTCAGTGTCCTCCACCCCTCTCTGCCAATCCCTCTACTGACCTCCATTCAGTGTCCTCCCCCCCTCTCTACCAATCCCTCCACTGGCCTCCATTCAGTGTCCTCCACCCCTCTCTACCAATCCCTCCACTGACCTCCATTCAGTGTCCTCCACCCCTCTCTGCCAATCCCTCTACTGACCTCCATTCAGTGTCCTCCCCCCCTCTCTACCAATCCCTCCACTGGTCTCCATTCAGTGTCCTCCACCCCTCTCTACCAATCCCTCCACTGGCCTCCATTCATTGTCCTCCACCCCTCTCTACCAATCCCTCCACTGGTCTCCATTCAGTGTCCTCCACCCCTCTCTACCAATCCTTCCCACTGGCCTCCATTCATTGTCCTCCACCCCTCTCTACCAATCCCTCCACTGGCCTCCATTCATTGTCCTCCACCCCTCTCTACCAATCCCTCCACTGGCCTCCATTCATTGTCCTCCACCCCTCTCTACCAATCCCTCCACTGGCCTCCATTCATTGTCCTCCACCCCTCTCTACCAATCCCTCCACTGACCTCCATTCAGTGTCCTCCACCCCTCTCTACTAATCCCTCCACTGACCTCCATTCAGTGTCCTCCACCCCTCTCTACCAATCCCTCCACTGGTCTCCATTCATTGTCCTCCACCCCTCTCTACCAATCCCTCCACTGGCCTCCATTCATTGTCCTCCACCCCTCTCTACCAATCCCTCCACTGACCTCCATTCAGTGTCCTCCACCCCTCTCTACCAATCCCTCCACTGGCCTCCATTCAGTGTCCTCCACCCCTCTCTACCAATCCCTCCACTGACCTCGATTCATTGTCCTCCACCCCTCTCTACCAATCCCTCCACTGGCCTCCATTCAGTGTCCTCCACCCCTCTCTACCAATCCCTCCACTGACCTCCATTCAGTGTCCTCCACCCCTCTCTACCAATCCCTCCACTGGCCTCCATTCATTGTCCTCCACCCCTCTCTACCAATCCCTCCACTGACCTCCATTCATTGTCCTCCACCCCTCTCTACCAATCCCTCCACTGACCTCCATTCATTGTCCTCCACCCCTCTCTACCAATCCCTCCACTGGCCTCCATTCAGTGTCCTCCACCCCTCTCTACCAATCCCTCCACTGGCCTCCATTCAGTGTCCTCCACCCCTCTCTACCAATCCCTCCACTGGCCTCCATTCAGTGTCCTCCACCCCTCTCTACCAATCCCTCCACTGACCTCCATTCAGTGTCCTCCACCCCTCTCTACCAATCCCTCCACTGACCTCCATTCATTGTCCTCCACCCCTCTCTACCAATCCTTCCACTGACCACCATTCAGTGTCCTCCACCCCTCTCTACCAATCCCTCCACTGACCTCCATTCAGTGTCCTCCACCCCTCTCTACCAATCCCTCCACTGGTCTCCATTCAGTGTCCTCCACCCCTCTCTACCAATCCCTCCACCCCTCTCTACCAATCCCTCCACTGACCTCCATTCATTGTCCTCCACCCCTCTCTACCAATCCTTCCACTGACCACCATTCAGTGTCCTCCACCCCTCTCTACCAATCCCTCCACTGACCACCATTCAGTGTCCTCCACCCCTCTCTACCAATCCCTCCACTGGTCTCCATTCAGTGTCCTCCACCCCTCTCTACCAATCCCTCCACTGATCTCCATTCAGTGTCCTCCACCCCTCTCTACCAATCCCTCCACTGACCTCCATTCAGTGTCCTCCACCCCTCTCTACCAATCCCTCCGCTGACCTCCATTCAGTGTCCTCCACCCCTCTCTACCAATCCCTCCACTGACCTCCATTCAGTGTCCTCCACCCCTCTCCACCAATCCCTCCACTGACCTCCATTCAGTGTCCTCCACCCCTCTCTACCAATCCCTCCACTGACCTCCATTCAGTGTCCTCCACCCCTCTCTACCAATCCCTCCACTGGTCTCCATTCATTGTCCTCCACCCCTCTCTACCAATCCCTCCACTGACCTCCATTCAGTGTCCTCCACCCCTCTCCTCCAATCCCTCCACTGGTCTCCATTCAGTGTCCTCCACCCCTCTCTACCAATCCCTCCACTGATCTCCATTCAGTGTCCTCCACCCCTCTCTACCAATCCCTCCACTGACCTCCATTCATTGTCCTCCACCCCTCTCTACCAATCCCTCCACTGACCTCCATTCAGTGTCCTCCACCCCTCTCTACCAATCCCTCCACTGGCCTCCATTCATTGTCCTCCACCCCTCTCTACCAATCCCTCCACTGACCTCCATTCAGTGTCCTCCACCCCTCTCTACCAATCCCTCCACTGACCTCCATTCAGTGTCCTCCACCCCTCTCTACCAATCCCTCCACTGACCTCCATTCAGTGGATTGGTCCTCCACCCCTCTCTACCAATCCCTCCACTGGCCTCCATTCAGTGTCCTCCACCCCTCTCTACCAATCCCTCCACTGACCTCCATTCAGTGTCCTCCACCCCTCTCTACCAATCCCTCCACTGGTCTCCATTCATTGTCCTCCACCCCTCTCTACCAATCCCTCCACTGACCTCCATTCAGTGTCCTCCACCCCTCTCTACCAATCCCTCCACTGGCCTCCATTCAGTGTCCTCCACCCCTCTCTACCAATCCCTCCACTGACCTCCATTCAGTGTCCTCCACCCCTCTCTACCAATCCCTCCACTGATCTCCATTCAGTGTCCTCCACCCCTCTCTACCAATCCCTCCACTGATCTCCATTCAGTGTCCTCCACCCCTCTCTACCAATCCCTCCACTGACCTCCATTCATTGTCCTCCACCCCTCTCTACCAATCCCTCCACTGACCTCCATTCAGTGTCCTCCACCCCTCTCTACCAATCCCTCCACTGGCCTCCATTCATTGTCCTCCACCCCTCTCTACCAATCCCTCCACTGACCTCCATTCAGTGTCCTCCACCCCTCTCTACCAATCCCTCCACTGGTCTCCATTCAGTGTCCTCCACCCCTCTCTACCAATCCCTCCACTGACCTCCATTCAGTGGATTGGTCCTCCACCCCTCTCTACCAATCCCTCCACTGGTCTCCATTCAGTGTCCTCCACCCCTCTCTACCAATCCCTCCACTGACCTCCATTCATTGTCCTCCACCCCTCTCTACCAATCCCTCCACTGGTCTCCATTCAGTGTCCTCCACCCCTCTCTACCAATCCCTCCACTGGCCTCCATTCAGTGTCCTCCACCCCTCTCTACCAATCCCTCCACTGACCTCCATTCAGTGTCCTCCACCCCTCTCTACCAATCCCTCCACTGGTCTCCATTCAGTGTCCTCCACCCCTCTCTACCAATCCCTCCACTGGTCTCCATTCAGTGTCCTCCACCCCTCTCTACCAATCCCTCCACTGACCTCCATTCATTGTCCTCCACCCCTCTCTACCAATCCCTCCACTGGTCTCCATTCAGTGTCCTCCACCCCTCTCTACCAATCCCTCCACTGACCTCCATTCAGTGTCCTCCACCCCTCTCTACCAATCCCTCCACTGACCTCCATTCATTGTCCTCCACCCCTCTCTACCAATCCCTCCACTGACCTCCATTCAGTGTCCTCCACCCCTCTGTACCAATCCCTCCACTGACCTCCATTCAGTGTCCTCCACCCCTCTCTACCAATCCCTCCACTGACCTCCATTCAGTGGATTGGTCCTCCACCCCTCTCTACCAATCCCTCCACTGGCCTCCATTCAGTGTCCTCCTCCCCTCTCTACCAATCCCTCCACTGACCTCCATTCAGTGTCCTCCACCCCTCTCTACCAATCCCTCCACTGGTCTCCATTCAGTGTCCTCCACCCCTCTCTACCAATCCCTCCACTGGTCTCCATTCAGTGTCCTCCACCCCTCTCTACCAATCCCTCCACTGACCTCCATTCAGTGTCCTCCACCCCTCTCTACCAATCCCTCCACTGACCTCCATTCAGTGTCCTCCACCCCTCTCTACCAATCCCTCCACTGGTCTCCATTCAGTGTCCTCCACCCCTCTCTACCAATCCCTCCACTGACCTCCATTCAGTGTCCTCCACCCCTCTCTGCCAATCCCTCCACTAACCTCCATTCAGTGTCCTCCACCCCTCTCTACCAATCCCTCCACTGACCTCCATTCAGTGTCCTCCACCCCTCTCTACCAATCCCTCCACTGACCTCCATTCAGTGTCCTCCACCCCTCTCTACCAATCCCTCCACTGGTCTCCATTCATTGTCCTCCACCCCTCTCTACCAATCCCTCCACTGACCTCCATTCAGTGTCCTCCACCCCTCTCTACCAATCCCTCCACTGACCTCCATTCAGTGTCCTCCACCCCTCTCTACCAATCCCTCCACTGACCTCCATTCAGTGTCCTCCACCCCTCTCTACCAATCCCTCCACTGACCTCCATTCAGTGTCCTCCACCCCTCTCTACCAATCCCTCCACTGACCTCCATTCAGTGTCCTCCACCCCTCTCTACCAATCCCTCCACTGGTCTCCATTCAGTGTCCTCCACCCCTCTCTACCAATCCTTCCACTGACCTCCATTCAGTGTCCTCCTCCCCTCTCTACCAATCCCTCTACTAACCTCCATTCAGTGTCCTCCACCCCTCTCTACCAATCCCTCCACTGGTCTCCATTCAGTGTCCTCCACCCCTCTCTACCAATCCCTCCACTGGTCTCCATTCAGTGTCCTCCACCCCTCTCTACCAATCCCTCCACTGGTCTCCATTCAGTGTCCTCCACCCCTCTCTACCAATCCCTCCACTGGCCTCCATTCATTGTCCTCCACCCCTCTCTACCAATCCCTCCACTGACCTCCATTCAGTGTCCTCCACCCCTCTCTACCAATCCCTCCACTGACCTCCATTCAGTGTCCTCCACCCCTCTCTACCAATCCCTCCACTGACCTCCATTCAGTGTCCTCCACCCCTCTCTACCAATCCCTCCACTGACCTCCATTCAGTGTCCTCCACCCCTCTCTACCAATCCCTCCACTGACCTCCATTCAGTGTCCTCCACCCCTCTCTACCAATCCCTCCACTGGTCTCCATTCAGTGTCCTCCACCCCTCTCTACCAATCCCTCCACTGGTCTCCATTCAGTGTCCTCCACCCCTCTCTACCAATCCCTCCACTGGCCTCCATTCAGTGTCCTCCACCCCTCTCTACCAATCCCTCCACTGACCTCCATTCAGTGTCCTCCACCCCTCTCTACCAATCCCTCCACTGGCCTCCATTCAGTGTCCTCCACCCCTCTCTACCAATCCCTCCACTGACCTCCATTCAGTGTCCTCCACCCCTCTCTACCAATCCCTCCACTGACCTCCATTCAGTGTCCTCCACCCCTCTCTACCAATCCCTCCACTGATCTCCATTCAGTGTCCTCCACCCCTCTCTACCAATCCCTCCACTGGCCTCCATTCATTGTCCTCCACCCCTCTCTACCAATCCCTCCACTGGTCTCCATTCAGTGTCCTCTCTACCAATCCCTCCACTGGCCTCCATTCAGTGTCCTCCACCCCTCTCTACCAATCCCTCCACTGGTCTCCATTCAGTGTCCTCCACCCCTCTCTACCAATCCCTCCACTGACCTCCATTCAGTGTCCTCCACCCCTCTCTACCAATCCCTCCACTGACCTCCATTCAGTGTCCTCCACCCCTCTCTGCCAATCCCTCCACTGGCCTCCATTCTGTGTCCTCCACCCCTCTCTACCAATCCCTCCACTGGTCTCCATTCAGTGTCCTCCACCCCTCTCTACCAATCCCTCCACTGGTCTCCATTCAGTGTCCTCCACTGGCCTCCATTCAGTGTCCTCCACCCCTCTCTACCAATCCCTCCACTGACCTCCATTCAGTGTCCTCCACCCCTCTCTACCAATCCCTCCACTGGTCTCCATTCAGTGTCCTCCACCCCTCTCTACCAATCCCTCCACTGGCCTCCATTCAGTGTCCTCCACCCCTCTCTACCAATCCCTCCACTGACCTCCATTCAGTGTCCTCCACCCCTCTCTACCAATCCCTCCACTGACCTCCATTCAGTGTCCTCCACCCCTCTCTACCAATCCCTCCACTGATCTCCATTCAGTGTCCTCCACCCCTCTCTACCAATCCCTCCACTGGCCTCCATTCATTGTCCTCCACCCCTCTCTACCAATCCCTCCACTGACCTCCATTCAGTGTCCTCGACCCCTCTCTACCAATCCCTCCACTGACCTCCATTCAGTGTCCTCCACCCCTCTCTACCAATCCCTCCACTGACCTCCATTCAGTGTCCTCCACCCCTCTCTACCAATCCCTCCACTGGTCTCCATTCAGTGTCCTCCACCCCTCTCTACCAATCCCTCCACTGGTCTCCATTCAGTGTCCTCCACCCCTCTCTACCAATCCCTCCACTGGTCTCCATTCAGTGTCCTCCACCCCTCTCTACCAATCCCTCCACTGACCTCCATTCAGTGTCCTCCACCCCTCTCTACCAATCCCTCCACTGACCTCCATTCAGTGTCCTCCACCCCTCTCTACCAATCCCTCCACTGGTCTCCATTCAGTGTCCTCCACCCCTCTCTACCAATCCCTCCACTGGTCTCCATTCAGTGTCCTCCACCCCTCTCTACCAATCCCTCCACTGGCCTCCATTCAGTGTCCTCCACCCCTCTCTACCAATCCCTCCACTGACCTCCATTCAGTGTCCTCCACCCCTCTCTACCAATCCCTCCACTGACCTCCATTCAGTGTCCTCCACCCCTCTCTACCAATCCCTCCACTGGTCTCCATTCATTGTCCTCCACCCCTCTCTACCAATCCCTCCACTGACCTCCATTCAGTGTCCTCCACCCCTCTCTACCAATCCCTCCACTGACCTCCATTCAGTGTCCTCCACCCCTCTCTACCAATCCCTCCACTGACCTCCATTCAGTGTCCTCCACCCCTCTCTACCAATCCCTCCACTGATCTCCATTCAGTGTCCTCCACCCCTCTCTACCAATCCCTCCACTGGCCTCCATTCATTGTCCTCCACCCCTCTCTACCAATCCCTCCACTGGCCTCCATTCATTGTCCTCCACCCCTCTCTACCAATCCCTCCACTGGTCTCCATTCAGTGTCCTCTCTACCAATCCCTCCACTGGCCTCCATTCAGTGTCCTCCACCCCTCTCTACCAATCCCTCCACTGGTCTCCATTCAGTGTCCTCCACCCCTCTCTACCAATCCCTCCACTGACCTCCATTCAGTGTCCTCCACCCCTCTCTACCAATCCCTCCACTGGTCTCCATTCAGTGTCCTCCACCCCTCTCTACCAATCCCTCCACTGACCTCCATTCAGTGTCCTCCACCCCTCTCTCCCAATCCCTCCACTGGCCTCCATTCTGTGTCCTCCACCCCTCTCTACCAATCCCTCCACTGGTCTCCATTCAGTGTCCTCCACCCCTCTCTACCAATCCCTCCACTGGTCTCCATTCAGTGTCCTCCACTGGCCTCCATTCAGTGTCCTCCACCCCTCTCTACCAATCCCTCCACTGACCTCCATTCAGTGTCCTCCACCCCTCTCTACCAATCCCTCCACTGGTCTCCATTCAGTGTCCTCCACCCCTCTCTACCAATCCCTCCACTGGCCTCCATTCAGTGTCCTCCACCCCTCTCTACCAATCCCTCCACTGACCTCCATTCAGTGTCCTCCACCCCTCTACCAATCCCTCCACTGACCTCCATTCAGTGTCCTCCACCCCTCTCTACCAATCCCTCCACTGATCTCCATTCAGTGTCCTCCACCCCTCTCTACCAATCCCTCCACTAACCTCCATTCAGTGTCCTCCACCTCTCTCTACCAATCCCTCCACTGACCTCCATTCAGTGTCCTCCACCCCTCTCTACCAATCCCTCCACTGACCTCCATTCAGTGTCCTCCACCCCTCTCTACCAATCCCTCCACTGGTCTCCATTCAGTGTCCTCCACCCCTCTCTACCAATCCCTCCACTGGTCTCCATTCAGTGTCCTCCACCCCTCTCTACCAATCCCTCCACTGACCTCTATTCAGTGTCCTCCACCCCTCTCTACCAATCCCTCCACTGACCTCCATTCAGTGTCCTCCACCCCTCTCTACCAATCCCTCCACTGGTCTCCATTCAGTGTCCTCCACCCCTCTCTACCAATCCCTCCACTGGCCTCCATTCAGTGTCCTCCACCCCTCTCTACCAATCCCTCCACTGACCTCCATTCAGTGTCCTCCACCCCTCTCTACCAATCCCTCCACTGACCTCCATTCAGTGTCCTCCACCCCTCTCTACCAATCCCTCCACTGGTCTCCATTCATTGTCCTCCACCCCTCTCTACCAATCCCTCCACTGACCTCCATTCAGTGTCCTCCACCCCTCTCTACCAATCCCTCCACTGACCTCCATTCAGTGTCCTCCACCCCTCTCTACCAATCCCTCCACTGACCTCCATTCAGTGTCCTCCACCCCTCTCTACCAATCCCTCCACTGATCTCCATTCAGTGTCCTCCACCCCTCTCTACCAATCCCTCCACTGGCCTCCATTCATTGTCCTCCACCCCTCTCTACCAATCCCTCCACTGGCCTCCATTCATTGTCCTCCACCCCTCTCTACCAATCCCTCCACTGGTCTCCATTCAGTGTCCTCTCTACCAATCCCTCCACTGGCCTCCATTCAGTGTCCTCCACCCCTCTCTACCAATCCCTCCACTGGTCTCCATTCAGTGTCCTCCACCCCTCTCTACCAATCCCTCCACTGGTCTCCATTCAGTGTCCTCCACCCCTCTCTACCAATCCCTCCACTGACCTCCATTCAGTGTCCTCCACCCCTCTCTACCAATCCCTCCACTGGTCTCCATTCAGTGTCCTCCACCCCTCTCTACCAATCCCTCCACTGACCTCCATTCAGTGTCCTCCACCCCTCTCTGCCAATCCCTCCACTGGCCTCCATTCTGTGTCCTCCACCCCTCTCTACCAATCCCTCCACTGGTCTCCATTCAGTGTCCTCCACCCCTCTCTACCAATCCCTCCACTGGTCTCCATTCAGTGTCCTCCACTGGCCTCCATTCAGTGTCCTCCACCCCTCTCTACCAATCCCTCCACTGACCTCCATTCAGTGTCCTCCACCCCTCTCTACCAATCCCTCCACTGGTCTCCATTCAGTGTCCTCCACCCCTCTCTACCAATCCCTCCACTGGCCTCCATTCAGTGTCCTCCACCCCTCTCTACCAATCCCTCCACTGACCTCCATTCAGTGTCCTCCACCCCTCTACCAATCCCTCCACTGACCTCCATTCAGTGTCCTCCACCCCTCTCTACCAATCCCTCCACTGATCTCCATTCAGTGTCCTCCACCCCTCTCTACCAATCCCTCCACTAACCTCCATTCAGTGTCCTCCACCTCTCTCTACCAATCCCTCCACTGACCTCCATTCAGTGTCCTCCACCCCTCTCTACCAATCCCTCCACTGACCTCCATTCAGTGTCCTCCACCCCTCTCTACCAATCCCTCCACTGACCTCCATTCAGTGTCCTCCACCCCTCTCTACCAATCCCTCCACTGACCTCCATTCAGTGTCCTCCACCCCTCTCTACCAATCCCTCCACTGACCTCCATTCAGTGTCCTCCACCCCTCTCTACCAATCCCTCCACTGACCTCCATTCAGTGTCCTCCACCCCTCTCTACCAATCCCTCCACTGACCTCCATTCAGTGTCCTCCACCCCTCTCTACCAATCCCTCCACTGGTCTCCATTCATTGTCCTCCACCCCTCTCTACCAATCCCTCCACTGACCTCCATTCAGTGTCCTCCACCCCTCTCTACCAATCCCTCCACTGACCTCCATTCAGTGTCCTCCACCCCTCTCTACCAATCCCTCCACTGACCTCCATTCAGTGTCCTCCACCCCTCTCTACCAATCCCTCCACTGACCTCCATTCAGTGTCCTCCACCCCTCTCTACCAATCCCTCCACTGGTCTCCATTCATTGTCCTCCACCCCTCTCTACCAATCCCTCCACTGACCTCCATTCAGTGTCCTCCACCCCTCTCTACCAATCCCTCCACTGACCTCCATTCAGTGTCCTCCACCCCTCTCTACCAATCCCTCCACTGACCTCCATTCAGTGTCCTCCACCCCTCTCTACCAATCCCTCCACTGACCTCCATTCAGTGTCCTCCACCCCTCTCTACCAATCCCTCCACTGACCTCCATTCAGTGTCCTCCACCCCTCTCTACCAATCCCTCCACTGGTCTCCATTCAGTGTCCTCCACCCCTCTCTACCAATCCCTCCACTGGTCTCCATTCAGTGTCCTCCACCCCTCTCTACCAATCCCTCCACTAACCTCCATTCAGTGTCCTCCACCCCTCTCTACCAATCCCTCCACTGACCTCCATTCAGTGTCCTCCACCCCTCTCTACCAATCCCTCCACTGACCTCCATTCAGTGTCCTCCACCCCTCTCTACCAATCCCTCCACTGGTCTCCATTCAGTGTCCTCCACCCCTCTCTACCAATCCCTCCACTGGTCTCCATTCAGTGTCCTCCACCCCTCTCTACCAATCCTTCCACTGACCTCCATTCAGTGTCCTCCTCCCCTCTCTACCAATCCCTCCACTGACCTCCATTCAGTGTCCTCCACCCCTCTCTACCAATCCCTCCACTGGTCTCCATTCAGTGTCCTCCACCCCTCTCTACCAATCCCTCCACTGGTCTCCATTCAGTGTCCTCCACCCCTCTCTACCAATCCCTCCACTGACCTCCATTCAGTGTCCTCCACCCCTCTCTACCAATCCCTCCACTGATCTCCATTCAGTGTCCTCCACCCCTCTCCTCCAATCCCTCCACTGACCTCCATTCATTGTCCTCCACCCCTCTCTACCAATCCCTCCACTGGCCTCCATTCAGTGTCCTCCACCCCTCTCTACCAATCCCTCCACTGGTCTCCATTCAGTGTCCTCCACCCCTCTCTACCAATCCCTCCACTGACCTCCATTCAGTGTCCTCCACCCCTCTCTACCAATCCCTCCACTGATCTCCATTCAGTGTCCTCCACCCCTCTCTACCAATCCCTCCACTGGTCTCCATTCAGTGTCCTCCACCCCTCTCTACCAATCCCTCCACTGGTCTCCATTCAGTGTCCTCCACTGGCCTCCATTCAGTGTCCTCCACCCCTCTCTACCAATCCCTCCACTGACCTCCATTCAGTGTCCTCCACCCCTCTCTACCAATCCCTCCACTGGTCTCCATTCAGTGTCCTCCACCCCTCTCTACCAATCCCTCCACTGGCCTCCATTCAGTGTCCTCCACCCCTCTCTACCAATCCCTCCACTGACCTCCATTCAGTGTCCTCCACCCCTCTCTACCAATCCCTCCACTGACCTCCATTCAGTGTCCTCCACCCCTCTCTACCAATCCCTCCACTGATCTCCATTCAGTGTCCTCCACCCCTCTCTACCAATCCCTCCACTGACCTCCACCCCTCTCTACCAATCCCTCCACTGACCTCCATTCAGTGTCCTCCACCCCTCTCTACCAATCCCTCCACTGACCTCCATTCAGTGTCCTCCACCCCTCTCTACCAATCCCTCCACTGGTCTCCATTCAGTGTCCTCCACCCCTCTCTACCAATCCCTCCACTGGTCTCCATTCAGTGTCCTCCACCCCTCTCTACCAATCCCTCCACTGGTCTCCATTCAGTGTCCTCCACCCCTCTCTACCAATCCCTCCACTGGCCTCCATTCAGTGTCCTCCACCCCTCTCTACCAATCCCTCCACTGACCTCCATTCAGTGTCCTCCACCCCTCTCTACCAATCCCTCCACTGACCTCCATTCAGTGTCCTCCACCCCTCTCTACCAATCCCTCCACTGGTCTCCATTCATTGTCCTCCACCCCTCTCTACCAATCCCTCCACTGACCTCCATTCAGTGTCCTCCACCCCTCTCTACCAATCCCTCCACTGACCTCCATTCAGTGTCCTCCACCCCTCTCTACCAATCCCTCCACTGACCTCCATTCAGTGTCCTCCACCCCTCTCTACCAATCCCTCCACTGGTCTCCATTCAGTGTCCTCCACCCCTCTCTACCAATCCCTCCACTGACCTCCATTCAGTGTCCTCCACCCCTCTCTACCAATCCCTCCACTGACCTCCATTCAGTGTCCTCCACCCCTCTCTGCCAATCCCTCCACTGGCCTCCATTCTGTGTCCTCCACCCCTCTCTACCAATCCCTCCACTGGTCTCCATTCAGTGTCCTCCACCCCTCTCTACCAATCCCTCCACTGGTCTCCATTCAGTGTCCTCCACTGGCCTCCATTCAGTGTCCTCCACCCCTCTCTACCAATCCCTCCACTGACCTCCATTCAGTGTCCTCCACCCCTCTCTACCAATCCCTCCACTGGTCTCCATTCAGTGTCCTCCACCCCTCTCTACCAATCCCTCCACTGGCCTCCATTCAGTGTCCTCCACCCCTCTCTACCAATCCCTCCACTGACCTCCATTCAGTGTCCTCCACCCCTCTACCAATCCCTCCACTGACCTCCATTCAGTGTCCTCCACCCCTCTCTACCAATCCCTCCACTGATCTCCATTCAGTGTCCTCCACCCCTCTCTACCAATCCCTCCACTAACCTCCATTCAGTGTCCTCCACCTCTCTCTACCAATCCCTCCACTAACCTCCATTCAGTGTCCTCCACCCCTCTCTACCAATCCCTCCACTGACCTCCATTCAGTGTCCTCCACCCCTCTCTACCAATCCCTCCACTGACCTCCATTCAGTGTCCTCCACCCCTCTCTACCAATCCCTCCACTGACCTCCATTCAGTGTCCTCCCCCCCCTCTCTACCAATCCCTCCACTGACCTCCATTCAGTGTCCTCCACCCCTCTCTACCAATCCCTCCACTGACCTCCATTCAGTGTCCTCCCCCCCCTCTCTACCAATCCCTCCACTGACCTCCATTCAGTGTCCTCCACCCCTCTCTACCAATCCCTCCACTGGTCTCCATTCAGTGTCCTCCACCCCTCTCTACCAATCCCTCCACTGGTCTCCATTCAGTGTCCTCCACCCCTCTCTACCAGTCCCTCCACTGACCTCCATTCAGTGTCCTCCACCCCTCTCTACCAATCCCTCCACTGGCCTCCATTCATTGTCCTCCACCCCTCTCTACCAATCCCTCCACTGGTCTCCATTCATTGTCCTTCACCCCTCTCTACCAATCCCTCCACTGGCCTCCATTCATTGTCCTCCACCCCTCTCTACCAATCCCTCCACTGGTCTCCATTCAGTGTCCTCCACCCCTCTCTACCAATCCCTCCACTGGTCTCCATTCAGTGTCCTCCACCCCTCTCTACCAATCCCTCCACTGACCTCCATTCAGTGTCCTCCACCCCTCTCTACCAATCCCTCCACTGACCTCCATTCAGTGTCCTCCACCCCTCTCTACCAATCCCTCCACTGGCCTCCATTCATTGTCCTCCACCCCTCTCTACCAATCCCTCCACTGACCTCCATCCAGTGTCCTCCACCCCTCTCTACCAATCCCTCCACTGACCTCCATTCAGTGTCCTCCACCCCTCTCTACCAATCCCTCCACTGACCTCCACTCAGTGTCCTCCACCCCTCTCTACCAATCCCTCCACTGACCTCCATTCAGTGTCCTCCACCCCTCTACCAATCCCTCCACTGACCTCCATTCAGTGTCCTCCACCCCTCTACCAATCCCTCCACTGACCTCCATTCAGTGTCCTCCACCCTTCTCTACCAATCCCTCCACTGGTCTCCATTCAGTGTCCTCCACCCCTCTCTACCAATCCCTCCACTGACCTCCATTCAGTGTCCTCCACCCCTCTCTACCAATCCCTCCACTGGTCTCCATTCATTGTCCTCCACCCCTCTCTACCAATCCCTCCACTGGTCTCCATTCAGTGTCCTCCACCCCTCTCTACCAATCCCTCCACTGTCCTCCATTCAGTGTCCTCCACCCCTCTCTACCAATCCCTCCACTGACCTCCATTCAGTGTCCTCCACCCCTCTCTACCAATCCCTCCACTGACCTCCATTCAGTGTCCTCCACCCTTCTCTACCAATCCCTCCACTGGTCTCCATTCAGTGTCCTCCACCCCTCTCTACCAATCCCTCCACTGACCTCCATTCAGTGTCCTCCACCCCTCTCTACCAATCCCTCCACTGGCCTCCATTCATTGTCCTCCACCCCTCTCTACCAATCCCTCCACTGGCCTCCATTCATTGTCCTCCACCCCTCTCTACCAATCCCTCCACTGGTCTCCATTCAGTGTCCTCCACCCCTCTCTACCAATCCCTCCACTGGCCTCCATTCAGTGTCCTCCTCCCCTCTCTACCAATCCCTCCACTGACCTCCATTCAGTGTCCTCCACCCCTCTCTACCAATCCCTCCACTGACCTCCATTCATTGTCCTCCACCCCTCTCTACCAATCCCTCCACTGGCCTCCATTCATTGTCCTCCACCCCTCTCTACCAATCCCTCCACTGACCTCCATTCAGTGTCCTCCACCCCTCTCTACCAATCCCTCCACTGACCTCCATTCAGTGTCCTCCACCCCTCTCTACCAATCCCTCCACTGACCTCCATTCAGTGTCCTCCACCCCTCTCTACCAATCCCTCCACTGGCCTCCACTCAGTGTCCTCCACCCCTCTCTACCAATCCCTCCACTGGTCTCCATTCAGTGTCCTCCACCCCTCTCTACCAATCCCTCCACTGACCTCCATTCATTGTCCTCCACCCCTCTCTACCAATCCCTCCACTGGCCTCCATTCATTGTCCTCCACCCCTCTCTACCAATCCCTCCACTGACCTCCATTCAGTGTCCTCCACCCCTCTCTACCAATCCCTCCACTGGCCTCCACTCAGTGTCCTCCACCCCTCTCTACCAATCCCTCCACTGGTCTCCATTCAGTGTCCTCCACCCCTCTCTACCAATCCCTCCACTGACCTCCATTCATTGTCCTCCACCCCTCTCTACCAATCCCTCCACTGGCCTCCATTCATTGTCCTCCACCCCTCTCTACCAATCCCTCCACTGACCTCCATTAATTGTCCTCCACCCCTCTCTACCAATCCCTCCACTGGCCTCCATTCAGTGTCCTCCACCCCTCTCTACCAATCCCTCTACTGGTCTCCATTCAGTGTCCTCCACCCCTCTCTACCAATCCCTCCACTGACCTCCATTCAGTGTCCTCCACCCCTCTCTACCAATCCCTCTACTGGTCTCCATTCAGTGTTCTCCACCCCTCTCTACCAATCCCTCCACTGGTCTCCATTCACTGTCCTCCACCCCTCTCTACCAATCCCTCCACTGACCTCCATTCAGTGTCCTCCACCCCTCTCTACCAATCCCTCCACTCCTCTCTACCAATCCCTCCACTGACCTCCATTCAGTGTCCTCCACCCCTCTCTACCAATCCCTCCACTGACCTCCATTCAGTGTCCTCCACCCCTCTCTACCAATCCCTCCACTGACCTCCATTCAGTGTCCTCCACCCCTCTCTACCAATCCCACCACTGACCTCCATTCAGTGTCCTCCACCCTTCTCTACCAATCCCTCCACTGACCTCCATTCAGTGTCCTCCACCCCTCTCTACCACTCCCTCCACTGACCTCCATTCAGTGTCCTCCACCCCTCTACCAATCCCTCCACTGACCTCCATTCAGTGTCCTCCACCCCTCTCTACCAATCCCTCCACTGGCCTCCATTCAGTGTCCTCCATCCCTCTCTACCAATCCCTCCACTGACCTCCATTCAGTGTCATCCACCCCTCTCTACCAATCCCTCCACTGACCTCCATTCAGTGTCCTCCACCCTTCTCTACCAATCCCTCCACTGACCTCCATTCAGTGTCCTCCACCCCTCTCTACCAATCCCTTCACTGACCTCCATTCAGTGTCCTCCACCCCTCTCTACCAATCCCTCCACTGGTCTCCATTCAGTGTCCTCCACCCCTCTCTACCAATCCCTCCACTGACCTCCATTCAGTGTCCTCCACCCCTCTCTACCAATCCCTCCACTGACCTCCATTCAGTGTCCTCCACCCCTCTCTACCAATCCCTCCACTGACCTCCATTCATTGTCCTCCACCCCTCTCTACCAATCCCTCCACTGGCCTCCATTCATTGTCCTCCACCCCTCTCTACCAATCCCTCCACTGACCTCCATTCAGTGTCCTCCACCCCTCTCTACCAATCCCTCCACTGACCTCCATTCAGTGTCCTCCACCCCTCTCTACCAATCCCTCCACTGACCTCCATTCAGTGTCTTCCACCCCTCTCTACCAATCCCTCCACTGACCACCATTCAGTGTCCTCCACCCCTCTCTACCAATCCCTCCACTGACCTCCATTCAGTGTCCTCCACCCCTCTCTACCAATCCCTCCACTGACCTCCATTCAGTGTCCTCCACCCCTCTCTACCAATCCCTCCACTGACCTCCATTCAGTGTCCTCCACCCCTCTCTACCAATCCCTCCACTGACCTCCATTCAGTGTCCTCCACCCCTCTCTACCAATCCCTCCACTGACTTCCATTCAGTGTCCTCCACCCCTCTCTACCAATCCCTCCACTGACCTCCATTCATTGTCCTCCACCCCTCTCTACCAATCCCTCCACTGACCTCCATTCAGTGTCCTCCACCCCTCTCTACCAATCCCTCCACTGGCCTCCATTCAGTGTCCTCCACACCTCTCTACCAATCCCTCCACTGACCTCCATTCAGTGTCCTCCACCCCTCTCTACCAATCTCTCCACTGACCTCCATTCATTGTCCTCCACACCTCTCTACCAATCCCTCCACTGACCTCCATTCATTGTCCTCCACCCCTCTCTACCAATCCCTCCACTGACCTCCATTCAGTGTCCTCCACCCCTCTCTACCAATCCCTCCACTGGTCTCCATTCAGTGTCCTCCACCCCTCTCTACCAATCCCTCCACTGACCTCCATTCAGTGTCCTCCACCCCTCTCTACCAATCCCTCCACTGACCTCCATTCAGTGTCCTCCACCCCTCTCTACCAATCCCTCCACTGATCTCCATTCAGTGTCCTCCACCCCTCTCTACCAATCCCTTCACTGACCTCCATTGTGTCCTCCACCCCTCTCTACCAATCCCTCCACTGACCTCCATTCATTGTCCTCCACCCCTCTCTACCAATCCCTCCACTGACCTCCATTCAGTGTCCTCCACCCCTCTCTACCAATCCCTCCACTAGCCTCCATTCAGTGTCCTCCACCCCTCTCTACCAATCCCTCCACTGATCTCCATTCATTGTCCTCCACCCCTCTCTACCAATCCCTCCACTGGTCTCCATTCATTGTCCTCCACCCCTCTCTACCAATCCCTCCACTGACCTCCATTCAGTGTCCTCCACCCCTCTCTACCAATCCCTCCACTGACCTCCATTCAGTGTCCTCCACCCCTCTCTACCAATCCCTCCACTGGCCTCCATTCATTGTCCTCCACCCCTCTCTACCAATCCCTCCACTGGCCTCCATTCAGTGTCCTCCACCCCTCTCTACCAATCCCTCCACTGGCCTCCATTCATTGTCCTCCACCCCTCTCTACCAATCCCTCCACTGGCCTCCATTCAGTGTCCTCCACCCCTCTCTACCAATCCCTCCACTGACCACCATTCAGTGTCCTCCACCCCTCTCTACCAATCCCTCCACTGACCTCCATTCAGTGTCCTCCACCCCTCTCTACCAATCCCTCCACTGGTCTCCATTCAGTGTCCTCCACCCCTCTCTACCAATCCCTCCACTGACCTCCATTCAGTGTCCTCCACCCCTCTCTACCAATCCCTCCACTGGCCTCCATTCAGTGTCCTCCACCCCTCTCTACCAATCCCTCCACTGGTCTCCATTCATTGTCCTCCACCCCTCTCTACCAATCCCTCCACTGGCCTCCATTCAGTGTCCTCCACCCCTCTCTACCAATCCTTCCACTGGCCTCCATTCATTGTCCTCCACCCCTCTCTACCAATCCCTCCACTGGCCTCCATTCATTGTCCTCCACCCCTCTCTACCAATCCCTCCACTGGCCTCCATTCAGTGTCCTCCACCCCTCTACCAATCCCTCCACTGGCCTCCATTCAGTGTCCTCCACCCCTCTCTACCAATCCCTCCACTGACCTCTATTCAGTGTCCTCCACCCCTCTCTACCAATCCCTCCACTGACCTCCATTCAGTGTCCTCCACCCCTCTCTACCAATCCCTCCACTGTCCTCCATTCTGTGTCCTCCACCCCTCTCTACCAATCCCTCCACCCCTCTCTACCAATCCCTCCACTGGCCTCCATTCATTGTCCTCCACCCCTCTCTACCAATCCCTCCACTGGCCTCCATTCATTGTCCTCCACCCCTCTCTACCAATCCCTCCACTGGTCTCCATTCAGTGTCCTCCACCCCTCTCTACCAATCCCTCCACTGGCCTCCATTCATTGTCCTCCACCCCTCTCTACCAATCCCTCCTCTGGCCTCCATTCAGTGTCCTCCACCCCTCTCTACCAATCCCTCCACTGACCTCCATTCAGTGTCCTCCACCCCTCTCTACCAATCCCTCCACTGGTCTCCATTCAGTGTCCTCCACCCCTCTCTACCAATCCCTCCACTGGCCTCCATTCATTGTCCTCCACCCCTCTCTACCAATCCCTCCACTGACCTCCATTCAGTGTCCTCCACCCCTCTCTACCAATCCCTCCACTGGCCTCCATTCATTGTCCTCCACCCCTCTCTACCAATCCCTCCACTGGCCTCCATTCATTGTCCTCCACCCCTCTCTACCAATCCCTCCACTCCTCTCTACCAATCCCTCCACTGGTCTCCATTCAGTGTCCTCCACCCCTCTCTACCAATCCCTCCACTGGCCTCCATTCATTGTCCTCCACCCCTCTCTACCAATCCCTCCTCTGGCCTCCATTCAGTGTCCTCCACCCCTCTCTACCAATCCCTCCACTGACCTCCATTCAGTGTCCTCCACCCCTCTCTACCAATCCCTCCACTGGTCTCCATTCAGTGTCCTCCACCCCTCTCTACCAATCCCTCCACTGGCCTCCATTCATTGTCCTCCACCCCTCTCTACCAATCCCTCCACTGTCCTCCATTCTGTGTCCTCCACCCCTCTCTACCAATCCCTCCACTGTCCTCCATTCTGTGTCCTCCACCCCTCTCTACCAATCCCTCCACTGACCTCCATTGTGTCCTCCACCCCTCTCTACCAATCCCTCCACTGACCTCCATTCATTGTCCTCCACCCCTCTCTACCAATCCTTCCACTGGCCTCCATTCATTGTCCTCCACCCCTCTCTACCAATCCCTCCACTGGCCTCCATTCATTGTCCTCCACCCCTCTCTACCAATCCCTCCACTGGCCTCCATTCATTGTCCTCCACCCCTCTCTACCAATCCCTCCACTGACCTCCATTCATTGTCCTCCACCCCTCTCTACCAATCCCTCCACTGGCCTCCATTCATTGTCCTCCACCCCTCTCTACCAATCCCTCCACTGGCCTCCATTCATTGTCCTCCACCCCTCTCTACCAATCCCTCCACTGACCTCCATTCAGTGTCCTCCACCCCTCTCTACCAATCCCTCCACCCCTCTCTACCAATCCCTCCACTGGTCTCCATTCAGTGTCCTCCACCCCTCTCTACCAATCCCTCCACCCCTCTCTACCAATCCCTCCACTGGCCTCCATTCAGTGTCCTCCACCCCTCTCTACTAATCCCTCCACTGACCTCCATTCAGTGTCCTCCACCCCTCTCTGCCAATCCCTCTACTGACACCCATTCAGTGTCCTCCCCCCCTCTCTACCAATCCCTCCACTGGCCTCCATTCAGTGTCCTCCACCCCTCTCTACCAATCCCTCCACTGACCTCCATTCAGTGTCCTCCACCCCTCTCTGCCAATCCCTCTACTGACCTCCATTCAGTGTCCTCCCCCCCTCTCTACCAATCCCTCCACTGGTCTCCATTCAGTGTCCTCCACCCCTCTCTACCAATCCCTCCACTGACCTCTATTCATTGTCCTCCACCCCTCTCTACCAATCCCTCCACTGACCTCCATTCAGTGTCCTCCACCCCTCTCTACCAATCCCTCCACTGGCCTCCATTCATTGTCCTCCACCCCTCTCTACCAATCCCTCCACTGGTCTCCATTCAGTGTCCTCCACCCCTCTCTACCAATCCTTCCCACTGGCCTCCATTCATTGTCCTCCACCCCTCTCTACCAATCCCTCCACTGGCCTCCATTCATTGTCCTCCACCCCTCTCTACCAATCCCTCCACTGGCCTCCATTCATTGTCCTCCACCCCTCTCTACCAATCCCTCCACTGGCCTCCATTCATTGTCCTCCACCCCTCTCTACCAATCCCTCCACTGACCTCCATTCAGTGTCCTCCACCCCTCTCTACTAATCCCTCCACTGACCTCCATTCAGTGTCCTCCACCCCTCTCTACCAATCCCTCCACTGGTCTCCATTCATTGTCCTCCACCCCTCTCTACCAATCCCTCCACTGGCCTCCATTCATTGTCCTCCACCCCTCTCTACCAATCCCTCCACTGACCTCCATTCAGTGTCCTCCACCCCTCTCTACCAATCCCTCCACTGGCCTCCATTCAGTGTCCTCCACCCCTCTCTACCAATCCCTCCACTGACCTCCATTCAGTGTCCTCCTCCCCTCTCTACCAATCCCTCCACTGGCCTCCATTCATTGTCCTCCACCCCTCTCTACCAATCCCTCCACTGGCCTCCATTCATTGTCCTCCACCCCTCTCTACCAATCCCTCCACTGACCTCCATTCAGTGTCCTCCACCCCTCTCTACCAATCCCTCCACTGGCCTCCATTCAGTGTCCTCCACCCCTCTCTACCAATCCCTCCACTGATCTCCATTCAGTGTCCTCCACCCCTCTCTACCAATCCCTCCACTGGCCTCCATTCATTGTCCTCCACCCCTCTCTACCAATCCCTCCACTGACCTCCATTCAGTGTCCTCCACCCCTCTCTACCAATCCCTCCACTGACCTCCATTCAGTGTCCTCCACCCCTCTCTACCAATCCCTCCACTGACCTCCATTCAGTGTCCTCCACCCCTCTCTACCAATCCCTCCACTGGCCTCCATTCAGTGTCCTCCACCCCTCTCTACCAATCCCTCCACTGGTCTCCATTCATTGTCCTCCACTCCTCTCTACCAATCCCTCCACTGACCTCCATTCATTGTCCTCCACCCCTCTCTACCAATCCCTCCACTGGCCTCCATTCAGTGTCCTCCACCCCTCTCTACCAATCCTTCCACTGACCACCATTCAGTGTCCTCCACCCCTCTCTACCAATCCCTCCACTGACCTCCATTCATTGTCCTCCACCCCTCTCTACCAATCCCTCCACTGACCTCCATTCAGTGTCCTCCACCCCTCTCTACCAATCCCTCCACTGGTCACCATTCAGTGTCCTCCACCCCTCTCTACTAATCCCTCCACTGACCTCCATTCAGTGTCCTCCACCCCTCTCTACTAATCCCTCCACTGACCTCCATTCATTGTCCTCCACTCCTCTCTACCAATCCCTCCACTGACCTCCATTCAGTGTCCTCCACCCCTCTCTACCAATCCCTCCACTGGTCTCCATTCATTGTCCTCCACCCCTCTCTACCAATCCCTCCACTGACCTCCATTCAGTGTCCTCCACCCCTCTCTACCAATCCCTCCACTGACCTCCATTCATTGTCCTCCACCCCTCTCTACCAATCCCTCCACTGGTCACCATTCAGTGTCCTCCACCCCTCTCTACCAATCCCTCCACTGACCTCCATTCATTGTCCTCCACCCCTCTCTACCAATCCCTCCACTGACCTCCATTCAGTGTCCTCCACCCCTCTCTACCAATCCCTCCACTGATCTCCATTCAGTGTCCTCCACCCCTCTCTACCAATCCCTCCACTGGTCTCCATTCATTGTCCTCCACCCCTCTCTACCAATCCCTCCACTGACCTCCATTCAGTGGATTGGTCCTCCACCCCTCTCTACCAATCCCTCCACTGGCCTCCATTCAGTGTCCTCCACCCCTCTCTACCAATCCCTCCACTGACCTCCATTCAGTGTCCTCCACCCCTCTCTACCAATCCCTCCACTGGTCTCCATTCATTGTCCTCCACCCCTCTCTACCAATCCCTCCACTGACCTCCATTCAGTGTCCTCCACCCCTCTCTACCAATCCCTCCACTGGCCTCCATTCAGTGTCCTCCACCCCTCTCTACCAATCCCTCCACTGACCTCCATTCAGTGTCCTCCACCCCTCTCTACCAATCCCTCCACTGATCTCCATTCAGTGTCCTCCACCCCTCTCTACCAATCCCTCCACTGATCTCCATTCAGTGTCCTCCACCCCTCTCTACCAATCCCTCCACTGACCTCCATTCAGTGTCCTCCACCCCTCTCTACCAATCCCTCCACTGACCTCCATTCAGTGTCCTCCACCCCTCTCTACCAATCCCTCCACTGACCTCCATTCAGTGGATTGGTCCTCCACCCCTCTCTACCAATCCCTCCACTGGCCTCCATTCAGTGTCCTCCACCCCTCTCTACCAATCCCTCCACTGACCTCCATTCAGTGTCCTCCACCCCTCTCTACCAATCCCTCCACTGGTCTCCATTCAGTGTCCTCCACCCCTCTCTACCAATCCCTCCACTGGCCTCCATTCAGTGTCCTCCACCCCTCTCTACCAATCCCTCCACTGACCTCCATTCAGTGTCCTCCACCCCTCTCTACCAATCCCTCCACTGACCTCCATTCATTGTCCTCCACCCCTCTCTACCAATCCCTCCACTGGCCTCCATTCATTGTCCTCCACCCCTCTCTACCAATCCCTCCACTGGTCTCCATTCAGTGTCCTCCACCCTTCTCTACCAATCCCTCCACTGGTCTCCATTCAGTGTCCTCCACCCCTCTCTACCAATCCCTCCACTGACCTCCATTCAGTGTCCTCCACCCCTCTCTACCAATCCCTCCACTGGCCTCCATTCATTGTCCTCCACCCCTCTCTACCAATCCCTCCACTGGCCTCCATTCATTGTCCTCCACCCCTCTCTACCAATCCCTCCACTGGCCTCCATTCATTGTCCTCCACCCCTCTCTACCAATCCCTCCACTGACCTCCATTCAGTGTCCTCCACCCCTCTCTACCAATCCCTCCACTGGTCTCCATTCAGTGTCCTCCACCCCTCTCTACCAATCCCTCCACTGGTCTCCATTCAGTGTCCTCCACCCCTCTCTACCAATCCCTCCACTGGTCTCCATTCAGTGTCCTCCACCCCTCTCTACCAATCCCTCCACTGACCTCCATTCATTGTCCTCCACCCCTCTCTACCAATCCCTCCACTGGTCTCCATTCAGTGTCCTCCACCCCTCTCTACCAATCCCTCCACTGTCCTCCATTCAGTGTCCTCCACCCCTCTCTACCAATCCCTCCACTGACCTCCATTCAGTGTCCTCCACCCCTCTCTACCAATCCCTCCACTGACCTCCATTCAGTGTCCTCCACCCCTCTCTACCAATCCCTCCACTGGTCTCCATTCAGTGTCCTCCACCCCTCTCTACCAATCCCTCCACTGACCTCCATTCAGTGGATTGGTCCTCCACCCCTCTCTACCAATCCCTCCACTGGCCTCCATTCAGTGTCCTCCACCCCTCTCTACCAATCCCTCCACTGACCTCCATTCAGTGTCCTCCACCCCTCTCTACCAATCCCTCCACTGGTCTCCATTCATTGTCCTCCACCCCTCTCTACCAATCCCTCCACTGACCTCCATTCAGTGTCCTCCACCCCTCTCTACCAATCCCTCCACTGACCTCCATTCAGTGTCCTCCACCCCTCTCTACCAATCCCTCCACTGACCTCCATTCAGTGTCCTCCACCCCTCTCTACCAATCCCTCCACTGACCTCCATTCAGTGTCCTCCACCCCTCTCTACCAATCCCTCCACTGACCTCCATTCAGTGTCCTCCACCCCTCTCTACCAATCCCTCCACTGGTCTCCATTCAGTGTCCTCCACCCCTCTCTACCAATCCCTCCACTGGTCTCCATTCAGTGTCCTCCACCCCTCTCTACCAATCCTTCCACTGACCTCCATTCAGTGTCCTCCTCCCCTCTCTACCAATCCCTCCACTGACCTCCATTCAGTGTCCTCCACCCCTCTCTACCAATCCCTCCACTGGTCTCCATTCAGTGTCCTCCACCCCTCTCTACCAATCCCTCCACTGGTCTCCATTCAGTGTCCTCCACCCCTCTCTACCAATCCCTCCACTGACCTCCATTCAGTGTCCTCCACCCCTCTCTACCAATCCCTCCACTGACCTCCATTCAGTGTCCTCCACCCCTCTCTACCAATCCCTCCACTGGTCTCCATTCAGTGTCCTCCACCCCTCTCTACCAATCCCTCCACTGACCTCCATTCAGTGTCCTCCACCCCTCTCTGCCAATCCCTCCACTAACCTCCATTCAGTGTCCTCCACCCCTCTCTACCAATCCCTCCACTGACCTCCATTCAGTGTCCTCCACCCCTCTCTACCAATCCCTCCACTGACCTCCATTCAGTGTCCTCCACCCCTCTCTACCAATCCCTCCACTGGTCTCCATTCATTGTCCTCCACCCCTCTCTACCAATCCCTCCACTGACCTCCATTCAGTGTCCTCCACCCCTCTCTACCAATCCCTCCACTGACCTCCATTCAGTGTCCTCCACCCCTCTCTACCAATCCCTCCACTGACCTCCATTCAGTGTCCTCCACCCCTCTCTACCAATCCCTCCACTGACCTCCATTCAGTGTCCTCCACCCCTCTCTACCAATCCCTCCACTGACCTCCATTCAGTGTCCTCCACCCCTCTCTACCAATCCCTCCACTGACCTCCATTCAGTGTCCTCCACCCCTCTCTACCAATCCCTCCACTGGTCTCCATTCAGTGTCCTCCACCCCTCTCTACCAATCCTTCCACTGACCTCCATTCAGTGTCCTCCTCCCCTCTCTACCAATCCCTCCACTGACCTCCATTCAGTGTCCTCCACCCCTCTCTACCAATCCCTCCACTGACCTCCATTCAGTGTCCTCCACCCCTCTCTACCAATCCCTCCACTGACCTCCATTCAGTGTCCTCCACCCCTCTCTACCAATCCCTCCACTGACCTCCATTCAGTGTCCTCCACCCCTCTCTACCAATCCCTCCACTGGTCTCCATTCAGTGTCCTCCACCCCTCTCTACCAATCCCTCCACTGGTCTCCATTCAGTGTCCTCCACCCCTCTCTACCAATCCCTCCACTGGTCTCCATTCAGTGTCCTCCACCCCTCTCTACCAATCCCTCCACTGGCCTCCATTCATTGTCCTCCACCCCTCTCTACCAATCCCTCCACTGACCTCCATTCAGTGTCCTCCACCCCTCTCTACCAATCCCTCCACTGACCTCCATTCAGTGTCCTCCACCCCTCTCTACCAATCCCTCCACTGACCTCCATTCAGTGTCCTCCACCCCTCTCTACCAATCCCTCCACTGACCTCCATTCAGTGTCCTCCACCCCTCTCTACCAATCCCTCCACTGACCTCCATTCAGTGTCCTCCACCCCTCTCTACCAATCCCTCCACTGACCTCCATTCAGTGTCCTCCACCCCTCTCTACCAATCCCTCCACTGGTCTCCATTCAGTGTCCTCCACCCCTCTCTACCAATCCCTCCACTGGTCTCCATTCAGTGTCCTCCACCCCTCTCTACCAATCCCTCCACTGGCCTCCATTCAGTGTCCTCCACCCCTCTCTACCAATCCCTCCACTGACCTCCATTCAGTGTCCTCCACCCCTCTCTACCAATCCCTCCACTGGCCTCCATTCAGTGTCCTCCACCCCTCTCTACCAATCCCTCCACTGACCTCCATTCAGTGTCCTCCACCCCTCTCTACCAATCCCTCCACTGACCTCCATTCAGTGTCCTCCACCCCTCTCTACCAATCCCTCCACTGATCTCCATTCAGTGTCCTCCACCCCTCTCTACCAATCCCTCCACTGGCCTCCATTCATTGTCCTCCACCCCTCTCTACCAATCCCTCCACTGGTCTCCATTCAGTGTCCTCTCTACCAATCCCTCCACTGGCCTCCATTCAGTGTCCTCCACCCCTCTCTACCAATCCCTCCACTGGTCTCCATTCAGTGTCCTCCACCCCTCTCTACCAATCCCTCCACTGACCTCCATTCAGTGTCCTCCACCCCTCTCTACCAATCCCTCCACTGACCTCCATTCAGTGTCCTCCACCCCTCTCTACCAATCCCTCCACTGGTCTCCATTCAGTGTCCTCCACCCCTCTCTACCAATCCCTCCACTGGCCTCCATTCAGTGTCCTCCACCCCTCTCTACCAATCCCTCCACTGACCTCCATTCAGTGTCCTCCACCCCTCTCTACCAATCCCTCCACTGACCTCCATTCAGTGTCCTCCACCCCTCTCTACCAATCCCTCCACTGATCTCCATTCAGTGTCCTCCACCCCTCTCTACCAATCCCTCCACTGGCCTCCATTCATTGTCCTCCACCCCTCTCTACCAATCCCTCCACTGACCTCCATTCAGTGTCCTCCACCCCTCTCTACCAATCCCTCCACTGACCTCCATTCAGTGTCCTCCACCCCTCTCTACCAATCCCTCCACTGACCTCCATTCAGTGTCCTCCACCCCTCTCTACCAATCCCTCCACTGGTCTCCATTCAGTGTCCTCCACCCCTCTCTACCAATCCCTCCACTGGTCTCCATTCAGTGTCCTCCACCCCTCTCTACCAATCCCTCCACTGACCTCCATTCAGTGTCCTCCACCCCTCTCTACCAATCCCTCCACTGACCTCCATTCAGTGTCCTCCACCCCTCTCTACCAATCCCTCCACTGACCTCCATTCAGTGTCCTCCACCCCTCTCTACCAATCCCTCCACTGGTCTCCATTCAGTGTCCTCCACCCCTCTCTACCAATCCCTCCACTGGTCTCCATTCAGTGTCCTCCACCCCTCTCTACCAATCCCTCCACTGGCCTCCATTCAGTGTCCTCCACCCCTCTCTACCAATCCCTCCACTGACCTCCATTCAGTGTCCTCCACCCCTCTCTACCAATCCCTCCACTGACCTCCATTCAGTGTCCTCCACCCCTCTCTACCAATCCCTCCACTGGTCTCCATTCATTGTCCTCCACCCCTCTCTACCAATCCCTCCACTGACCTCCATTCAGTGTCCTCCACCCCTCTCTACCAATCCCTCCACTGACCTCCATTCAGTGTCCTCCACCCCTCTCTACCAATCCCTCCACTGACCTCCATTCAGTGTCCTCCACCCCTCTCTACCAATCCCTCCACTGATCTCCATTCAGTGTCCTCCACCCCTCTCTACCAATCCCTCCACTGGCCTCCATTCATTGTCCTCCACCCCTCTCTACCAATCCCTCCACTGGCCTCCATTCATTGTCCTCCACCCCTCTCTACCAATCCCTCCACTGGTCTCCATTCAGTGTCCTCTCTACCAATCCCTCCACTGGCCTCCATTCAGTGTCCTCCACCCCTCTCTACCAATCCCTCCACTGGTCTCCATTCAGTGTCCTCCACCCCTCTCTACCAATCCCTCCACTGACCTCCATTCAGTGTCCTCCACCCCTCTCTACCAATCCCTCCACTGGTCTCCATTCAGTGTCCTCCACCCCTCTCTACCAATCCCTCCACTGGTCTCCATTCAGTGTCCTCCACTGGCCTCCATTCAGTGTCCTCCACCCCTCTCTACCAATCCCTCCACTGACCTCCATTCAGTGTCCTCCACCCCTCTCTACCAATCCCTCCACTGGTCTCCATTCAGTGTCCTCCACCCCTCTCTACCAATCCCTCCACTGGCCTCCATTCAGTGTCCTCCACCCCTCTCTACCAATCCCTCCACTGACCTCCATTCAGTGTCCTCCACCCCTCTACCAATCCCTCCACTGACCTCCATTCAGTGTCCTCCACCCCTCTCTACCAATCCCTCCACTGATCTCCATTCAGTGTCCTCCACCCCTCTCTACCAATCCCTCCACTAACCTCCATTCAGTGTCCTCCACCTCTCTCTACCAATCCCTCCACTAACCTCCATTCAGTGTCCTCCACCCCTCTCTACCAATCCCTCCACTGACCTCCATTCAGTGTCCTCCACCCCTCTCTACCAATCCCTCCACTGACCTCCATTCAGTGTCCTCCACCCCTCTCTACCAATCCCTCCACTGACCTCCATTCAGTGTCCTCCCCCCCCTCTCTACCAATCCCTCCACTGACCTCCATTCAGTGTCCTCCACCCCTCTCTACCAATCCCTCCACTGACCTCCATTCAGTGTCCTCCACCCCTCTCTACCAATCCCTCCACTGGTCTCCATTCATTGTCCTCCACCCCTCTCTACCAATCCCTCCACTGGCCTCCATTCATTGTCCTCCACCCCTCTCTACCAATCCCTCCACTGGTCTCCATTCAGTGTCCTCCACCCTTCTCTACCAATCCCTCCACTGGTCTCCATTCAGTGTCCTCCACCCCTCTCTACCAATCCCTCCACTGACCTCCATTCAGTGTCCTCCACCCCTCTCTACCAATCCCTCCACTGGCCTCCATTCAGTGTCCTCCACCCCTCTCTACCAATCCCTCCACTGGCCTCCATTCATTGTCCTCCACCCCTCTCTACCAATCCCTCCACTGACCTCCATCCAGTGTCCTCCACCCCTCTCTACCAATCCCTCCACTGACCTCCATTCAGTGTCCTCCACCCCTCTCTACCAATCCCTCCACTGACCTCCATTCAGTGTCCTCCACCCTTCTCTACCAATCCCTCCACTGGTCTCCATTCAGTGTCCTCCACCCCTCTCTACCAATCCCTCCACTGGTCTCCATTCAGTGTCCTCCACCCCTCTCTACCAATCCCTCCACTGGCCTCCATTCATTGTCCTCCACCCCTCTCTACCAATCCCTCCACTGGCCTCCATTCATTGTCCTCCACCCCTCTCTACCAATCCCTCCACTGACCTCCATTCAGTGTCCTCCACCCCTCTCTACCAATCCCTCCACTGGTCTCCATTCAGTGTCCTCCACCCCTCTCTACCAATCCCTCCACTGGTCTCCATTCATTGTCCTCCACACCTCTCTACCAATCCCTCCACTGACCTCCATTCAGTGTCCTCCACCCCTCTCTACCAATCCCTCCACTGACCTCCATTCAGTGTCCTCCACCCCTCTCTACCAATCCCTCCACTGACCTCCATTCAGTGTCCTCCACCCCTCTCTACCAATCCCTCCACTGGTCTCCATTCATTGTCCTCCACCCCTCTCTACCAATCCCTCCACTGGTCTCCATTCAGTGTCCTCCACCCCTCTCTACCAATCCCTCCACTGTCCTCCATTCAGTGTCCTCCACCCCTCTCTACCAATCCCTCCACTGACCTCCATTCAGTGTCCTCCACCCCTCTCTACCAATCCCTCCACTGACCTCCATTCAGTGTCCTCCACCCTTCTCTACCAATCCCTCCACTGGTCTCCATTCAGTGTCCTCCACCCCTCTCTACCAATCCCTCCACTGACCTCCATTCAGTGTCCTCCACCCCTCTCTACCAATCCCTCCACTGGCCTCCATTCATTGTCCTCCACCCCTCTCTACCAATCCCTCCACTGGCCTCCATTCATTGTCCTCCACCCCTCTCTACCAATCCCTCCACTGGCCTCCATTCATTGTCCTCCACCCCTCTCTACCAATCCCTCCACTGGTCTCCATTCAGTGTCCTCCACCCTTCTCTACCAATCCCTCCACTGGTCTCCATTCAGTGTCCTCCACCCCTCTCTACCAATCCCTCCACTGACCTCCATTCAGTGTCCTCCACCCCTCTCTACCAATCCCTCCACTGGCCTCCATTCATTGTCCTCCACCCCTCTCTACCAATCCCTCCACTGGCCTCCATTCATTGTCCTCCACCCCTCTCTACCAATCCCTCCACTGGCCTCCATTCATTGTCCTCCACCCCTCTCTACCAATCCCTCCACTGGCCTCCATTCAGTGTCCTCCACCCCTCTCTACCAATCCCTCCACTGGTCTCCATTCAGTGTCCTCCACCTCTCTCTACCAATCCCTCCACTGGTCTCCATTCAGTGTCCTCCACCCCTCTCTACCAATCCCTCCACTGACCTCCATTCATTGTCCTCCACCCCTCTCTACCAATCCCTCCACTGGTCTCCATTCAGTGTCCTCCACCCCTCTCTACCAATCCCTCCACTGTCCTCCATCCCTCTCTACCAATCCCTCCACTGACCTCCATTCAGTGTCCTCCACCCCTCTCTACCAATCCCTCCACTGGTCTCCATTCAGTGTCCTCCACCCCTCTCTACCAATCCCTCCACTGACCTCCATTCAGTGTCCTCCACCCCTCTCTACCAATCCCTCTACTGACCTCCATTCAGTGTCCTCCACCCCTCTCTACCAATCCCTCCACTGACCTCCATTCAGTGTCCTCCACCCCTCTCTACCAATCCCTCCACTGACCTCCATTCATTGTCCTCCACCCCTCTCTACCAATCCCTCCACTGGCCTCCATTCATTGTCCTCCACCCCTCTCTACCAATCCCTCCACTGACCTCCATTCAGTGTCCTCCACCCCTCTCTACCAATCCCTCCACTGGCCTCCATTCATTGTCCTCCACCCCTCTCTACCAATCCCTCCACTGACCTCCATTCAGTGTCCTCCACCCCTCTCTACCAATCCCTCCACTGGCCTCCACTCAGTGTCCTCCACCCCTCTCTACCAATCCCTCCACTGGTCTCCATTCAGTGTCCTCCACCCCTCTCTACCAATCCCTCCACTGACCTCCATTCATTGTCCTCCACCCCTCTCTACCAATCCCTCCACTGGCCTCCATTCATTGTCCTCCACCCCTCTCTACCAATCCCTCCACTGACCTCCATTAATTGTCCTCCACCCCTCTCTACCAATCCCTCCACTGGCCTCCATTCAGTGTCCTCCACCCCTCTCTACCAATCCCTCTACTGGTCTCCATTCAGTGTCCTCCACCCCTCTCTACCAATCCCTCCACTGACCTCCATTCAGTGTCCTCCACCCCTCTCTACCAATCCCTCTACTGGTCTCCATTCAGTGTCCTCCACCCCTCTCTACCAATCCCTCCACTGGTCTCCATTCACTGTCCTCCACCCCTCTCTACCAATCCCTCCACTGACCTCCATTCAGTGTCCTCCACCCCTCTCTACCAATCCCTCCACTCCTCTCTACCAATCCCTCCACTGACCTCCATTCAGTGTCCTCCACCCCTCTCTACCAATCCCTCCACTCCTCTCTACCAATCCCTCCACTGACCTCCATTCAGTGTCCTCCACCCCTCTCTACCAATCCCTCCACTGACCTCCATTCATTGTCCTCCACCCCTCTCTACCAATCCCTCCACTGACCTCCATTCAGTGTCCTCCACCCCTCTCTACCAATCCCTCCACTGGCCTCCATTCATTGTCCTCCACCCCTCTCTACCAATCCCTCCACTGACCTCCATTCAGTGTCCTCCACCCCTCTCTACCAATCCCTCCACTGACCTCCATTCAGTGTCCTCCACCCCTCTCTACCAATCCCTCCACTGACCTCCATTCAGTGTCCTCCACCCCTCTCTACCAATCCCTCCACTGACCTCCATTCAGTGTCCTCCACCCCTCTCTACCAATCCCTCCACTGACCTCCATTCATTGTCCTCCACCCCTCTCTACCAATCCCTCCACTGGCCTCCATTCATTGTCCTCCACCCCTCTCTACCAATCCCTCCACTGACCTCCATTCAGTGTCCTCCACCCCTCTCTACCAATCCCTCCACTGACCTCCATTCAGTGTCCTCCACCCCTCTCTACCAATCCCTCCACTGACCTCCATTCAGTGTCCTCCACCCCTCTCTACCAATCCCTCCACTGGCCTCCACTCAGTGTCCTCCACCCCTCTCTACCAATCCCTCCACTGGTCTCCATTCAGTGTCCTCCACCCCTCTCTACCAATCCCTCCAC
The DNA here is from genome assembly GCA_029206835.1 of Rana muscosa. Taxonomy (NCBI): domain Eukaryota; kingdom Metazoa; phylum Chordata; class Amphibia; order Anura; family Ranidae; genus Rana; species Rana muscosa. The sequence goes on from CM055117.1 coordinate 1,128,025,218, forward strand.
TGGTCTCCATTCAGTGTCCTCCACCCCTCTCTACTAATCCCTCCACTGACCTCCATTCATTGTCCTCCACCCCTCTCTACCAATCCCTCCACTGGCCTCCATTCATTGTCCTCCACCCCTCTCTACCAATCCCTCCACTGACCTCCATTCAGTGTCCTCCACCCCTCTCTACCAATCCCTCCACTGGCCTCCACTCAGTGTCCTCCACCCCTCTCTACCAATCCCTCCACTGGTCTCCATTCAGTGTCCTCCACCCCTCTCTACCAATCCCTCCACTGACCTCCATTCATTGTCCTCCACCCCTCTCTACCAATCCCTCCACTGGCCTCCATTCATTGTCCTCCACCCCTCTCTACCAATCCCTCCACTGACCTCCATTAATTGTCCTCCACCCCTCTCTACCAATCCCTCCACTGGCCTCCATTCAGTGTCCTCCACCCCTCTCTACCAATCCCTCTACTGGTCTCCATTCAGTGTCCTCCACCCCTCTCTACCAATCCCTCCACTGACCTCCATTCAGTGTCCTCCACCCCTCTCTACCAATCCCTCTACTGGTCTCCATTCAGTGTCCTCCACCCCTCTCTACCAATCCCTCCACTGGTCTCCATTCACTGTCCTCCACCCCTCTCTACCAATCCCTCCACTGACCTCCATTCAGTGTCCTCCACCCCTCTCTACCAATCCCTCCACTCCTCTCTACCAATCCCTCCACTGACCTCCATTCAGTGTCCTCCACCCCTCTCTACCAATCCCTCCACTCCTCTCTACCAATCCCTCCACTGACCTCCATTCAGTGTCCTCCACCCCTCTCTACCAATCCCTCCACTGACCTCCATTCATTGTCCTCCACCCCTCTCTACCAATCCCTCCACTGGCCTCCATTCATTGTCCTCCACCCCTCTCTACCAATCCCTCCACTGACCTCCATTCAGTGTCCTCCACCCCTCGATACCAATCCCTCCACTGACCTCCATTCAGTGTCCTCCACCCCTCTCTACCAATCCCTCCACTGACCTCCATTCAGTGTCCTCCACCCCTCTCTACCAATCCCTCCACTGGCCTCCACTCAGTGTCCTCCACCCCTCTCTACCAATCCCTCCACTGGTCTCCATTCAGTGTCCTCCACCCCTCTCTACCAATCCCTCCACTGACCTCCATTCATTGTCCTCCACCCCTCTCTACCAATCCCTCCACTGGCCTCCATTCATTGTCCTCCACCCCTCTCTACCAATCCCTCCACTGACCTCCATTCAGTGTCCTCCACCCCTCTCTACCAATCCCTCCACTGGCCTCCACTCAGTGTCCTCCACCCCTCTCTACCAATCCCTCCACTGGTCTCCATTCAGTGTCCTCCACCCCTCTCTACCAATCCCTCCACTGACCTCCATTCATTGTCCTCCACCCCTCTCTACCAATCCCTCCACTGGCCTCCATTCATTGTCCTCCACCCCTCTCTACCAATCCCTCCACTGACCTCCATTAATTGTCCTCCACCCCTCTCTACCAATCCCTCCACTGGCCTCCATTCAGTGTCCTCCACCCCTCTCTACCAATCCCTCTACTGGTCTCCATTCAGTGTCCTCCACCCCTCTCTACCAATCCCTCCACTGACCTCCATTCAGTGTCCTCCACCCCTCTCTACCAATCCCTCCACTGGTCTCCATTCAGTGTCCTCCACCCCTCTCTACCAATCCCTCCACTGGTCTCCATTCAGTGTCCTCCACCCCTCTCTACCAATCCCCCCACTGGTCTCCATTCAGTGTCCTCCACCCCTCTCTACCAAACCCTCCACTGGCCTCCATTCAGTGTCCTCCACCCCTCTCTACCAATCCCTCCACTGATCTCCATTCAGTGTCCTCCACCCCTCTCTACCAATCCCTCCACTGGCCTCCATTCATTGTCCTCCACCCCTCTACCAATCCCTCCACTGACCTCCATTCAGTGTCCTCCACCCCTCTCTACCAATCCCTCCACTGACCTCCATTCATTGTCCTCCACCCCTCTCTACCAATCCCTCCACTGGCCTCCATTCAGTGTCCTCCACCCCTCTCTACCAATCCCTCCACTGGTCTCCATTCAGTGTCCTCCACCCCTCTCTACCAATCCCTCCACTGGTCTCCATTCATTGTCCTCCACCCCTCTCTACCAATCCCTCCACTGGCCTCCATTCAGTGTCCTCCACCCCTCTCTACCAATCCCTCCACTGACCTCCATTCAGTGTCCTCTACCCCTCTCTACCAATCCCTCCACTGGCCTCCATTCATTGTCCTCCACCCCTCTCTACCAATCCCTCCACTGACCTCCATTCAGTGTCCTCCACCCCTCTCTACCAATCCCTCCACTGGCCTCCATTCAGTGTCCTCCACCCCTCTCTACCAATCCCTCCACTGACCTCTATTCAGTGTCCTCCACCCCTCTCTACCAATCCCTCCACTGACCTCCATTCAGTGTCCTCCACCCCTCTACCAATCCCTCCACTGACCTCCATTCAGTGTCCTCCACCCCTCTCTACCAATCCCTCCACTGACCTCCATTCAGTGTCCTCCACCCCTCTCTACCAATCCCTCCACTGACCTCCATTCAGTGTCCTCCACCCCTCTACCAATCCCTCCACTGACCTCCATTCAGTGTCCTCCACCCCTCTACCAATCCCTCCACTGACCTCCATTCAGTGTCCTCCACCCCTCTCTACCAATCCCCTCCACCGCCTCCATTCAGTGTCCTCCACCCCTCTCTACCAATCCCTCCACTGACCTCCATTCAGTGTCCTCCACCCCTCTCTACCAATCCCTCCACTGGTCTCCATTCAGTGTCCTCCACCCCTCTCTACCAATCCCTCCACTGGTCTCCATTCAGTGTCCTCCACCCCTCTCTACCAATCCCCCCACTGGTCTCCATTCAGTGTCCTCCACCCCTCTCTACCAAACCCTCCACTGGCCTCCATTCAGTGTCCTCCACCCCTCTCTACCAATCCCTCCACTGATCTCCATTCAGTGTCCTCCACCCCTCTCTACCAATCCCTCCACTGGCCTCCATTCATTGTCCTCCACCCCTCTACCAATCCCTCCACTGACCTCCATTCAGTGTCCTCCACCCCTCTCTACCAATCCCTCCACTGACCTCCATTCATTGTCCTCCACCCCTCTCTACCAATCCCTCCACTGGCCTCCATTCAGTGTCCTCCACCCCTCTCTACCAATCCCTCCACTGGTCTCCATTCAGTGTCCTCCACCCCTCTCTACCAATCCCTCCACTGGTCTCCATTCATTGTCCTCCACCCCTCTCTACCAATCCCTCCACTGGCCTCCATTCAGTGTCCTCCACCCCTCTCTACCAATCCCTCCACTGACCTCCATTCAGTGTCCTCTACCCCTCTCTACCAATCCCTCCACTGGCCTCCATTCATTGTCCTCCACCCCTCTCTACCAATCCCTCCACTGACCTCCATTCAGTGTCCTCCACCCCTCTCTACCAATCCCTCCACTGGCCTCCATTCAGTGTCCTCCACCCCTCTCTACCAATCCCTCCACTGACCTCTATTCAGTGTCCTCCACCCCTCTCTACCAATCCCTCCACTGACCTCCATTCAGTGTCCTCCACCCCTCTACCAATCCCTCCACTGACCTCCATTCAGTGTCCTCCACCCCTCTCTACCAATCCCTCCACTGACCTCCATTCAGTGTCCTCCACCCCTCTCTACCAATCCCTCCACTGACCTCCATTCAGTGTCCTCCACCCCTCTACCAATCCCTCCACTGACCTCCATTCAGTGTCCTCCACCCCTCTACCAATCCCTCCACTGACCTCCATTCATTGTCCTCCACCCCTCTCTACCAATCCCTCCACTGGCCTCCATTCAGTGTCCTCCACCCCTCTCTACCAATCCCTCCACTGACCTCCATTCAGTGTCCTCCACCCCTCTACCAATCCCTCCACTGACCTCCATTCAGTGTCCTCCACCCCTCTCTACCAATCCCCTCCACCGCCTCCATTCAGTGTCCTCCACCCCTCTCTACCAATCCCTCCACTGACCTCCATTCAGTGTCCTCCACCCCTCCCTACCAATCCCTCCACTGGTCTCCATTCAGTGTCCTCCACCCCTCTCTACCAATCCCTCCACTGACCTCCATTCAGTGTCCTCCACCCTTCTCTACCAGTCCCTCCACTGACCTCCATTCAGTGTCCTCCACCCTTCTCTACCAATCCCTCCACTGGTCTCCATTCAGTGTCCTCCACCCCTCTCTACCAATCCCTCCACTGACCTCCATTCAGTGTCCTCCACCCCTCTCTACCAATCCCTCCACTGGCCTCCATTCAGTGTCCTCCACCCCTCTCTACCAATCCCTCCACTGACCTCCATTCAGTGTCCTCCACCCCTCTCTACCAATCCCTCCACTGACCTCCATTCATTGTCCTCCACCCCTCTCTACCAATCCCTCCACTGGCCTCCATTCAGTGTCCTCCACCCCTCTCTACCAATCCCTCCACTGACCTCCATTCAGTGTCCTCCACCCCTCTCTACCAATCCCTCCACTGACCTCCATTCATTGTCCTCCACCCCTCTACCAATCCCTCCACTGGCCTCCATTCAGTGTCCTCCACCCCTCTCTACCAATCCCTCCACTGACCTCCATTCAGTGTCCTCCACCCCTCTCTACCAATCCCTCCACTGGCCTCCATTCAGTGTCCTCCACCCCTCTCTACCAATCCCTCCACTGGCCTCCATTCAGTGTCCTCCACCCCTCTCTACCAATCCCTCCACTGACCTCCATTCAGTGTCCTCCACCCCTCTCTACCAATCCCTCCACTGATCTCCATTCAGTGTCCTCCACCCCTCTCTACCAATCCCTCCACTGACCTCCATTCATTGTCCTCCACCCCTCTCTACCAATCCTTCCACTGACCTCCATTCAGTGTCCTCCACCCCTCTCTACCAATCCCTCCACTGGTCTCCATTCAGTGTCCTCCACCCCTCTCTACCAATCCCTCCACTCCTCTCTACCAATCCCTCCACTGGCCTCCATTCATTGTCCTCCACCCCTCTCTACCAATCCCTCCACTGACCTCCATTCAGTGTCCTCCACCCCTCTCTACCAATCCCTCCACTGACCTCCATTCAGTGTCCTCCACCCCTCTCTACCAATCCCTCCACTGACCTCCATTCAGTGTCCTCCACCCCTCTCTACCAATCCCTCCACTGACCTCCATTCAGTGTCCTCCACCCCTCTCTACCAATCCCTCCACTGACCTCCATTCAGTGTCCTCCACCCCTCTCTACCAATCCCTCCACTGGTCTCCATTCATTGTCCTCCACCCCTCTCCTCCAATCCCTCCACTGGTCTCCATTCAGTGTCCTCCACCCCTCTCTACCAATCCCTCCACTGACCTCCATTCAGTGTCCTCCACCCCTCTCTACCAATCCCTCCACTGACCTCCATTCAGTGTCCTCCACCCCTCTCTACCAATCCCTCCACTGACCTCCATTCAGTGTCCTCCACCCCTCTCTACCAATCCCTCCACTGACCTCCATTCATTGTCCTCCACCCCTCTCTACCAATCCCTCCACTGACCTCCATTCAGTGTCCTCCACCCCTCTCTACCAATCCCTCCACTGGCCTCCATTCATTGTCCTCCACCCCTCTCTACCAATCCCTCCACTGACCTCCATTCAGTGTCCTCCACCCCTCTCTACCAATCCCTCCACTGACCTCCATTCAGTGTCCTCCACCCCTCTCTACCAATCCCTCCACTGACCTCCATTCAGTGGATTGGTCCTCCACCCCTCTCTACCAATCCCTCCACTGGCCTCCATTCAGTGTCCTCCTCCCCTCTCTACCAATCCCTCCACTGACCTCCATTCAGTGTCCTCCACCCCTCTCTACCAATCCCTCCACTGACCTCCATTCAGTGTCCTCCACCCCTCTCTACCAATCCCTCCACTGGTCTCCATTCATTGTCCTCCACCCCTCTCTACCAATCCCTCCACTGACCTCCATTCAGTGTCCTCCACCCCTCTCTACCAATCCCTCCACTGGTCTCCATTCATTGTCCTCCACCCCTCTCTACCAATCCCTCCACTGGCCTCCATTCAGTGTCCTCCACCCCTCTCTACCAATCCCTCCACTGACCTCCATTCAGTGTCCTCCACCCCTCTCTACCAATCCCTCCACTGACCTCCATTCAGTGTCCTCCACCCCTCTCTACCAATCCCTCCACTGACCTCCATTCAGTGTCCTCCACCCCTCTCTACCAATCCCTCCACTGACCTCCATTCAGTGTCCTCCACCCCTCTCTACCAATCCCTCCACTGACCTCCATTCAGTGTCCTCCACCCCTCTCTACCAATCCCTCCACTGACCTCCATTCATTGTCCTCCACCCCTTTCTACCAATCCCTCCACTGACCTCCATTCAGTGTCCTCCACCCCTCTCTACCAATCCCTCCACTGACCTCCATTCAGTGTCCTCCACCCCTCTCTACCAATCCCTCCACTGACCTCCATTCAGTGGATTGGTCCTCCACCCCTCTCTACCAATCCCTCCACTGGCCTCCATTCAGTGTCCTCCACCCCTCTCTACCAATCCCTCCACTGACCTCCATTCAGTGTCCTCCACCCCTCTCTACCAATCCCTCCACTGGTCTCCATTCATTGTCCTCCACCCCTCTCTACCAATCCCTCCACTGACCTCCATTCAGTGTCCTCCACCCCTCTCTACCAATCCCTCCACTGACCTCCATTCAGTGTCCTCCACCCCTCTCTACCAATCCCTCCACTGACCTCCATTCAGTGTCCTCCACCCCTCTCTACCAATCCCTCCACTGACCTCCATTCAGTGTCCTCCACCCCTCTCTACCAATCCCTCCACTGACCTCCATTCAGTGTCCTCCACCCCTCTCTACCAATCCCTCCACTGACCTCCATTCAGTGTCCTCCACCCCTCTCTACCAATCCCTCCACTGGTCTCCATTCATTGTCCTCCACCCCTCTCTACCAATCCCTCCACTGACCTCCATCCAGTGTCCTCCACCCCTCTCTACCAATCCCTCCACTGACCTCCATTCAGTGTCCTCCACCCCTCTCTACCAATCCCTCCACTGACCTCCATTCAGTGTCCTCCACCCCTCTCTACCAATCCCTCCACTGGTCTCCATTCAGTGTCCTCCACCCCTCTCTACCAATCCCTCCACTGTCCTCCAGTGTCCTCCACCCCTCTCTACCAATCCCTCCACTGACCTCCATTCAGTGTCCTCCACCCCTCTCTACCAATCCCTCCACTGACCTCCATTCAGTGTCCTCCACCCCTCTCTACCAATCCCTCCACTGACCTCCATTCAGTGTCCTCCACCCCTCTCTGCCAATCCCTCCACTGGCCTCCATTCTGTGTCCTCCACCCCTCTCTACCAATCCCTCCACTGACCTCCATTCAGTGTCCTCCACCCCTCTCTACCAATCCCTCCACTGGTCTCCATTCAGTGTCCTCCACCCCTCTCTACCAATCCCTCCACTGGCCTCCATTCAGTGTCCTCCACCCCTCTCTACCAATCCCTCCACTGACCTCCATTCAGTGTCCTCCACCCCTCTACCAATCCCTCCACTGACCTCCATTCAGTGTCCTCCACCCCTCTCTACCAATCCCTCCACTGATCTCCATTCAGTGTCCTCCACCCCTCTCTACCAATCCCTCCACTGGCCTCCATTCATTGTCCTCCACCCCTCTCTACCAATCCCTCCACTGACCTCCATTCAGTGTCCTCCACCCCTCTCTACCAATCCCTCCACTGGTCTCCATTCAGTGTCCTCCACCCCTCTCTACCAATCCCTCCACTGGTCTCCATTCAGTGTCCTCCACCCCTCTCTACCAATCCCTCCACTGACCTCCATTCAGTGTCCTCCCCCCCTCTCTACCAATCCCTCCACTGACCTCCATTCAGTGTCCTCCACCCCTCTCTACCAATCCCTCCACTGACCTCCATTCAGTGTCCTCCGCCCCTCTCTACCAATCCCTCCACTGACCTCCATTATGTGTCCTCCTCCCCTCTCTACCAATCCCTCCACTGACCTCCATTCAGTGTCCTCCATCCCTCTCTACCAATCCCTCCACTGACCTCCATTCATTGTCCTCCATCCCTCTCTACCAATCCCTCCACTGACCTCCATTCAGTGTCCTCCACCCCTCTCTACCAATCCCTCCACTGACCTCCATTCAGTGTCCTCCACCCCTCTCTACCAATCCCTCCACTGGTCTCCATTCATTGTCCTCCACCCCTCTCTACCAATCCCTCCACTGACCTCCATCCAGTGTCCTCCACCCCTCTCTACCAATCCCTCCACTGACCTCCATTCAGTGTCCTCCACCCCTCTCTACCAATCCCTCCACTGACCTCCATTCAGTGTCCTCCACCCCTCTCTACCAATCCCTCCACTGGTCTCCATTCAGTGTCCTCCACCCCTCTCTACCAATCCCTCCACTGTCCTCCAGTGTCCTCCACCCCTCTCTACCAATCCCTCCACTGACCTCCATTCAGTGTCCTCCACCCCTCTCTACCAATCCCTCCACTGACCTCCATTCAGTGTCCTCCACCCCTCTCTACCAATCCCTCCACTGACCTCCATTCAGTGTCCTCCACCCCTCTCTGCCAATCCCTCCACTGGCCTCCATTCTGTGTCCTCCACCCCTCTCTACCAATCCCTCCACTGACCTCCATTCAGTGTCCTCCACCCCTCTCTACCAATCCCTCCACTGGTCTCCATTCAGTGTCCTCCACCCCTCTCTACCAATCCCTCCACTGGCCTCCATTCAGTGTCCTCCACCCCTCTCTACCAATCCCTCCACTGACCTCCATTCAGTGTCCTCCACCCCTCTACCAATCCCTCCACTGACCTCCATTCAGTGTCCTCCACCCCTCTCTACCAATCCCTCCACTGATCTCCATTCAGTGTCCTCCACCCCTCTCTACCAATCCCTCCACTGGCCTCCATTCATTGTCCTCCACCCCTCTCTACCAATCCCTCCACTGACCTCCATTCAGTGTCCTCCACCCCTCTCTACCAATCCCTCCACTGGTCTCCATTCAGTGTCCTCCACCCCTCTCTACCAATCCCTCCACTGGTCTCCATTCAGTGTCCTCCACCCCTCTCTACCAATCCCTCCACTGACCTCCATTCAGTGTCCTCCCCCCCTCTCTACCAATCCCTCCACTGACCTCCATTCAGTGTCCTCCACCCCTCTCTACCAATCCCTCCACTGACCTCCATTCAGTGTCCTCCGCCCCTCTCTACCAATCCCTCCACTGACCTCCATTGTGTCCTCCTCCCCTCTCTACCAATCCCTCCACTGACCTCCATTCAGTGTCCTCCATCCCTCTCTACCAATCCCTCCACTGACCTCCATTCAGTGTCCTCCACCCCTCTCTACCAATCCCTCCACTGACCTCCATTCAGTGTCCTCCACCCCTCTCTACCAATCCCTCCACTGGTCTCCATTCAGTGTCCTCCACCCCTCTCTACCAATCCCTCCACTGTCCTCCAGTGTCCTCCACCCCTCTCTACCAATCCCTCCACTGACCTCCATTCAGTGTCCTCCACCCCTCTCTACCAATCCCTCCACTGACCTCCATTCAGTGTCCTCCACCCCTCTCTACCAATCCCTCCACTGACCTCCATTCAGTGTCCTCCACCCCTCTCTGCCAATCCCTCCACTGGCCTCCATTCTGTGTCCTCCACCCCTCTCTACCAATCCCTCCACTGACCTCCATTCAGTGTCCTCCACCCCTCTCTACCAATCCCTCCACTGGTCTCCATTCAGTGTCCTCCACCCCTCTCTACCAATCCCTCCACTGGCCTCCATTCAGTGTCCTCCACCCCTCTCTACCAATCCCTCCACTGACCTCCATTCAGTGTCCTCCACCCCTCTACCAATCCCTCCACTGACCTCCATTCAGTGTCCTCCACCCCTCTCTACCAATCCCTCCACTGATCTCCATTCAGTGTCCTCCACCCCTCTCTACCAAGCCCTCCACTGGCCTCCATTCATTGTCCTCCACCCCTCTCTACCAATCCCTCCACTGACCTCCATTCAGTGTCCTCCACCCCTCTCTACCAATCCCTCCACTGGTCTCCATTCAGTGTCCTCCACCCCTCTCTACCAATCCCTCCACTGGTCTCCATTCAGTGTCCTCCACCCCTCTCTACCAATCCCTCCACTGACCTCCATTCAGTGTCCTCCCCCCCTCTCTACCAATCCCTCCACTGACCTCCATTCAGTGTCCTCCACCCCTCTCTACCAATCCCTCCACTGACCTCCATTCAGTGTCCTCCGCCCCTCTCTACCAATCCCTCCACTGACCTCCATTATGTGTCCTCCTCCCCTCTCTACCAATCCCTCCACTGACCTCCATTCAGTGTCCTCCCCCCCTCTCTACCAATCCCTCCACTGACCTCCATTCAGTGTCCTCCACCCCTCTCTACCAATCCCTCTACTGGTCTCCATTCAGTGTCCTCCACCACTCTCTACCAATCCCTCCACTGACCTCCATTACGTGTCCTCCACGCCTCTCTACCAATCCCTCCACTGACCTCTATTCAGTGTCCTCCACCCCTCTCTACCAATCCCTCCACTGTCCTCCATTCAGTGTCCTCCACCCCTCTCTACCAATCCCTCCACTGACCTCCATTCAGTGTCCTCCACCCCTCTCTACCAATCCCTCCACTGGTCTCCATTCAGTGTCCTCCACCCCTCTCTACCAATCCCTCCACTGACCTCCATTCAGTGTCCTCCACCCCTCTCTACCAATCCCTCCACTGACCTCCATTCAGTGTCCTCCACCCCTCTCTACCAATCCCTCCACTGACCTCCATTCATTGTCCTCCACCCCTCTCTACCAATCCCTCCACTGACCTCCATTCAGTGTCCTCCACCCCTCTCTACCAATCCCTCCACTGACCTCCATTCAGTGTCCTCCACCCCTCTCTACCAATCCCTCCACTGACCTCCATTCAGTGTCCTCCACCCCTCTCTACCAATCCCTCCACTGACCTCCATTCAGTGTCCTCCACCCCTCTCTACCAATCCCTCCACTGATCTCCATTCAGTGTCCTCCACCCCTCTCTACCAATCCCTCCACTGGTCTCCATTCAGTGTCCTCTCTACCAATCCCTCCACTGGCCTCCATTCAGTGTCCTCCACCCCTCTCTACCAATCCCTCCACTGGTCTCCATTCAGTGTCCTCCACCCCTCTCTACCAATCCCTCCACTGACCTCCATTCAGTGTCCTCCACCCCTCTCTGCCAATCCCTCCACTGGCCTCCATTCTGTGTCCTCCACCCCTCTCTACCAATCCCTCCACTGGCCTCCATTCAGTGTCCTCCACCCCTCTCTACCAATCCCTCCACTGACCTCCATTCAGTGTCCTCCACCCCTCTCTACCAATCCCTCCACTGACCTCCATTCAGTGTCCTCCACCCCTCTCTACCAATCCCTCCACTGGTCTCCATTCAGTGTCCTCCACCCCTCTCTACCAATCCTTCCACTGACCTCCATTCAGTGTCCTCCACCCCTCTCTACCAATCCCTCCACTGACCTCCATTCAGTGTCCTCCACCCCTCTACCAATCCCTCCACTGGTCTCCATTCAGTGTCCTCCACCCCTCTCTACCAATCCCTCCACTGGTCTCCATTCAGTGTCCTCCACCCCTCTCTACCAATCCCTCCACTGACCTCCATTCAGTGTCCTCCCCCCCTCTCTACCAATCCCTCCACTGACCTCCATTCAGTGTCCTCCCCCCCTCTCTACCAATCCCTCCACTGACCTCCATTCTGTGTCCTCCACCCCTCTCTACCAATCCCTCCACTGATCTCCATTCACTGTCCTCCACCCCTCTCTACCAATCCCTCCACTGTCCTCCATTCAGTGTCCTCCACCCCTCTCTACCAATCCCTCCACTGATCTCCATTCAGTGTCCTCCACCCCTCTCTACCAAGCCCTCCACTGGCCTCCATTCATTGTCCTCCACCCCTCTCTACCAATCCCTCCACTGACCTCCATTCAGTGTCCTCCACCCCTCTCTACCAATCCCTCCACTGATCTCCATTCAGTGTCCTCCACCCCTCTCTACCAAGCCCTCCACTGGCCTCCATTCATTGTCCTCCACCCCTCTCTACCAATCCCTCCACTGATCTCCATTCACTGTCCTCCACCCCTCTCTACCAATCCCTCCACTGGCCTCCATTCATTGTCCTCCACCCCTCTCTACCAATCCCTCCACTGGTCTCCATTCAGTGTCCTCCACCCCTCTCTACCAATCCCTCCACTGGCCTCCATTCATTGTCCTCCACCCCTCTCTACCAATCCCTCCACTGACCTCCATTCATTGTCCTCCACCCCTCTCTACCAATCCCTCCACTGACCTCCATTCAGTGTCCTCCACCCCTCTCTACCAATCCCTCCACTGACCTCCATTCATTGTCCTCCACCCCTCTCTACCAATCCCTCCACTGACCTCCATTCATTGTCCTCCACCCCTCTCTACCAATCCCTCCGCTGACCTCCATTCAGTGTCCTCCACCCCTCTCTACCAATCCCTCCACTGACCTCCATTCATTGTCCTCCACCCCTCTCTACCAATCCCTCCACTGACCTCCATTCAGTGTCCTCCACCCCTCTCTACCAATCCCTCCACTGACCTCCATTCAGTGTCCTCCACCCCTCTCTACCAATCCCTCCACTGACCTCCATTCAGTGTCCTCCACCCCTCTCTACCAATCCCTCCACTGACCTCCATTCAGTGTCCTCCACCCCTCTCTACCAATCCCTCCACTGACCTCCATTCAGTGTCCTCCACCCCTCTCTACCAATCCCTCCACTGGCCTCCATTCAGTGTCCTCCACCCCTCTCTACCAATCCCTCCACTGGTCTCCATTCAGTGTCCTCCACCCCTCTCTACCAATCCCTCCACTGGTCTCCATTCAGTGTCCTCCACCCCTCTCTACCAATCCCTCCACTGACCTCCATTCAGTGTCCTCCACCCCTCTCTACCAATCCCTCCACTGGTCTCCATTCAGTATCCTCCACCCCTCTCTACCAATCCTTCCACTGGTCTCCATTCAGTGTCCTCCACCCCTCTCTACCAATCCCTCTACTGGTCTCCATTCATTGTCCTCCACCCCTCTCTACCAATCCCTCCACTGACCTCCATTCAGTGTCCTCCACCCCTCTCTACCAATCCCTCCACTGACCTCCATTCAGTGTCCTCCACCCCTCTCTACCAATCCCTCCACTGACCTCCATTCAGTGTCCTCCACCCCTCTCTACCAATCCCTCCACTGACCTCCATTCAGTGTCCTCCACCCCTCTCTACCAATCCCTCCACTGACCTCCATTCAGTGTCCTCCACCCCTCTCTACCAATCCCTCCACTGGCCTCCATTCAGTGTCCTCCACCCCTCTCTACCAATCCCTCCACTGGTCTCCATTCAGTGTCCTCCACCCCTCTCTACCAATCCCTCCACTGACCTCCATTCATTGTCCTCCACCCCTCTCTACCAATCCCTCCACTGACCTCCATTCAGTGTCCTCCACCCCTCTCTACCAATCCCTCCACTAGCCTCCATTCAGTGTCCTCCACCCCTCTCTACCAATCCCTCCACTGATCTCCATTCATTGTCCTCCACCCCTCTCTACCAATCCCTCCACTGGTCTCCATTCATTGTCCTCCACCCCTCTCTACCAATCCCTCCACTGGTCTCCATTCATTGTCCTCCACCCCTCTCTACCAATCCCTCCACTGACCTCCATTCAGTGTCCTCCACCCCTCTCTACCAATCCCTCCACTGGTCTCCATTCATTGTCCTCCACCCCTCTCTACCAATCCCTCCACTGGCCTCCATTCAGTGTCCTCCACCCCTCTCTACCAATCCCTCCACTGACCTCCATTCAGTGTCCTCCACCCCTCTCTACCAATCCCTCCACTGGTCTCCATTCATTGTCCTCCACCCCTCTCTACCAATCCCTCCACTGGCCTCCATTCAGTGTCCTCCACCCCTCTCTACCAATCCTTCCACTGGCCTCCATTCATTGTCCTCCACCCCTCTCTACCAATCCCTCCACTGGCCTCCATTCATTGTCCTCCACCCCTCTCTACCAATCCCTCCACTGGCCTCCATTCATTGTCCTCCACCCCTCTCTACCAATCCCTCCACTGGCCTCCATTCATTGTCCTCCACCCCTCTCTACCAATCCCTCCACTGGCCTCCATTCAGTGTCCTCCACCCCTCTCTACCAATCCCTCCACTGACCTCTATTCAGTGTCCTCCACCCCTCTCTACCAATCCCTCCACTGACCTCCATTCAGTGTCCTCCACCCCTCTCTACCAATCCCTCCACTGTCCTCCATTCTGTGTCCTCCACCCCTCTCTACCAATCCCTCCACCCCTCTCTACCAATCCCTCCACTGGCCTCCATTCATTGTCCTCCACCCCTCTCTACCAATCCCTCCACTGGCCTCCATTCATTGTCCTCCACCCCTCTCTACCAATCCCTCCACTGGTCTCCATTCAGTGTCCTCCACCCCTCTCTACCAATCCTTCCACTGGCCTCCATTCATTGTCCTCCACCCCTCTCTACCAATCCCTCCACTGGCCTCCATTCATTGTCCTCCACCCCTCTCTACCAATCCCTCCACTGTCCTCCATTCTGTGTCCTCCACCCCTCTCTACCAATCCCTCCACTGACCTCCATTGTGTCCTCCACCCCTCTCTACCAATCCCTCCACTGACCTCCATTCATTGTCCTCCACCCCTCTCTACCAATCCCTCCACTGGCCTCCATTCAGTGTCCTTCACCCCTCTCTACCAATCCTTCCACTGGCCTCCATTCATTGTCCTCCACCCCTCTCTACCAATCCCTCCACTGGCCTCCATTCATTGTCCTCCACCCCTCTCTACCAATCCCTCCACTGGCCTCCATTCATTGTCCTCCACCCCTCTACCAATCCCTCCACTGACCTCCATTCATTGTCCTCCACCCCTCTCTACCAATCCCTCCACTGGCCTCCATTCATTGTCCTCCACCCCTCTCTACCAATCCCTCCACTGGCCTCCATTCATTGTCCTCCACCCCTCTCTACCAATCCCTCCACTGACCTCCATTCAGTGTCCTCCCCCCCTCTCTACCAATCCCTCCACTGTCCTCCATTCTGTGTCCTCCACCCCTCTCTACCAATCCCTCCACTGACCTCCATTGTGTCCTCCACCCCTCTCTACCAATCCCTCCACTGACCTCCATTCATTGTCCTCCACCCCTCTCTACCAATCCCTCCACTGGCCTCCATTCAGTGTCCTCCACCCCTCTCTACCAATCCTTCCACTGGCCTCCATTCATTGTCCTCCACCCCTCTCTACCAATCCCTCCACTGGCCTCCATTCATTGTCCTCCACCCCTCTCTACCAATCCCTCCACTGGCCTCCATTCATTGTCCTCCACCCCTCTACCAATCCCTCCACTGACCTCCATTCATTGTCCTCCACCCCTCTCTACCAATCCCTCCACTGGCCTCCATTCATTGTCCTCCACCCCTCTCTACCAATCCCTCCACTGGCCTCCATTCATTGTCCTCCACCCCTCTCTACCAATCCCTCCACTGACCTCCATTCAGTGTCCTCCACCCCTCTCTACCAATCCCTCCACCCCTCTCTACCAATCCCTCCACTGGTCTCCATTCAGTGTCCTCCACCCCTCTCTACCAATCCCTCCACCCCTCTCTACCAATCCCTCCACTGGCCTCCATTCAGTGTCCTCCCCCCCTCTCTACCAATCCCTCCACTGGTCTCCATTCATTGTCCTCCACCCCTCTCTACCAATCCCTCCACTGGCCTCCATTCAGTGTCCTCCACCCCTCTCTACCAATCCCTCCACTGGCCTCCATTCAGTGTCCTCCACCCCTCTCTACCAATCCCTCCACTGACCTCCATTCAGTGTCCTCCACCCCTCTCTACCAATCCCTCCACTGACCTCTATTCAGTGTCCTCCACCCCTCTCTACCAATCCCTCCACTGGTCTCCATTCATTGTCCTCCACCCCTCTCTACCAATCCCTCCACTGACCTCCATTCAGTGTCCTCCACCCCTCTCTACCAATCCCTCCACTGACCTCCATTCATTGTCCTCCACCCCTCTCTACCAATCCCTCCACTGGCCTCCATTCAGTGTCCTCCACCCCTCTCTACCAATCCCTCCACTGACCTCCATTCAGTGTCCTCCACCCCTCTCTACCAATCCCTCCACTGGCCTCCATTCATTGTCCTCCACCCCTCTCTACCAATCCCTCCACTGACCTCCATTCATTGTCCTCCACCCCTCTCTACCAATCCCTCCACTGACCTCCATTCATTGTCCTCCACCCCTCTCTACCAATCCCTCCACTGGCCTCCATTCAGTGTCCTCCACCCCTCTCTACCAATCCCTCCACTGGCCTCCATTCAGTGTCCTCCACCCCTCTCTACCAATCCCTCCACTGACCTCCATTCAGTGTCCTCCACCCCTCTCTACCAATCCCTCCACTGACCTCCATTCATTGTCCTCCACCCCTCTCTACCAATCCTTCCACTGACCACCATTCAGTGTCCTCCACCCCTCTCTACCAATCCCTCCACTGACCACCATTCAGTGTCCTCCACCCCTCTCTACCAATCCCTCCACTGGTCTCCATTCAGTGTCCTCCACCCCTCTCTACCAATCCCTCCACTCCTCTCTACCAATCCCTCCACTGACCTCCATTCAGTGTCCTCCACCCCTCTCTACCAATCCCTCCACTGGTCTCCATTCAGTGTCCTCCACCCCTCTCTACCAATCCCTCCACTGATCT
This sequence comes from Rana muscosa, assembly GCA_029206835.1. NCBI lineage: Eukaryota > Metazoa > Chordata > Amphibia > Anura > Ranidae > Rana > Rana muscosa. Next base: position 1,128,042,076 of record CM055117.1, read on the forward strand.
CCATTCAGTGTCCTCCACCCCTCTCTACCAATCCCTCCACTGACCTCCATTCAGTGTCCTCCACCCCTCTCTACCAATCCCTCCGCTGACCTCCATTCAGTGTCCTCCACCCCTCTCTACCAATCCCTCCACTGACCTCCATTCAGTGTCCTCCACCCCTCTCTACCAATCCCTCCACTGACCTCCATTCAGTGTCCTCCACCCCTCTCTACCAATCCCTCCACTGGTCTCCATTCATTGTCCTCCACCCCTCTCTACCAATCCCTCCACTGACCTCCATTCAGTGTCCTCCACCCCTCTCCTCCAATCCCTCCACTGGTCTCCATTCAGTGTCCTCCACCCCTCTCTACCAATCCCTCCACTGATCTCCATTCAGTGTCCTCCACCCCTCTCTACCAATCCCTCCACTGACCTCCATTCATTGTCCTCCACCCCTCTCTACCAATCCCTCCACTGACCTCCATTCAGTGTCCTCCACCCCTCTCTACCAATCCCTCCACTGGCCTCCATTCATTGTCCTCCACCCCTCTCTACCAATCCCTCCACTGACCTCCATTCAGTGTCCTCCACCCCTCTCTACCAATCCCTCCACTGACCTCCATTCAGTGTCCTCCACCCCTCTCTACCAATCCCTCCACTGACCTCCATTCAGTGGATTGGTCCTCCACCCCTCTCTACCAATCCCTCCACTGGCCTCCATTCAGTGTCCTCCACCCCTCTCTACCAATCCCTCCACTGACCTCCATTCAGTGTCCTCCACCCCTCTCTACCAATCCCTCCACTGGTCTCCATTCATTGTCCTCCACCCCTCTCTACCAATCCCTCCACTGACCTCCATTCAGTGTCCTCCACCCCTCTCTACCAATCCCTCCACTGGTCTCCATTCAGTGTCCTCCACCCCTCTCTACCAATCCCTCCACTGACCTCCATTCAGTGTCCTCCACCCCTCTCTACCAATCCCTCCACTGACCTCCATTCAGTGTCCTCCACCCCTCTCTACCAATCCCTCCACTGACCTCCATTCAGTGTCCTCCACCCCTCTCTACCAATCCCTCCACTGACCTCCATTCAGTGTCCTCCACCCCTCTCTAGCAATCCCTCCACTGACCTCCATTCATTGTCCTCCACCCCTCTCTACCAATCCCTCCACTGGCCTCCATTCAGTGTCCTCCACCCCTCTCTACCAATCCCTCCACTGACCTCCATTCAGTGTCCTCCACCCCTCTCTACCAATCCCTCCACTGACCTCCATTCATTGTCCTCCACCCCTCTCTACCAATCCCTCCACTGGCCTCCATTCATTGTCCTCCACCCCTCTCTACCAATCCCTCCACTGGTCTCCATTCAGTGTCCTCCACCCTTCTCTACCAATCCCTCCACTGGTCTCCATTCAGTGTCCTCCACCCCTCTCTACCAATCCCTCCACTGACCTCCATTCAGTGTCCTCCACCCCTCTCTACCAATCCCTCCACTGGCCTCCATTCATTGTCCTCCACCCCTCTCTACCAATCCCTCCACTGGCCTCCATTCATTGTCCTCCACCCCTCTCTACCAATCCCTCCACTGGCCTCCATTCATTGTCCTCCACCCCTCTCTACCAATCCCTCCACTGACCTCCATTCAGTGTCCTCCACCCCTCTCTACCAATCCCTCCACTGGTCTCCATTCAGTGTCCTCCACCCCTCTCTACCAATCCCTCCACTGGTCTCCATTCAGTGTCCTCCACCCCTCTCTACCAATCCCTCCACTGGCCTCCATTCATTGTCCTCCACCCCTCTCTACCAATCCCTCCACTGGCCTCCATTCAGTGTCCTCCACCCCTCTCTACCAATCCCTCCACTGGTCTCCATTCAGTGTCCTCCACCCCTCTCTACCAATCCCTCCACTGACCTCCATTCATTGTCCTCCACCCCTCTCTACCAATCCCTCCACTGGTCTCCATTCAGTGTCCTCCACCCCTCTCTACCAATCCCTCCACTGTCCTCCATTCAGTGTCCTCCACCCCTCTCTACCAATCCCTCCACTGTCCTCCATTCAGTGTCCTCCACCCCTCTCTACCAATCCCTCCACTGACCTCCATTCAGTGTCCTCCACCACTCTCTACCAATCCCTCCACTGGTCTCCATTCAGTGTCCTCCACCCCTCTCTACCAATCCCTCCACTGGTCTCCATTCAGTGTCCTCCACCCCTCTCTACCAATCCCTCCACTGACCTCCATTCATTGTCCTCCACCCCTCTCTACCAATCCCTCCACTGGTCTCCATTCAGTGTCCTCCACCCCTCTCTACCAATCCCTCCACTGACCTCCATTCAGTGTCCTCCACCCCTCTCTACCAATCCCTCCACTGACCTCCATTCAGTGTCCTCCACCCCTCTCTACCAATCCCTCCACTGACCTCCATTCAGTGTCCTCCACCCCTCTCTACCAATCCCTCCACTGACCTCCATTCATTGTCCTCCACCCCTCTCTACCAATCCCTCCACTGACCTCCATTCAGTGTCCTCCACCCCTCTGTACCAATCCCTCCACTGACCTCCATTCAGTGTCCTCCACCCCTCTCTACCAATCCCTCCACTGACCTCCATTCAGTGGATTGGTCCTCCACCCCTCTCTACCAATCCCTCCACTGGCCTCCATTCAGTGTCCTCCACCCCTCTCTACCAATCCCTCCACTGACCTCCATTCAGTGTCCTCCACCCCTCTCTACCAATCCCTCCACTGGTCTCCATTCATTGTCCTCCACCCCTCTCTACCAATCCCTCCACTGACCTCCATTCAGTGTCCTCCACCCCTCTCTACCAATCCCTCCACTGACCTCCATTCAGTGTCCTCCACCCCTCTCTACCAATCCCTCCACTGACCTCCATTCAGTGTCCTCCACCCCTCTCTACCAATCCCTCCACTGACCTCCATTCAGTGTCCTCCACCCCTCTCTACCAATCCCTCCACTGACCTCCATTCAGTGTCCTCCACCCCTCTCTACCAATCCCTCCACTGACCTCCATTCAGTGTCCTCCACCCCTCTCTACCAATCCCTCCACTGGTCTCCATTCAGTGTCCTCCACCCCTCTCTACCAATCCCTCCACTGGTCTCCATTCAGTGTCCTCCACCCCTCTCTACCAATCCCTCCACTGGTCTCCATTCAGTGTCCTCCACCCCTCTCTACCAATCCTTCCACTGACCTCCATTCAGTGTCCTCCTCCCCTCTCTACCAATCCCTCCACTGACCTCCATTCAGTGTCCTCCACCCCTCTCTACCAATCCCTCCACTGGTCTCCATTCAGTGTCCTCCACCCCTCTCTACCAATCCCTCCACTGGTCTCCATTCAGTGTCCTCCACCCCTCTCTACCAATCCCTCCACTGACCTCCATTCAGTGTCCTCCACCCCTCTCTACCAATCCCCCCACTGGTCTCCATTCAGTGTCCTCCACCCCTCTCTACCAATCCCTCCACTGACCTCCATTCAGTGTCTTCCACCCCTCTCTACCAATCCCTCCACTGACCTCCATTCAGTGTCCTCCACCCCTCTCTACCAATCCCTCTACTGACCTCCATTCAGTGTCCTCCACCCCTCTCTACCAATCCCTCCACTGACCTCCATTCAGTGTCCTCCACCCCTCTCTACCAATCCCTCCACTGGTCTCCATTCAGTGTCCTCCACCCCTCTCTACCAATCCCTCCACTAACCTCCATTCAGTGTCCTCCACCCCTCTCTACCAATCCCTCCACTGACCTCCATTCAGTGTCCTCCACCCCTCTCTACCAATCCCTCCACTGGTCTCCATTCAGTGTCCTCCACCCCTCTCTACCAATCCTTCCACTGACCTCCATTCAGTGTCCTCCTCCCCTCTCTACCAATCCCTCCACTGACCTCCATTCAGTGTCCTCCACCCCTCTCTACCAATCCCTCCACTGGTCTCCATTCAGTGTCCTCCACCCCTCTCTACCAATCCCTCCACTGGTCTCCATTCAGTGTCCTCCACCCCTCTCTACCAATCCCTCCACTGACCTCCATTCAGTGTCCTCCACCCCTCTCTACCAATCCCCCCACTGGTCTCCATTCAGTGTCCTCCACCCCTCTCTACCAATCCCTCCACTGACCTCCATTCAGTGTCCTCCACCCCTCTCTACCAATCCCTCCACTGACCTCCATTCAGTGTCCTCCACCCCTCTCTACCAATCCCTCCACTGACCTCCATTCAGTGTCCTCCACCCCTCTCTACCAATCCCTCCACTGACCTCCATTCAGTGTCCTCCACCCCTCTCTACCAATCCCTCCACTGGTCTCCATTCAGTGTCCTCCACCCCTCTCTGCCAATCCCTCCACTAACCTCCATTCAGTGTCCTCCACCCCTCTCTACCAATCCCTCCACTGACCTCCATTCAGTGTCCTCCACCCCTCTCTACCAATCCCTCCACTGACCTCCATTCAGTGTCCTCCACCCCTCTCTACCAATCCCTCCACTGGTCTCCATTCATTGTCCTCCACCCCTCTCTACCAATCCCTCCACTGACCTCCATTCAGTGTCCTCCACCCCTCTCTACCAATCCCTCCACTGACCTCCATTCAGTGTCCTCCACCCCTCTCTACCAATCCCTCCACTGACCTCCATTCAGTGTCCTCCACCCCTCTCTACCAATCCCTCCACTGACCTCCATTCAGTGTCCTCCACCCCTCTCTACCAATCCCTCCACTGGTCTCCATTCAGTGTCCTCCACCCCTCTCTACCAATCCCTCCACTAACCTCCATTCAGTGTCCTCCACCCCTCTCTACCAATCCCTCCACTGACCTCCATTCAGTGTCCTCCACCCCTCTCTACCAATCCCTCCACTGACCTCCATTCAGTGTCCTCCACCCCTCTCTACCAATCCCTCCACTGACCTCCATTCAGTGTCCTCCACCCCTCTCTACCAATCCTTCCACTGACCTCCATTCAGTGTCCTCCACCCCTCTCTACCAATCCTTCCACTGACCTCCATTCAGTGTCCTCCTCCCCTCTCTACCAATCCCTCCACTGACCTCCATTCAGTGTCCTCCACCCCTCTCTACCAATCCCTCCACTGGTCTCCATTCAGTGTCCTCCACCCCTCTCTACCAATCCCTCCACTGGTCTCCATTCAGTGTCCTCCACCCCTCTCTACCAATCCCTCCACTGGTCTCCATTCAGTGTCCTCCACCCCTCTCTACCAATCCCTCCACTGGCCTCCATTCATTGTCCTCCACCCCTCTCTACCAATCCCTCCACTGACCTCCATTCAGTGTCCTCCACCCCTCTCTACCAATCCCTCCACTGACCTCCATTCAGTGTCCTCCACCCCTCTCTACCAATCCCTCCACTGACCTCCATTCAGTGTCCTCCACCCCTCTCTACCAATCCCTCCACTGACCTCCATTCAGTGTCCTCCACCCCTCTCTACCAATCCCTCCACTGGTCTCCATTCAGTGTCCTCCACCCCTCTCTACCAATCCCTCCACTGGTCTCCATTCAGTGTCCTCCACCCCTCTCTACCAATCCCTCCACTGGCCTCCATTCAGTGTCCTCCACCCCTCTCTACCAATCCCTCCACTGACCTCCATTCAGTGTCCTCCACCCCTCTCTACCAATCCCTCCACTGGCCTCCATTCAGTGTCCTCCACCCCTCTCTACCAATCCCTCCACTGACCTCCATTCAGTGTCCTCCACCCCTCTCTACCAATCCCTCCACTGACCTCCATTCAGTGTCCTCCACCCCTCTCTACCAATCCCTCCACTGATCTCCATTCAGTGTCCTCCACCCCTCTCTACCAATCCCTCCACTGGCCTCCATTCATTGTCCTCCACCCCTCTCTACCAATCCCTCCACTGGTCTCCATTCAGTGTCCTCTCTACCAATCCCTCCACTGGCCTCCATTCAGTGTCCTCCACCCCTCTCTACCAATCCCTCCACTGGTCTCCATTCAGTGTCCTCCACCCCTCTCTACCAATCCCTCCACTGACCTCCATTCAGTGTCCTCCACCCCTCTCTACCAATCCCTCCACTGACCTCCATTCAGTGTCCTCCACCCCTCTCTGCCAATCCCTCCACTGGCCTCCATTCTGTGTCCTCCACCCCTCTCTACCAATCCCTCCACTGGTCTCCATTCAGTGTCCTCCACCCCTCTCTACCAATCCCTCCACTGGTCTCCATTCAGTGTCCTCCACCCCTCTCTACCAATCCCTCCACTGGTCTCCATTCAGTGTCCTCCACCCCTCTCTACCAATCCCTCCACTGGTCTCCATTCAGTGTCCTCCACCCCTCTCTACCAATCCCTCCACTGGCCTCCATTCAGTGTCCTCCACCCCTCTCTACCAATCCCTCCACTGACCTCCATTCAGTGTCCTCCACCCCTCTCTACCAATCCCTCCACTGACCTCCATTCAGTGTCCTCCACCCCTCTCTACCAATCCCTCCACTGGTCTCCATTCATTGTCCTCCACCCCTCTCTACCAATCCCTCCACTGACCTCCATTCAGTGTCCTCCACCCCTCTCTACCAATCCCTCCACTGACCTCCATTCAGTGTCCTCCACCCCTCTCTACCAATCCCTCCACTGACCTCCATTCAGTGTCCTCCACCCCTCTCTACCAATCCCTCCACTGATCTCCATTCAGTGTCCTCCACCCCTCTCTACCAATCCCTCCACTGGCCTCCATTCATTGTCCTCCACCCCTCTCTACCAATCCCTCCACTGGCCTCCATTCATTGTCCTCCACCCCTCTCTACCAATCCCTCCACTGGTCTCCATTCAGTGTCCTCTCTACCAATCCCTCCACTGGCCTCCATTCAGTGTCCTCCACCCCTCTCTACCAATCCCTCCACTGGTCTCCATTCAGTGTCCTCCACCCCTCTCTACCAATCCCTCCACTGACCTCCATTCAGTGTCCTCCACCCCTCTCTACCAATCCCTCCACTGACCTCCATTCAGTGTCCTCCACCCCTCTCTGCCAATCCCTCCACTGGCCTCCATTCTGTGTCCTCCACCCCTCTCTACCAATCCCTCCACTGGTCTCCATTCAGTGTCCTCCACCCCTCTCTACCAATCCCTCCACTGGTCTCCATTCAGTGTCCTCCACTGGCCTCCATTCAGTGTCCTCCACCCCTCTCTACCAATCCCTCCACTGACCTCCATTCAGTGTCCTCCACCCCTCTCTACCAATCCCTCCACTGGTCTCCATTCAGTGTCCTCCACCCCTCTCTACCAATCCCTCCACTGGCCTCCATTCAGTGTCCTCCACCCCTCTCTACCAATCCCTCCACTGACCTCCATTCAGTGTCCTCCACCCCTCTCTACCAATCCCTCCACTGACCTCCATTCAGTGTCCTCCACCCCTCTCTACCAATCCCTCCACTGGTCTCCATTCATTGTCCTCCACCCCTCTCTACCAATCCCTCCACTGACCTCCATTCAGTGTCCTCCACCCCTCTCTACCAATCCCTCCACTGTCCTCCATTCATTGTCCTCCACCCCTCTCTACCAATCCCTCCACTGACCTCCATTCAGTGTCCTCCACCCCTCTCTACCAATCCCTCCACTGGCCTCCATTCATTGTCCTCCACCCCTCTCTACCAATCCCTCCACTGACCTCCATCCAGTGTCCTCCACCCCTCTCTACCAATCCCTCCACTGACCTCCATTCAGTGTCCTCCACCCCTCTCTACCAATCCCTCCACTGACCTCCATTCAGTGTCCTCCACCCTTCTCTACCAATCCCTCCACTGGTCTCCATTCAGTGTCCTCCACCCCTCTCTACCAATCCCTCCACTGACCTCCATTCAGTGTCCTCCACCCCTCTCTACCAATCCCTCCACTGGCCTCCATTCATTGTCCTCCACCCCTCTCTACCAATCCCTCCACTGGTCTCCATTCATTGTCCTCCACCCCTCTCTACCAATCCCTCCACTGGCCTCCATTCATTGTCCTCCACCCCTCTCTACCAATCCCTCCACTGGTCTCCATTCAGTGTCCTCCACCCTTCTCTACCAATCCCTCCACTGGTCTCCATTCAGTGTCCTCCACCCCTCTCTACCAATCCCTCCACTGACCTCCATTCAGTGTCCTCCACCCCTCTCTACCAATCCCTCCACTGACCTCCATTCAGTGTCCTCCACCCCTCTCTACCAATCCCTCCACTGACCTCCATTCAGTGTCCTCCACCCTTCTCTACCAATCCCTCCACTGGTCTCCATTCAGTGTCCTCCACCCCTCTCTACCAATCCCTCCACTGGTCTCCATTCAGTGTCCTCCACCCCTCTCTACCAATCCCTCCACTGGCCTCCATTCATTGTCCTCCACCCCTCTCTACCAATCCCTCCACTGGCCTCCATTCATTGTCCTCCACCCCTCTCTACCAATCCCTCCACTGACCTCCATTCAGTGTCCTCCACCCCTCTCTACCAATCCCTCCACTGACCTCCATTCAGTGTCCTCCACCCCTCTCTACCAATCCCTCCACTGGTCTCCATTCAGTGTCCTCCACCCCTCTCTACCAATCCCTCCACTGGTCTCCATTCAGTGTCCTCCACCCCTCTCTACCAATCCCTCCACTGACCTCCATTCAGTGTCCTCCACCCCTCTCTACCAATCCCTCCACTGACCTCCATTCAGTGTCCTCCACCCCTCTCTACCAATCCCTCCACTGGTCTCCATTCATTGTCCTCCACCCCTCTCTACCAATCCCTCCACTGGTCTCCATTCAGTGTCCTCCACCCCTCTCTACCAATCCCTCCACTGTCCTCCATTCAGTGTCCTCCACCCCTCTCTACCAATCCCTCCACTGACCTCCATTCAGTGTCCTCCACCCCTCTCTACCAATCCCTCCACTGACCTCCATTCAGTGTCCTCCACCCTTCTCTACCAATCCCTCCACTGGTCTCCATTCAGTGTCCTCCACCCCTCTCTACCAATCCCTCCACTGACCTCCATTCAGTGTCCTCCACCCCTCTCTACCAATCCCTCCACTGGCCTCCATTCATTGTCCTCCACCCCTCTCTACCAATCCCTCCACTGGCCTCCATTCATTGTCCTCCACCCCTCTCTACCAATCCCTCCACTGGTCTCCATTCAGTGTCCTCCACCCCTCTCTACCAATCCCTCCACTGGCCTCCATTCATTGTCCTCCACCCCTCTCTACCAATCCCTCCACTGACCTCCATCCAGTGTCCTCCACCCCTCTCTACCAATCCCTCCACTGACCTCCATTCAGTGTCCTCCACCCCTCTCTACCAATCCCTCCACTGACCTCCATTCAGTGTCCTCCACCCTTCTCTACCAATCCCTCCACTGGTCTCCATTCAGTGTCCTCCACCCCTCTCTACCAATCCCTCCACTGACCTCCATTCAGTGTCCTCCACCCCTCTCTACCAATCCCTCCACTGGCCTCCATTCATTGTCCTCCACCCCTCTCTACCAATCCCTCCACTGGCCTCCATTCATTGTCCTCCACCCCTCTCTACCAATCCCTCCACTGGCCTCCATTCATTGTCCTCCACCCCTCTCTACCAATCCCTCCACTGGTCTCCATTCAGTGTCCTCCACCCTTCTCTACCAATCCCTCCACTGGTCTCCATTCAGTGTCCTCCACCCCTCTCTACCAATCCCTCCACTGACCTCCATTCAGTGTCCTCCACCCCTCTCTACCAATCCCTCCACTGGCCTCCATTCATTGTCCTCCACCCCTCTCTACCAATCCCTCCACTGGCCTCCATTCATTGTCCTCCACCCCTCTCTACCAATCCCTCCACTGGCCTCCATTCATTGTCCTCCACCCCTCTCTACCAATCCCTCCACTGGCCTCCATTCATTGTCCTCCACCCCTCTCTACCAATCCCTCCACTGGTCTCCATTCAGTGTCCTCCACCCCTCTCTACCAATCCCTCCACTGACCTCCATTCATTGTCCTCCACCCCTCTCTACCAATCCCTCCACTGGTCTCCATTCAGTGTCCTCCACCCCTCTCTACCAATCCCTCCACTGACCTCCATTCAGTGTCCTCCACCCCTCTCTACCAATCCCTCCACTGGCCTCCACTCAGTGTCCTCCACCCCTCTCTACCAATCCCTCCACTGGTCTCCATTCAGTGTCCTCCACCCCTCTCTACCAATCCCTCCACTGACCTCCATTCATTGTCCTCCACCCCTCTCTACCAATCCCTCCACTGGCCTCCATTCATTGTCCTCCACCCCTCTCTACCAATCCCTCCACTGACCTCCATTAATTGTCCTCCACCCCTCTCTACCAATCCCTCCACTGGCCTCCATTCAGTGTCCTCCACCCCTCTCTACCAATCCCTCTACTGGTCTCCATTCAGTGTCCTCCACCCCTCTCTACCAATCCCTCCACTGACCTCCATTCAGTGTCCTCCACCCCTCTCTACCAATCCCTCTACTGGTCTCCATTCAGTGTCCTCCACCCCTCTCTACCAATCCCTCCACTGGTCTCCATTCACTGTCCTCCACCCCTCTCTACCAATCCCTCCACTGACCTCCATTCAGTGTCCTCCACCCCTCTCTACCAATCCCTCCACTCCTCTCTACCAATCCCTCCACTGACCTCCATTCAGTGTCCTCCACCCCTCTCTACCAATCCCTCCACTCCTCTCTACCAATCCCTCCACTGACCTCCATTCAGTGTCCTCCACCCCTCTCTACCAATCCCTCCACTGACCTCCATTCATTGTCCTCCACCCCTCTCTACCAATCCCTCCACTGGCCTCCATTCATTGTCCTCCACCCCTCTCTACCAATCCCTCCACTGACCTCCATTCAGTGTCCTCCACCCCTCTCTACCAATCCCTCCACTGACCTCCATTCAGTGTCCTCCACCCCTCTCTACCAATCCCTCCACTGACCTCCATTCAGTGTCCTCCACCCCTCTCTACCAATCCCTCCACTGGCCTCCACTCAGTGTCCTCCACCCCTCTCTACCAATCCCTCCACTGGTCTCCATTCAGTGTCCTCCACCCCTCTCTACCAATCCCTCCACTGACCTCCATTCATTGTCCTCCACCCCTCTCTACCAATCCCTCCACTGACCTCCATTCATTGTCCTCCACCCCTCTCTACCAATCCCTCCACTGGCCTCCATTCATTGTCCTCCACCCCTCTCTACCAATCCCTCCACTGACCTCCATTCAGTGTCCTCCACCCCTCTCTACCAATCCCTCCACTGGCCTCCACTCAGTGTCCTCCACCCCTCTCTACCAATCCCTCCACTGGTCTCCATTCAGTGTCCTCCACCCCTCTCTACCAATCCCTCCACTGACCTCCATTCATTGTCCTCCACCCCTCTCTACCAATCCCTCCACTGGCCTCCATTCATTGTCCTCCACCCCTCTCTACCAATCCCTCCACTGACCTCCATTAATTGTCCTCCACCCCTCTCTACCAATCCCTCCACTGGCCTCCATTCAGTGTCCTCCACCCCTCTCTACCAATCCCTCTACTGGTCTCCATTCAGTGTCCTCCACCCCTCTCTACCAATCCCTCCACTGACCTCCATTCAGAGTCCTCCACCCCTCTCTACCAATCCCTCCACTGGTCTCCATTCAGTGTCCTCCACCCCTCTCTACCAATCCCTCCACTGACCTCCATTCAGTGTCCTCCACCCCTCTCTACCAATCCCCCCACTGGTCTCCATTCAGTGTCCTCCACCCCTCTCTACCAAACCCTCCACTGGCCTCCATTCAGTGTCCTCCACCCCTCTCTACCAATCCCTCCACTGATCTCCATTCAGTGTCCTCCACCCCTCTCTACCAATCCCTCCACTGGCCTCCATTCATTGTCCTCCACCCCTCTACCAATCCCTCCACTGACCTCCATTCAGTGTCCTCCACCCCTCTCTACCAATCCCTCCACTGACCTCCATTCATTGTCCTCCACCCCTCTCTACCAATCCCTCCACTGGCCTCCATTCAGTGTCCTCCACCCCTCTCTACCAATCCCTCCACTGGTCTCCATTCAGTGTCCTCCACCCCTCTCTACCAATCCCTCCACTGGTCTCCATTCATTGTCCTCCACCCCTCTCTACCAATCCCTCCACTGACCTCCATTCAGTGTCCTCTACCCCTCTCTACCAATCCCTCCACTGGCCTCCATTCATTGTCCTCCACCCCTCTCTACCAATCCCTCCACTGACCTCCATTCAGTGTCCTCCACCCCTCTCTACCAATCCCTCCACTGGCCTCCATTCAGTGTCCTCCACCCCTCTCTACCAATCCCTCCACTGACCTCTATTCAGTGTCCTCCACCCCTCTCTACCAATCCCTCCACTGACCTCCATTCAGTGTCCTCCACCCCTCTACCAATCCCTCCACTGACCTCCATTCAGTGTCCTCCACCCCTCTCTACCAATCCCTCCACTGACCTCCATTCAGTGTCCTCCACCCCTCTCTACCAATCCCTCCACTGACCTCCATTCAGTGTCCTCCACCCCTCTACCAATCCCTCCACTGACCTCCATTCAGTGTCCTCCACCCCTCTACCAATCCCTCCACTGACCTCCATTCAGTGTCCTCCACCCCTCTCTACCAATCCCCTCCACCGCCTCCATTCAGTGTCCTCCACCCCTCTCTACCAATCCCTCCACTGACCTCCATTCAGTGTCCTCCACCCCTCTCTACCAATCCCTCCACTGGTCTCCATTCAGTGTCCTCCACCCCTCCCTACCAATCCCTCCACTGGTCTCCATTCAGTGTCCTCCACCCCTCTCTACCAATCCCTCCACTGACCTCCATTCAGTGTCCTCCACCCCTCTCTACCAATCCCTCCACTGGTCTCCATTCAGTGTCCTCCACCCCTCTCTACCAATCCCTCCACTGGCCTCCATTCAGTGTCCTCCACCCCTCCCTACCAATCCTTCCACTGACCTCCGTTCATTGTCCTCCACCCCTCTCTACCAATCCTTCCACTGACCTCCATTCAGTGTCCTCCACCCCTCTCTACCAATCCTTCCACTGACCTCCATTCATTGTCCTCCACCCCTCTCTACCAATCCTTCCACTGACCTCCATTCGGTGTCCTCCACCCCTCTCTACCAATCCCTCCACTGACCTCCATTCAGTGTCCTCCACCCCTCTCCACCAGTCCCTCCACTGACCTCCATTCAGTGTCCTCCACCCTTCTCTACCAGTCCCTCCACTGACCTCCATTCAGTGTCCTCCACCCTTCTCTACCAATCCCTCCACTGGTCTCCATTCAGTGTCCTCCACCCCTCTCTACCAATCCCTCCACTGACCTCCACTGGTCTCCATTCAGTGTCCTCCACCCCTCTCTACCAATCCCTCCACTGGTCTCCATTCAGTGTCCTCCACCCCTCTCTACCAATCCCTCCACTGACCTCCATTCAGTGTCCTCCACCCCTCTCTACCAATCCCTCCACTGGCCTCCATTCAGTGTCCTCCACCCCTCTCTACCAATCCCTCCACTGACCTCCATTCAGTGTCCTCCACCCCTCTCTACCAATCCCTCCACTGACCTCCATTCATTGTCCTCCACCCCTCTCTACCAATCCCTCCACTGGCCTCCATTCAGTGTCCTCCACCCCTCTCTACCAATCCCTCCACTGACCTCCATTCAGTGTCCTCCACCCCTCTCTACCAATCCCTCCACTGACCTCCATTCATTGTCCTCCACCCCTCTACCAATCCCTCCACTGGCCTCCATTCAGTGTCCTCCACCCCTCTCTACCAATCCCTCCACTGACCTCCATTCAGTGTCCTCCACCCCTCTCTACCAATCCCTCCACTGGCCTCCATTCAGTGTCCTCCACCCCTCTCTACCAATCCCTCCACTGGCCTCCATTCAGTGTCCTCCACCCCTCTCTACCAATCCCTCCACTGACCTCCATTCAGTGTCCTCCACCCCTCTCTACCAATCCCTCCACTGACCTCCATTCAGTGTCCTCCACCCCTCTCTACCAATCCCTCCACTGATCTCCATTCAGTGTCCTCCACCCCTCTCTACCAATCCCTCCACTGACCTCCATTCATTGTCCTCCACCCCTCTCTACCAATCCTTCCACTGACCTCCATTCAGTGTCCTCCACCCCTCTCTACCAATCCCTCCACTGGTCTCCATTCAGTGTCCTCCACCCCTCTCTACCAATCCCTCCACTGACCTCCATTCAGTGTCCTCCACCCCTCTCTACCAATCCCTCCACTGACCTCCATTCAGTGTCCTCCACCCCTCTCTACCAATCCCTCCACTAACCTCCATTCAGTGTCCTCCACCCCTCTCTACCAATCCCTCCACTGGTCTCCATTCAGTGTCCTCCACCCCTCTCTACCAATCCCTCCACTCCTCTCTACCAATCCCTCCACTGACCTCCATTCAGTGTCCTCCACCCCTCTCTACCAATCCCTCCACTGGTCTCCATTCAGTGTCCTCCACCCCTCTCTACCAATCCCTCCACTCCTCTCTACCAATCCCTCCACTGGCCTCCATTCATTGTCCTCCACCCCTCTCTACCAATCCCTCCACTGACCTCCATTCAGTGTCCTCCACCCCTCTCTACCAATCCCTCCACTGACCTCCATTCATTGTCCTCCACCCCTCTCTACCAATCCCTCCACTGGCCTCCATTCAGTGTCCTCCACCCCTCTCTACCAATCCCTCCACTGACCTCCATTCATTGTCCTCCACCCCTCTCTACCAATCCCTCCACTGACCTCCATTCATTGTCCTCCACCCCTCTCTACCAATCCCTCCACTGGCCTCCATTCAGTGTCCTCCACCCCTCTCTACCAATCCCTCCACTGACCTCCATTCAGTGTCCTCCACCCCTCTCTACCAATCCCTCCACTGACCTCCATTCAGTGTCCTCCACCCCTCTCTACCAATCCCTCCACTGACCTCCATTCAGTGTCCTCCACCCCTCTCTACCAATCCCTCCACTGGTCTCCATTCATTGTCCTCCACCCCTCTCTACCAATCCCTCCACTGACCTCCATTCAGTGTCCTCCACCCCTCTCCTCCAATCCCTCCACTGGTCTCCATTCAGTGTCCTCCACCCCTCTCTACCAATCCCTCCACTGACCTCCATTCAGTGTCCTCCACCCCTCTCTACCAATCCCTCCACTGACCTCCATTCAGTGTCCTCCACCCCTCTCTACCAATCCCTCCACTGACCTCCATTCAGTGTCCTCCACCCCTCTCTACCAATCCCTCCACTGACCTCCATTCATTGTCCTCCACCCCTCTCTACCAATCCCTCCACTGACCTCCATTCAGTGTCCTCCACCCCTCTCTACCAATCCCTCCACTGGCCTCCATTCATTGTCCTCCACCCCTCTCTACCAATCCCTCCACTGACCTCCATTCAGTGTCCTCCACCCCTCTCTACCAATCCCTCCACTGACCTCCATTCAGTGTCCTCCACCCCTCTCTACCAATCCCTCCACTGACCTCCATTCAGTGGATTGGTCCTCCACCCCTCTCTACCAATCCCTCCACTGGCCTCCATTCAGTGTCCTCCACCCCTCTCTACCAATCCCTCCACTGACCTCCATTCAGTGTCCTCCACCCCTCTCTACCAATCCCTCCACTGGTCTCCATTCATTGTCCTCCACCCCTCTCTACCAATCCCTCCACTGACCTCCATTCAGTGTCCTCCACCCCTCTCTACCAATCCCTCCACTGGTCTCCATTCATTGTCCTCCACCCCTCTCTACCAATCCCTCCACTGGCCTCCATTCAGTGTCCTCCACCCCTCTCTACCAATCCCTCCACTGACCTCCATTCAGTGTCCTCCACCCCTCTCTACCAATCCCTCCACTGACCTCCATTCAGTGTCCTCCACCCCTCTCTACCAATCCCTCCACTGACCTCCATTCAGTGTCCTCCACCCCTCTCTACCAATCCCTCCACTGACCTCCATTCAGTGTCCTCCACCCCTCTCTACCAATCCCTCCACTGACCTCCATTCAGTGTCCTCCACCCCTCTCTACCAATCCCTCCACTGACCTCCATTCATTGTCCTCCACCCCTCTCTACCAATCCCTCCACTGACCTCCATTCAGTGTCCTCCACCCCTCTCTACCAATCCCTCCACTGACCTCCATTCAGTGTCCTCCACCCCTCTCTACCAATCCCTCCACTGACCTCCATTCAGTGGATTGGTCCTCCACCCCTCTCTACCAATCCCTCCACTGGCCTCCATTCAGTGTCCTCCACCCCTCTCTACCAATCCCTCCACTGACCTCCATTCAGTGTCCTCCACCCCTCTCTACCAATCCCTCCACTGGTCTCCATTCAGTGTCCTCCACCCCTCTCTACCAATCCCTCCACTGACCTCCATTCAGTGTCCTCCACCCCTCTCTACCAATCCCTCCACTGACCTCCATTCAGTGTCCTCCACCCCTCTCTACCAATCCCTCCACTGACCTCCATTCAGTGTCCTCCACCCCTCTCTACCAATCCCTCCACTGACCTCCATTCAGTGTCCTCCACCCCTCTCTACCAATCCCTCCACTGACCTCCATTCAGTGTCCTCCACCCCTCTCTACCAATCCCTCCACTGACCTCCATTCAGTGTCCTCCACCCCTCTCTACCAATCCCTCCACTGACCTCCATTCAGTGTCCTCCACCCCTCTCTACCAATCCCTCCACTGACCTCCATTCAGTGTCCTCCACCCCTCTCTACCAATCCCTCCACTGACCTCCATTCAGTGTCCTCCGCCCCTCTCTACCAATCCCTCCACTGACCTCCATTCAGTGTCCTCCGCCCCTCTCTACCAATCCCTCCACTGACCTCCATTATGTGTCCTCCTCCCCTCTCTACCAATCCCTCCACTGACCTCCATTCAGTGTCCTCCACCCCTCTCTACCAATCCCTCTACTGGTCTCCATTCAGTGTCCTCCACCACTCTCTACCAATCCCTCCACTGACCTCCATTCAGTGTCCTCCACCCCTCTCTACCAATCCCTCCACTGGTCTCCATTCAGTGTCCTCCACCCCTCTCTACCAATCCCTCCACTGGTCTCCATTCATTGTCCTCCACCCCTCTCTACCAATCCCTCCACTGACCTCCATCCAGTGTCCTCCACCCCTCTCTACCAATCCCTCCACTGACCTCCATTCAGTGTCCTCCACCCCTCTCTACCAATCCCTCCACTGACCTCCATTCAGTGTCCTCCACCTCTCTCTACCAATCCCTCCACTGGTCTCCATTCAGTGTCCTCCACCCCTCTCTACCAATCCCTCCACTGTCCTCCATTCAGTGTCCTCCACCCCTCTCTACCAATCCCTCCACTGACCTCCATTCAGTGTCCTCCACCCCTCTCTACCAATCCCTCCACTGACCTCCATTCAGTGTCCTCCACCCCTCTCTACCAATCCCTCCACTGACCTCCATTCAGTGTCCTCCACCCCTCTCTACCAATCCCTCCACTGGTCTCCATTCATTGTCCTCCACCCCTCTCTACCAATCCCTCCACTGACCTCCATTCAGTGTCCTCCACCCCTCTCTACCAATCCCTCCACTGGCCTCCATTCAGTGTCCTCCACCCCTCTCTACCAATCCCTCCACTGACCTCCATTCAGTGTCCTCCACCCCTCTCTACCAATCCCTCCACTGACCTCCATTCAGTGTCCTCCACCCCTCTCTACCAATCCCTCCACTGATCTCCATTCAGTGTCCTCCACCCCTCTCTACCAATCCCTCCACTGGCCTCCATTCATTGTCCTCCACCCCTCTCTACCAATCCCTCCACTGGTCTCCATTCAGTGTCCTCTCTACCAATCCCTCCACTGGCCTCCATTCAGTGTCCTCCACCCCTCTCTACCAATCCCTCCACTGGTCTCCATTCAGTGTCCTCCACCCCTCTCTACCAATCCCTCCACTGACCTCCATTCAGTGTCCTCCACCCCTCTCTACCAATCCCTCCACTGACCTCCATTCAGTGTCCTCCACCCCTCTCTGCCAATCCCTCCACTGGCCTCCATTCTGTGTCCTCCACCCCTCTCTACCAATCCCTCCACTGGTCTCCATTCAGTGTCCTCCACCCCTCTCTACCAATCCCTCCACTGGTCTCCATTCAGTGTCCTCCACTGGCCTCCATTCAGTGTCCTCCACCCCTCTCTACCAATCCCTCCACTGACCTCCATTCAGTGTCCTCCACCCCTCTCTACCAATCCCTCCACTGGTCTCCATTCAGTGTCCTCCACCCCTCTCTACCAATCCCTCCACTGGCCTCCATTCAGTGTCCTCCACCCCTCTCTACCAATCCCTCCACTGACCTCCATTCAGTGTCCTCCACCCCTCTCTACCAATCCCTCCACTGACCTCCATTCAGTGTCCTCCACCCCTCTCTACCAATCCCTCCACTGATCTCCATTCAGTGTCCTCCACCCCTCTCTACCAATCCCTCCACTGGCCTCCATTCATTGTCCTCCACCCCTCTCTACCAATCCCTCCACTGACCTCCATTCAGTGTCCTCCACCCCTCTCTACCAATCCCTCCACTGACCTCCATTCAGTGTCCTCCACCCCTCTCTACCAATCCCTCCACTGGTCTCCATTCAGTGTCCTCCACCCCTCTCTACCAATCCCTCCACTGGTCTCCATTCAGTGTCCTCCACCCCTCTCTACCAATCCCTCCACTGACCTCCATTCAGTGTCCTCCCCCCCTCTCTACCAATCCCTCCACTGACCTCCATTCAGTGTCCTCCACCCCTCTCTACCAATCCCTCCACTGACCTCCATTCAGTGTCCTCCGCCCCTCTCTACCAATCCCTCCACTGACCTCCATTATGTGTCCTCCTCCCCTCTCTACCAATCCCTCCACTGACCTCCATTCAGTGTCCTCCACCCCTCTCTACCAATCCCTCTACTGGTCTCCATTCAGTGTCCTCCACCACTCTCTACCAATCCCTCCACTGACCTCCATTACGTGTCCTCCACGCCTCTCTACCAATCCCTCCACTGACCTCTATTCAGTGTCCTCCACCCCTCTCTACCAATCCCTCCACTGTCCTCCATTCAGTGTCCTCCACCCCTCTCTACCAATCCCTCCACTGACCTCCATTCAGTGTCCTCCACCCCTCTCTACCAATCCCTCCACTGGTCTCCATTCAGTGTCCTCCACCCCTCTCTACCAATCCCTCCACTGACCTCCATTCATTGTCCTCCACCCCTCTCTACCAATCCCTCCACTGACCTCCATTCAGTGTCCTCCACCCCTCTCTACCAATCCCTCCACTGACCTCCATTCAGTGTCCTCCACCCCTCTCTACCAATCCCTCCACTGACCTCCATTCAGTGTCCTCCACCCCTCTCTACCAATCCCTCCACTGACCTCCATTCAGTGTCCTCCACCCCTCTCTACCAATCCCTCCACTGGTCTCCATTCAGTGTCCTCCACCCCTCTCTACCAATCCCTCCACTGACCTCCATTCAGTGTCCTCCACCCCTCTCTACCAATCCCTCCACTGACCTCCATTCAGTGTCCTCCACCCCTCTCTACCAATCCCTCCACTGGTCTCCATTCAGTGTCCTCCACCCCTCTCTACCAATCCCTCCACTGGCCTCCATTCAGTGTCCTCCACCCCTCTCTACCAATCCCTCCACTGACCTCCATTCAGTGTCCTCCACCCCTCTCTACCAATCCCTCCACTGACCTCCATTCAGTGTCCTCCACCCCTCTCTACCAATCCCTCCACTGATCTCCATTCAGTGTCCTCCACCCCTCTCTACCAATCCCTCCACTGGCCTCCATTCATTGTCCTCCACCCCTCTCTACCAATCCCTCCACTGGTCTCCATTCAGTGTCCTCTCTACCAATCCCTCCACTGGCCTCCATTCATTGTCCTCCACCCCTCTCTACCAATCCCTCCACTGGCCTCCATTCATTGTCCTCCACCCCTCTCTACCAATCCCTCCGCTGGCCTCCATTCAGTGTCCTCCACCCCTCTCTACCAATCCCTCCACTGGCCTCCATTCAGTGTCCTCCACCCCTCTCTACCAATCCCTCCACTGACCTCCATTCAGTGTCCTCCACCCCTCTCTACCAATCCCTCCACTGGCCTCCATTCAGTGTCCTCCACCCCTCTCTACCAATCCCTCCACTGACCTCCATTCAGTGTCCTCCACCCTTCTCTACCAATCCCTCCACTGACCTCCATTCAGTGTCCTCCACCCCTCTCTACCAATCCCTTCACTGACCTCCATTCAGTGTTCTCCACCCCTCTCTACCAATCCCTCCACTGACCTCCATTCAGTGTCCTCCACCCCTCTCTACCAATCCCTCCACTGACCTCCATTCAGTGTCCTCCACCCCTCTCTACCAATCCCTCCACTGACCTCCATTCAGTGTCCTCCACCCCTCTCTACCAATCCCTCCACTGACCTCCATTCAGTGTCCTCCACCCCTCTCTACCAATCCCTCCACTGACCTCCATTCAGTGTCCTCCACCCCTCTCTACCAATCCCTCCACTGACCTCCATTCAGTGTCCTCCACCCCTCTCTACCAATCCCTCCACTGACCTCCATTCAGTGTCCTCCACCCCTCTCCACCAGTCCCTCCACTGACCTCCATTCAGTGTCCTCCACCCCTCTCCACCAGTCCCTCCACTGACCTCCATTCAGTGTCCTCCACCCCTCTCTACCAATCCCTCCACTGGTCTCCATTCAGTGTCCTCCACCCCTCTCTACCAATCCCTCCACTGGTCTCCATTCAGTGTCCTCCACCCCTCTCTACCAATCCCTCCACTGTCCTCCATTCAGTGTCCTCCACCCCTCTACCAATCCCTCCACTGACCTCCATTCAGTGTCCTCCACCCCTCTCTACCAATCCCTCCACTAACCTCCATTCAGTGTCCTCCACCCCTCTCTACCAATCCCTCCACTGACCTCCATTCAGTGTCCTCCACCCCTCTACCAATCCCTCCACTGACCTCCATTCAGTGTCCTCCACCCCTCTCTACCAATCCCTCCACTGACCTCCATTCAGTGTCCTCCACCCCTCTCTACCAATCCCTCCACTGACCTCCATTCAGTGTCCTCCACCCCTCTACCAATCCCTCCACTGACCTCCATTCAGTGTCCTCCACCCCTCTACCAATCCCTCCACTGACCTCCACTCAGTGTCCTCCACCCCTCTCTACCAATCCCTCCACTGGTCTCCATTCAGTGTCCTCCTCCCCTCTCTACCAATCCCTCCACTGACCTCCATTCAGTGTCCTCCACCCCTCTCTACCAATCCCTCCACTGACCTCCATTCAGTGTCCTCCACCCCTCTCTACCAATCCCTCCACTGACCTCCATTCAGTGTCCTCCACCCCTCTCTACCAATCCCTCCACTGACCTCCATTCAGTGTCCTCCACCCCTTTCCACCAGTCCCTCCACTGACCTCCATTCAGTGTCCTCCACCCTTCTCTACCAATCCCTCCACTGGTCTCCATTCAGTGTCCTCCACCCCTCTCTACCAATCCCTCCACTGACCTCCATTCAGTGTCCTCCACCCCTCTCTACCAATCCCTCCACTGGCCTCCATTCAGTGTCCTCCACCCCTCTCTACCAATCCCTCCACTGACCTCCATTCAGTGTCCTCCACCCCTCTCTACCAATCCCTCCACTGACCTCCATTCATTGTCCTCCACCCCTCTCTACCAATCCCTCCACTGGCCTCCATTCAGTGTCCTCCACCCCTCTCTACCAATCCCTCCACTGGCCTCCATTCAGTGTCCTCCACCCCTCTCTACCAATCCCTCCACTGACCTCCATTCAGTGTCCTCCACCCCTCTCTACCAATCCCTCCACTGACCTCCATTCATTGTCCTCCACCCCTCTCTACCAATCCCTCCACTGGCCTCCATTCAGTGTCCTCCACCCCTCTCTACCAATCCCTCCACTGACCTCCATTCATTGTCCTCCACCCCTCTACCAATCCCTCCACTGGCCTCCATTCAGTGTCCTCCACCCCTCTCTACCAATCCCTCCACTGACCTCCATTCAGTGTCCTCCACCCCTCTCTACCAATCCCTCCACTGACCTCCATTCAGTGTCCTCCACCCCTCTCTACCAATCCCTCCACTGACCTCCATTCAGTGTCCTCCACCCCTCTCTACCAATCCTTCCACTGGTCTCCATTCAGTGTCCTCCACCCCTCTCTACCAATCCCTCCACTGACCTCCATTCAGTGTCCTCCACCCCTCTCTACCAATCCCTCCACTGGCCTCCATTCAGTGTCCTCCACCCCTCTCTACCAATCCCTCCACTGGCCTCCATTCATTGTCCTCCACCCCTCTCTACCAATCCCTCCACTGATCTCCATTCAGTGTCCTCCACCCCTCTCTACCAATCCCTCCACTGGTCTCCATTCAGTGTCCTCCACCCTTCTCTACCAATCCCTCCACTGACCTCCATTCAGTGTCCTCCACCCCTCTCTACCAATCCCTCCACTGGTCTCCATTCAGTGTCCTCCACCCCTCTCTACTAATCCCTCCACTGACCTCCATTCAGTGTCCTCCACCCCTCTCTACCAATCCCTCCACTGACCTCCATTCAGTGTCCTCCACCCCTCTCTACCAATCCCTCCACTGACCTCCATTCAGTGTCCTCCACCCCTCTCTACCAATCCTTCCACTGACCTCCATTCAGTGTCCTCCACCCCTCTCTACCAATCCCTCCACTGACCTCCACTGGTCTCCATTCTGTGTCCTCCACCCCTCTCTACCAATCCCTCCACTGGTCTCCATTCAGTGTCCTCCACCCCTCTCTACCAATCCCTCCACTGACCTCCATTCAGTGTCCTCCACCCCTCTCTACCAATCCCTCCACTGACCTCCATTCAGTGTCCTCCACCCCTCTCTACCAATCCCTCCACTGACCTCCATTCATTGTCCTCCACCCCTCTCTACCAATCCCTCCACTGACCTCCATTCAGTGTCCTCCACCCCTCTCTACCAATCCCTCCACTGACCTCCATTCAGTGTCCTCCACCCCTCTCTACCAATCCCTCCACTGACCTCCATTCAGTGTCCTCCACCCCTCTCTACCAATCCCTCCACTGGCCTCCATTCAGTATCCTCCACCCCTCTCTACCAATCCCTCCACTGGTCTCCATTCAGTATCCTCCACCCTTCTCTACCAATCCCTCCACTGACCTCCATTCATTGTCCTCCACCCCTCTCTACCAATCCCTCCACTGGTCTCCATTCAGTGTCCTCCACCCCTCTCTACCAATCCCTCCACTCCTCTCTACCAATCCCTCCACTGACCTCCATTCAGTGTCCTCCACCCCTCTCTACCAATCCCTCCACTGGTCTCCATTCAGTGTCCTCCACCCCTCTCTCTACCAATCCTTACACTGACCTCCATTCAGTGTCCTCCACCCCTCTCTACCACTCCCTCCACTGACCTCCATTCAGTGTCCTCCACCCCTCTCTACCAATCCCTCCACTGACCTCCATTCAGTGTCCTCCACCCCTCTCTACCAATCCCTCCACTGACCTCCATTCAGTGTCCTCCACCCCTCTCTACCAATCCCTCCACTCCTCTCTACCAATCCCTCCACTGACCTCCATTCATTGTCCTCCACCCCTCTCTACCAATCCCTCCACTGGCCTCCATTCAGTGTCCTCCACCCCTCTCTACCAATCCCTCTACTGGTCTCCATTCATTGTCCTCCACCCCTCTCTACCAATCCCTCCACTGACCTCCATTCAGTGTCCTCCACCCCTCTCTACCAATCCCTCCACTGATCTCCATTCAGTGTCCTCCACCCCTCTCTACCAATCCCTCTACTGGTCTCCATTCATTGTCCTCCACCCCTCTCTACCAATCCCTCCACTGGTCTCCATTCAGTGTCCTCCACCCCTCTCTACCAATCCCTCCACTGGTCTCCATTCAGTGTCCTCCACCCCTCTCTACCAATCCCTCCACTGACCTCCATTCAGTGTCCTCCACCCCTCTCTACCAATCCCTCCACTGGTCTCCATTCAGTGTCCTCCACCCCTCTCTGCCAATCCTTCCACTGACCTCCATTCAGTGTCCTCCACCCCTCTCTACCAATCCCTCCACTGACCTCCATTCATTGTCCTCCACTCCTCTCTACCAATCCCTCCACTGACCACCATTCAGTGTCCTCCACACCTCTCTACCAATCCTTCCACTGACCTCCATTCAGTGTCCTCCACCCCTCTCTACCAATCCCTCCACTGACCTCCATTCATTGTCCTCCACACCTCTCTACCAATCCTTCCACTGACCACCATTCAGTGTCCTCCACCCTTCTCTACCAATCCCTCCACTGACCTCCATTCAGTGTCCTCCACCCCTCTACCAATCCCTCCACTGACCTCCATTCATTGTCCTCCACCCCTCTCTACCAATCCCTCCACTGACCTCCATTCAGTGTCCTCCACCCCTCTCTACCAATCCCTCCACTGACCTCCATTCAGTGTCCTCCACCCCTCTCTACCAATCCCTCCACTGACCTCCATTCATTGTCCTCCACCCCTCTCTACCAATCCCTCCACTGACCTCCATTCAGTGTCCTCCACCCCTCTCTACCAATCCCTCCACTGACCTCCATTCAGTGTCCTCCACCCCTCTCTACCAATCCCTCCACTGGTCTCCATTCAGTGTCCTCCACCCCTCTCTACCAATCCCTCCGCTGACCTCCATTCAGTGTCCTCCACCCCTCTCTACCAATCCCTCCACTGGTCTCCATTCAGTGTCCTCCACCCCTCTCTACCAATCCCTCCACTGATCTCCATTCAGTGTCCTCCACCCCTCTCTACCAATCCCTCCACTGATCTCCATTCAGTGTCCTCCACCCCTCTCTACCAATCCCTCCACTGATCTCCATTCAGTGTCCTCCACCCCTCTCTACCAATCCCTCCACTGACCTCCATTCAGTGTCCTCCACCCCTCTCTACCAATCCCTCCACTGACCTCCATTCAGTGTCCTCCACCCCTCTCTACCAATCCCTCCACTGACCACCATTCAGTGTCCTCCACCCCTCTCTACCAATCCCTCCACTGATCTCCATTCAGTGTCCTCCACCCCTCTCTACCAATCCTTCCACTGGTCTCCATTCAGTGTCCTCCACCCCTCTCTGCCAATCCCTCCACTGATCTCCATTCAGTGTCCTCCACTGGCCTCCATTCAGTGTCCTCCACCCCTCTCTACCAATCCCTCCACTGATCTCCATTCAGTGTCCTCCACCCCTCTCTACCAATCCCTCCACTGATCTCCATTCAGTGTCCTCCACCCCTCTCTACCAATCCCTCCACTGGTCTCCATTCAGTGTCCTCCACCCCTCTCTACCAATCCCTCCACTGATCTCCATTCAGTGTCCTCCACCCCTCTCTACCAATCCCTCCACTGATCTCCATTCATTGTCCTCCACCCCTCTGTACCAATCCCTCCACTGACCTCCATTCAGTGTCCTCCACACCTCTCTACCAATCCCTCCACTGGTCTCCATTCAGTGTCCTCCACCCCTCTCTACCAATCCCTCCACTGGTCTCCATTCAGTGTCCTTCACCCCTCTCTACCAATCCCTCCACTGACCTCCATTCAGTGTCCTCCACCCCTCTCTACCAATCCCTCCACTGACCTCCATTCAGTGTCCTCCACTGGCCTCCATTCAGTGTCCTCCACCCCTCTCTACCAATCCCTCCACTGATCTCCATTCAGTGTCCTCCACCCCTCTCTACCAATCCCTCCACTGATCTCCATTCAGTGTCCTCCACCCCTCTCTACCAATCCCTCCACTGGTCTCCATTCAGTGTCCTCCACCCCTCTCTACCAATCCCTCCACTGATCTCCATTCATTGTCCTCCACCCCTCTGTACCAATCCCTCCACTGACCTCCATTCAGTGTCCTCCACCCCTCTCTACCACTCCCTCCACTGACCTCCATTCAGTGTCCTCCACCCCTCTCTACCAATCCCTCCACTGACCTCCATTCAGTGTCCTCCGCCCCTCTCTACCAATCCCTCCACTGACCTCCATTCATTGTCCTCCACCCCTCTCTACCAATCCCTCCACTGATCTCCATTCAGTGTCCTCCACCCCTCTCTACCAATCCCTCCACTGGCCTCCATTCAGTGTCCTCCACCCCTCTCTACCAATCCCTCCACTGATCTCCATTCAGTGTCCTCCACCCCTCTCTACCAATCCCTCCACTGACCTCTATTCAGTGTCCTCCACCCCTCTCTACCAATCCCTCCACTGACCTCCATTCAGTGTCCTCCACCCCTCTCTACCAATCCCTCCACTGACCTCCATTCAGTGTCCTCCACCCCTCTCTACCAATCCCTCCACTGTTCTCCATTCACTGTCCTCCACCCCTCTCTACCAATCCCTCCACTGACCTCCATTCAGTGTCCTCCACCCCTCTCTACCAATCCCTCCACTGACCTCCATTCAGTGTCCTCCACCCCTCTCTACCAATCCTTCCACTGACCTCCATTCAGTGTCCTCCACCCCTCTCTACCAATCCTTCCACTGACCTCTATTCAGTGTCCTCCACCCCTCTCTACCAATCCCTCCACTGACCTCCATTCAGTGTCCTCCACCCCTCTCTACCAATCCCTCCACTGACCTCCATTCATTGTCCTCCACCCCTCTCTACCAATCCCTCCACTGGCCTCCATTCAGTGTCCTCCTCCCCTCTCTACCAATCCCTCCACTGACCTCCATTCAGTGTCCTCCACCCCTCTCTACCAATCCCTCCACTGACCTCCATTCAGTGTCCTCCACCCCTCTCTACCAATCCTTCCACTGACCTCCATTCAGTGTCCTCCACCCCTCTCTACCAATCCCTCCACTGACCTCCATTCAGTGTCCTCCACCCCTCTCTACCAATCCCTCCACTGACCTCCATTCAGTGTCCTCCACCCCTCTCTACCAATCCCTCCACTGGTCTCCATTCAGTGTCCTCCACCCCTCTCTACCAATCCCTCCACTGACCTCCATTCAGTGTCCTCCACCCCTCTCTACCAATCCCTCCACTGACCTCCATTCAGTGTCCTCCACCCCTCTCTACCAATCCCTCCACTGGTCTCCATTCAGTGTCCTCCACCCCTCTCTACCAATCCCTCCACTGACCTCCATTCAGTGTCCTCCACCCCTCTCTACCAATCCCTCCGCTGACCTCCATTCAGTGTCCTCCACCCCTCTCTACCAATCCCTCCACTGGTCTCCATTCAGTGTCCTCCACCCCTCTCTACCAATCCCTCCACTGGTCTCCATTCAGTGTCCTCCACCCCTCTCTACCAATCCCTCCACTGGTATCCATTCAGTGTCCTCCACCCCTCTCTACCAATCCCTCCACTGTTCTCCATTCACTGTCCTCCACCCCTCTCTACCAATCCCTCCACTGACCTCCATTCAGTGTCCTCCACCCCTCTCTACCAATCCCTCCACTGGTCTCCATTCAGTGTCCTCCACCCCTCTCTACCAATCCCTCCACTCCTCTCTACCAATCCCTCCACTGACCTCCATTCAGTGTCCTCCACCCCTCCCTACCAATCCCTCCACTGGTCTCCATTCAGTGTCCTCCACCCCTCTCTACCAATCCCTCTACTGGTCTCCATTCATTGTCCTCCACCCCTCTCTACCAATCCCTCCACTGACCTCCATTCAGTGTCCTCCACCCCTCCCTACCAATCCCTCCACTGGTCTCCATTCAGTGTCCTCCACCCCTCTCTACCAATCCCTCCACTGGTCTCCATTCATTGTCCTCCACCCCTCTCTACCAATCCCTCTACTGGTCTCCATTCATTGTCCTCCACCCCTCTCTACCAATCCCTCCACTGACCTCCATTCAGTGTCCTCCACCCCTCTCTACCAATCCCTCTACTGGTCTCCATTCAGTGTCCTCCACCCCTCTCTACCAATCCCTCCACTGACCTCCATTCAGTGTCCTCCACCCCTCCCTACCAATCCCTCCACTGGTCTCCATTCAGTGTCCTCCACCCCTCTCTACCAATCCCTCTACTGGTCTCCATTCATTGTCCTCCACCCCTCTCTACCAATCCCTCCACTGGTCTCCATTCAGTGTCCTCCACCCCTCTCTCTACCAATCCCTCCACTGGTCTCCATTCAGTGTCCTCCACCCCTCTCTGCCAATCCCTCCACTGACCTCCATTCAGTGTCCTCCACCCCTCTCTGCCAATCCCTCCACTGATCTCCATTCATTGTCCTCCACCCCTCTGTACCAATCCCTCCACTGACCTCCATTCATTGTCCTCCACCCCTCTCTACCAATCCCTCCACTGACCTCCATTCAGTGTCCTCCACCCCTCTCTACCAATCCTTCCCACTGACCTCCATTCAGTGTCCTCCACCCCTCTCTACCAATCCCTCCACTGACCTCCATTCAGTGTCCTCCACACCTCTCTACCAATCCTTCCCACTGACCTCCATTCAGTGTCCTCCACCCCTCTCTACCAATCCCTCCACTGATCTCCATTCAGTGTCCTCCACCCCTCTCTACCAATCCCTCCACTGGCCTCCATTCATTGTCCTCCACCCCTCTCTACCAATCCCTCCACTGACCTCCATTCAGTGTCCTACACCCCTCTCTACCAATCCCTTCCACTGACCTCCATTCAGTGTCCTCCACCCCTCTCTACCAATCCCTCCACTGACCTCCATTCAGTGTCCTCCACCCCTCTCTACCAATCCCTCCACTGGTCTCCATTCAGTGTCCTCCACCCCTCTCTACCAATCCCTCCACTGGTCTCCATTCAGTGTCCTCTCTACCAATCCCTCCACTGGCCTCCATTCAGTGTCCTCCACCCCTCTCTACCAATCCCTCCACTGGCCTCCATTCAGTGTCCTCCACCCCTCTCTACCAATCCCTCCACTGACCTCCATTCAGTGTCGTCCACCCCTCTCTACCAATCCCTCCACTGACCTCCATTCAGTGTCCTCCACCCCTCTCTACCAATCCCTCCACTGGCCTCCATTCATTGTCCTCCACCCCTCTACCAATCCCTCCACTGACCTCCATTCAGTGTCCTCCACCCCTCTCTACCAATCCCTCCACTGACCTCCATTCATTGTCCTCCACCCCTCTCTACCAATCCCTCCACTGGCCTCCATTCAGTGTCCTCCACCCCTCTCTACCAATCCCTCCACTGGTCTCCATTCAGTGTCCTCCACCCCTCTACCAATCCCTCCACTGACCTCCATTCAGTGTCCTCCACCCCTCTCTACCAATCCCTCCACTGACCTCCATTCATTGTCCTCCACCCCTCTCTACCAATCCCTCCACTGGCCTCCATTCAGTGTCCTCCACCCCTCTCTACCAATCCCTCCACTGGTCTCCATTCAGTGTCCTCCACCCCTCTCTACCAATCCCTCCACTGGCCTCCATTCATTGTCCTCCACCCCTCTCTACCAATCCCTCCACTGGCCTCCATTCATTGTCCTCCACCCCTCTCTACCAATCCCTCCACTGGTCTCCATTCAGTGTCCTCCACCCTTCTCTACCAATCCCTCCACTGGTCTCCATTCAGTGTCCTCCACCCCTCTCTACCAATCCCTCCACTGACCTCCATTCAGTGTCCTCCACCCCTCTCTACCAATCCCTCCACTGGCCTCCATTCATTGTCCTCCACCCCTCTCTACCAATCCCTCCACTGGCCTCCATTCATTGTCCTCCACCCCTCTCTACCAATCCCTCCACTGGCCTCCATTCATTGTCCTCCACCCCTCTCTACCAATCCCTCCACTGACCTCCATTCAGTGTCCTCCACCCCTCTCTACCAATCCCTCCACTGGTCTCCATTCAGTGTCCTCCACCCCTCTCTACCAATCCCTCCACTGTCCTCCATTCAGTGTCCTCCACCCCTCTCTACCAATCCCTCCACTGACCTCCATTCATTGTCCTCCACCCCTCTCTACCAATCCCTCCACTGACCTCCATTCAGTGTCCTCCACCCCTCTCTACCAATCCCTCCACTGACCTCCATTCAGTGTCCTCCACCCCTCTCTACCAATCCCTCCACTGTCCTCCATTCAGTGTCCTCCACCCCTCTCTACCAATCCCTCCACTGACCTCCATTCAGTGTCCTCCACCCCTCTCTACCAATCCCTCCACTGACATCCTTTCAGTGTCCTCCACCCCTCTCTACCAATCCCTCCACTGACCTCCATTCAGTGTCCTCCACCCTTCTCTACCAATCCCTCCACTGGTCTCCATTCAGTGTCCTCCACCCCTCTCTACCAATCCCTCCACTGACCTCCATTCAGTGTCCTCCACCCCTCTCTACCAATCCCTCCACTGGCCTCCATTCATTGTCCTCCACCCCTCTCTACCAATCCCTCCACTGGCCTCCATTCATTGTCCTCCACCCCTCTCTACCAATCCCTCCACTGGTCTCCATTCAGTGTCCTCCACCCCTCTCTACCAATCCCTCCACTGGTCTCCATTCAGTGTCCTCCACCCCTCTCTACCAATCCCTCCACTGACCTCCATTCAGTGTCCTCCACCCCTCTCTACCAATCCCTCCACTGGTCTCCATTCATTGTCCTCCACCCCTCTCTACCAATCCCTCCACTGGCCTCCATTCATTGTCCTCCCCCCTTCTCTACCAATCCCTCCACTGGTCTCCATTCAGTGTCCTCCACCCTTCTCTACCAATCCCTCCACTGGTCTCCATTCAGTGTCCTCCACCCCTCTCTACCAATCCCTCCACTGACCTCCATTCAGTGTCCTCCACCCCTCTCTACCAATCCCTCCACTGGCCTCCATTCATTGTCCTCCACCCCTCTCTACCAATCCCTCCACTGGCCTCCATTCATTGTCCTCCACCCCTCTCTACCAATCCCTCCACTGGCCTCCATTCATTGTCCTCCACCCCTCTCTACCAATCCCTCCACTGACCTCCATTCAGTGTCCTCCACCCCTCTCTACCAATCCCTCCACTGGTCTCCATTCAGTGTCCTCCACCCCTCTCTACCAATCCCTCCACTGGTCTCCATTCAGTGTCCTCCACCCCTCTCTACCAATCCCTCCACTGACCTCCATTCATTGTCCTCCACCCCTCTCTACCAATCCCTCCACTGGTCTCCATTCAGTGTCCTCCACCCCTCTCTACCAATCCCTCCACTGTCCTCCATTCAGTGTCCTCCTCCCCTCTCTACCAATCCCTCCACTGACCTCCATTCAGTGTCCTCCACCCCTCTCTACCAATCCCTCCACTGACCTCCATTCATTGTCCTCCACCCCTCTCTACCAATCCCTCCACTGGCCTCCATTCAGTGTCCTCCACCCCTCTCTACCAATCCCTCTACTGGTCTCCATTCAGTGTCCTCCACCCCTCTCTACCAATCCCTCCACTGACCTCCATTCAGTGTCCTCCACCCCTCTCTACCAATCCCTCTACTGGTCTCCATTCAGTGTCCTCCACCCCTCTCTACCAATCCCTCCACTGGTCTCCATTCACTGTCCTCCACCCCTCTCTACCAATCCCTCCACTGGTCTCCATTCAGTGTCCTCCACCCCTCTCTACCAATCCCTCCACTGACCTCCATTCAGTGTCCTCCACCCCTCTCTACCAATCCCCCCACTGGTCTCCATTCAGTGTCCTCCACCCCTCTCTACCAAACCCTCCACTGGCCTCCATTCATTGTCCTCCACCCCTCTACCAATCCCTCCACTGACCTCCATTCAGTGTCCTCCACCCCTCTCTACCAATCCCTCCACTGACCTCCATTCATTGTCCTCCACCCCTCTCTACCAATCCCTCCACTGGCCTCCATTCAGTGTCCTCCACCCCTCTCTACCAATCCCTCCACTGGTCTCCATTCAGTGTCCTCCACCCCTCTCTACCAATCCCTCCACTGGTCTCCATTCAGTGTCCTCCACCCTTCTCTACCAATCCCTCCACTGACCTCCATTCAGTGTCCTCCACCCCTCTCTACCAATCCCTCCACTGGTCTCCATTCAGTGTCCTCTACCCCTCTCTACCAATCCCTCCACTGGTCTCCATTCAGTGTCCTCCACCCCTCTCTACCAATCCCTCCACTGACCTCCATTCAGTGTCCTCTACCCCTCTCTACCAATCCCTCCACTGACCTCCATTCAGTGTCCTCCACCCCTCTCTACCAATCCCTCCACTGACCTCCATTCAGTGTCCTCCACCCTTCTCTACCAATCCCTCCACTGGCCTCCATTCAGTGTCCTCCACCCCTCTCTACCAATCCCTCCACTGGCCTCCATTCATTGTCCTCCACCCCTCTCTACCAATCCCTCCACTGACCTCCATTCAGTGTCCTCCACCCCTCTCTACCAATCCCTCCACTGGCCTCCATTCAGTGTCCTCCACCCCTCTCTACCAATCCCTCCACTGACCTCTATTCAGTGTCCTCCACCCCTCTCTACCAATCCCTCCACTGACCTCCATTCAGTGTCCTCCACCCCTCTCTACCAATCCCTCCACTGGTCTCCATTCAGTGTCCTCCACCCCTCTCTACCAATCCCTCCACTGACCTCCATTCAGTGTCCTCCACCCCTCTCTACCAATCCCTCCACTGGTCTCCATTCAGTGTCCTCCACCCCTCTCTACCAATCCCTCCACTGGTCTCCATTCAGTGTCCTCCACCCCTCTCTACCAATCCCTCCACTGGCCTCCATTCAGTGTCCTCCACCCCTCTCTACCAATCCCTCCACTGACCTCCATTCAGTGTCCTCCACCCCTCTCTACCAATCCCTCCACTGACCTCCATTCAGTGTCCTCCACCCCTCTCTACCAATCCCTCCACTGACCTCCATTCAGTGTCCTCCACCCCTCTCTACCAATCCCTCCACTGACCTCCATTCAGTGTCCTCCACCCCTCTCTACCAATCCCTCCACTGACCTCCATTCAGTGTCCTCCACCCCTCTCCACCAGTCCCTCCACTGACCTCCATTCAGTGTCCTCCACCCCTCTCTACCAATCCCTCCACTGGTCTCCATTCAGTGTCCTCCACCCCTCTCTACCAATCCCTCCACTGGTCTCCATTCAGTGTCCTCCACCCCTCTCTACCAATCCCTCCACTGGTCTCCATTCAGTGTCCTCCACCCCTCTCTACCAATCCCTCCACTGACCTCCATTCAGTGTCCTCCACCCCTCTACCAATCCCTCCACTGACCTCCATTCAGTGTCCTCCACCCCTCTCTACCAATCCCTCCACTGACCTCCATTCAGTGTCCTCCACCCCTCTACCAATCCCTCCACTGACCTCCATTCAGTGTCCTCCACCCCTCTACCAATCCCTCCACTGACCTCCATTCATTGTCCTCCACCCCTCTCTACCAATCCCCTCCACCGCCTCCATTCAGTGTCCTCCACCCCTCTCTACCAATCCCTCCACTGACCTCCACTCAGTGTCCTCCACCCCTCTCTACCAATCCCTCCACTGGTCTCCATTCAGTGTCCTCCTCCCCTCTCTACCAATCCCTCCACTGGTCTCCATTCTGTGTTCTCCACCCCTCTCTACCAATCCCTCCACTGACCTCCATTCAGTGTCCTCCACCCCTCTCTACCAATCCCTTCACTGACCTCCATTCAGTGTCCTCCACCCCTCTCTACCAATCCCTCCACTGACCTCCATTCAGTGTCCTCCACCCCTCCCTACCAATCCTTCCACTGGTCTCCATTCAGTGTCCTCCACCCCTCTCTACCAATCCCTCCACTGGTCTCCATTCAGTGTCCTCCACCCCTCCCTACCAATCCCTCCACTGACCTCCATTCAGTGTCCTCCACCCCTCTCTACCAATCCCTCCACTGACCTCCATTCATTGTCCTCCACCCCTCTCTACCAATCCCTCCACTGGTCACCATTCAGTGTCCTCCACCCCTCTCTACCAATCCCTCCACTGACCTCCATTCATTGTCCTCCACCCCTCTCTACCAATCCCTCCACTGGTCTCCATTCATTGTCCTCCACCCCTCTCTACCAATCCCTCCACTGACCTCCACCCCTCTCTACCAATCCCTCCACTCCTCTCTACCAATCCCTCCACTGGTCTCCATTCATTGTCCTCCACCCCTCTCTACCAATCCCTCCACTGACCTCCATTCAGTGTCCTCCACCCCTCTCTACCAATCCCTCCACTGGCCTCCATTCAGTGTCCTCCACCCCTCTCTACCAATCCCTCTACTGGCCTCCATTCAGTGTCCTCCACCCCTCTCTACCAATCCCTCCACTGACCTCCATTCAGTGTCCTCCACCCCTCTCTACCAATCCCTCCACTGACCTCCATTCAGTGTCCTCCACCCCTCTCCACCAGTCCCTCCACTGACCTCCATTCAGTGTCCTCCACCCTTCTCTACCAATCCCTCCACTGGTCTCCATTCAGTGTCCTCCACCCCTCTCTACCAATCCCTCCACTGACCTCCACTGGTCTCCATTCAGTGTCCTCCACCCCTCTCTACCAATCCCTCCACTGGTCTCCATTCAGTGTCCTCCACCCCTCTCTACCAATCCCTCCACTGACCTCCATTCAGTGTCCTCCACCCCTCTCTACCAATCCCTCCACTGGCCTCCATTCAGTGTCCTCCACCCCTCTCTACCAATCCCTCCACTGACCTCCATTCAGTGTCCTCCACCCCTCTCTACCAATCCCTCCACTGGCCTCCATTCAGTGTCCTCCACCCCTCTCTACCAATCCCTCCACTGACCTCCATTCAGTGTCCTCCACCCCTCTCTACCAATCCTTCCACTGGTCTCCATTCAGTGTCCTCCACCCCTCTCTACCAATCCCTCCACTGACCTCCATTCAGTGTCCTCCACCCCTCTCTACCAATCCCTCCACTGGCCTCCATTCAGTGTCCTCCACCCCTCTCTACCAATCCCTCCACTGGCCTCCATTCATTGTCCTCCACCCCTCTCTACCAATCCCTCCACTGATCTCCATTCAGTGTCCTCCACCCCTCTCTACCAATCCCTCCACTGGTCTCCATTCAGTGTCCTCCACCCTTCTCTACCAATCCCTCCACTGGTCTCCATTCAGTGTCCTCCACCCCTCTCTACCAATCCCTCCACTGACCTCCACTGGTCTCCATTCAGTGTCCTCCACCCCTCTCTACCAATCCCTCCACTGGTCTCCATTCAGTGTCCTCCACCCCTCTCTACCAATCCTTCCACTGACCTCCATTCAGTGTCCTCCACCCCTCTCTACCAATCCTTCCACTGGTCTCCATTCAGTGTCCTCCACCCCTCTCTACCAATCCCTCCACTCCTCTCTACCAATCCCTCCACTGACCTCTATTCAGTGTCCTCCACCCCTCTCTACCAATCCCTCCACTGACCTCCATTCAGTGTCCTCCACCCCTCTCTCTACCAATCCTTCCACTGACCTCCATTCAGTGTCCTCCACCCCTCTCTACCACTCCCTCCACTGACCTCCATTCAGTGTCCTCCACCCCTCTCTACCAATCCCTCCACTGGCCTCCATTCAGTGTCCTCCATCCCTCTCTACCAATCCCTCCACTGACCTCCATTCAGTGTCCTCCACCCCTCTCTACCAATCCCTCCACTGGTCTCCATTCAGTGTCCTCCACCCCTCTCTACCAATCCCTCCACTGGTCTCCATTCAGTGTCCTCCACCCCT
The DNA here is from genome assembly GCA_029206835.1 of Rana muscosa. NCBI lineage: Eukaryota > Metazoa > Chordata > Amphibia > Anura > Ranidae > Rana > Rana muscosa. Next base: position 1,128,077,659 of record CM055117.1, read on the forward strand.
CTCTACCAATCCCTCCACTGACCTCCATTCAGTGTCCTCCACCCCTCTCTACCAATCCCTCCACTGACCTCCATTCATTGTCCTCCACCCCTCTCTACCAATCCCTCCACTGGTCTCCATTCAGTGTCCTCCACCCCTCTCTACCAATCCCTCCACTGTTCTCCATTCACTGTCCTCCACCCCTCTCTACCAATCCCTCCACTCCTCTCTACCAATCCCTCCACTGACCTCCATTCAGTGTCCTCCACCCCTCCCTACCAATCCCTCCACTGGTCTCCATTCAGTGTCCTCCACCCCTCTCTACCAATCCCTCCACTGACCTCCATTCAGTGTCCTCCACCCCTCTCTACCAATCCCTCCACTGATCTCCATTCAGTGTCCTCCACCCCTCTCTACCAATCCCTCTACTGGTCTCCATTCATTGTCCTCCACCCCTCTCTACCAATCCCTCCACTGGTCTCCATTCATTGTCCTCCACCCCTCTCTACCAATCCCTCCACTGGTCTCCATTCAGTGTCCTCCACCCCTCTCTACCAATCCCTCCACTGGTCTCCATTCAGTGTCCTCCACCCCTCTCTACCAATCCCTCCACTGGTCTCCATTCAGTGTCCTCCACCCCTCTCTACCAATCCCTCCACTGACCTCCATTCAGTGTCCTCCACCCCTCTCTACCAATCCCTCCACTGGTCTCCATTCAGTGTCCTCCACTCCTCTCTACCAATCCCTCCACTGGTCTCCATTCAGTGTCCTCCACCCCTCTCTACCAATCCCTCCACTGGTCTCCATTCAGTGTCCTCCACCCCTCTCTACCAATCCCTCCACTGACCTCCATTCAGTGTCCTCCACCCCTCTCTACCAATCCCTCCACTGGTCTCCATTCAGTGTCCTCCACCCCTCTCTGCCAATCCTTCCACTGACCTCCATTCAGTGTCCTCCACCCCTCTCTACCAATCCTTCCACTGGTCTCCATTCAGTGTCCTCCACCCCTCTCTACCAATCCCTCCACTGACCTCCATTCAGTGTCCTCCACCCCTCTCTACCAATCCTTCCACTGGTCTCCATTCATTGTCCTCCACTCCTCTCTACCAATCCCTCCACTGACCACCATTCAGTGTCCTCCACCCTTCTCTACCAATCCCTCCCACTGACCTCCATTCAGTGTCCTCCACCCCTCTCTACCAATCCCTCCACTGATCTCCATTCAGTGTCCTCCACCCCTCTCTACCAATCCCTCCACTGACCTCCATTCAGTGTCCTCCACCCCTCTCTACCAATCCCTCCACTGACCTCCATTCAGTGTCCTCCACCCCTCTCTACCAATCCCTCCACTGGTCTCCATTCAGTGTCCTCCGCCCCTCTCTACCAATCCCTCCACTGACCTCCATTCAGTGTCCTCCACCCCTCTCTACCAATCCCTCCACTGGCCTCCATTCATTGTCCTCCACCCCTCTCTACCAATCCCTCCACTGATCTCCATTCAGTGTCCTCCACCCCTCTCTACCAATCCCTCCACTGGCCTCCATTCAGTGTCCTCCACCCCTCTACCAATCCCTCCACTGATCTCCATTCAGTGTCCTCCACCCCTCTCTACCAATCCCTCCACTGACCTCTATTCAGTGTCCTCCACCCCTCTCTACCAATCCCTCCACTGACCTCCATTCAGTGTCCTCCACCCCTCTCTACCAATCCCTCCACTGACCTCCATTCAGTGTCCTCCACCCCTCTCTACCAATCCCTCCACTGTTCTCCATTCACTGTCCTCCACCCCTCTCTACCAATCCCTCCACTGACCTCCATTCAGTGTCCTCCACCCCTCTCTACCAATCCCTCCACTGACCTCCATTCAGTGTCCTCCACCCCTCTCTACCAATCCCTCCACTGACCTCTATTCAGTGTCCTCCACCCCTCTCTACCAATCCCTCCACTGACCTCCATTCAGTGTCCTCCTCCCCTCTCTACCAATCCTTCCACTGACCTCCATTCAGTGTCCTCCACCCCTCTCTACCAATCCCTCCACTGACCTCCATTCAGTGTCCTCCACCCCTCTCTACCAATCCCTCCACTGACCTCCATTCATTGTCCTCCACCCCTCTCTACCAATCCCTCCACTGGCCTCCATTCAGTGTCCTCCACCCCTCTCTACCAATCCCTCCACTGGTCTCCATTCAGTGTCCTCCACCCCTCTCTACCAATCCCTCCACTGACCTCCATTCAGTGTCCTCCACCCCTCTCTACCAATCCCTCCACTGACCTCCATTCAGTGTCCTCCACCCCTCTCTACCAATCCCTCCACTGACCTCCATTCAGTGTCCTCCACCCCTCTCTACCAATCCCTCCACTGACCTCCATTCAGTGTCCTCCACCCCTCTCTACCAATCCCTCCACTGACCACCATTCAGTGTCCTCCACCCCTCTCTACCAATCCCTCCACTGACCTCCATTCAGTGTCCTCCACCCCTCTCTACCAATCCTTCCACTGACCACCATTCAGTGTCCTCCACCCCTCTCTACCAATCCCTCCACTGGCCTCCATTCAGTGTCCTCCACCCCTCTCTACCAATCCCTCCACTGACCTCCATTCAGTGTCCTCCACCCCTCTCTACCAATCCCTCCACTGGTCTCCATTCATTGTCCTCCACCCCTCTCTACCAATCCCTCTACTGACCTCCATTCAGTGTCCTCCACCCCTCTCTACCAATCCCTCCACTGGCCTCCATTCAGTGTCCTCCACCCCTCTCTACCAATCCCTCCACTGACCTCCATTCAGTGTCCTCCCCCCCTCTCTACCAATCCCTCCACTGGTCTCCATTCAGTGTCCTCCACCCCTCTCTACCAATCCCTCCACTGACCTCCATTCAGTGTCCTCCACCCCTCTCTACCAATCCCTCCACTGACCTCCATTCAGTGTCCTCCACCCCTCTCTACCAATCCCTCCACTGATCTCCATTCAGTGTCCTCCACCCCTCTCTACCAATCCCTCCACTGACCTCCATTCAGTGTCCTCCACCCCTCTACCAATCCCTCCACTGATCTCCATTCAGTGTCCTCCTCCCCTCTCTACCAATCCCTCCACTGACCTCCATTCAGTGTCCTCCTCCCCTCTCTACCAATCCCTCCACTGACCTCCATTCAGTGTCCTCCACCCCTCTCTACCAATCCTTCCACTGACCTCCATTCAGTGTCCTCCACCCCTCTCTACCAATCCCTCCACTGACCTCCATTCATTGTCCTCCACCCCTCTCTACCAATCCCTCCACTGACCTCCATTCAGTGTCCTCCACCCCTCTCTACCAATCCCTCCACTGACCTCCATTCAGTGTCCTCCTCCCCTCTCTACCAATCCCTCCACTGACCTCCATTCAGTGTCCTCCTCCCCTCTCTACCAATCCCTCCACTGACCTCCATTCAGTGTCCTCCACCCCTCTCTGCCAATCCCTCCACTGACCTCCATTCAGTGTCCTCCACCCCTCTCTGCCAATCCCTCCACTGACCTCCATTCAGTGTCCTCCACCCCTCTCTGCCAATCCCTCCACTGACCTCCATTCAGTGTCCTCCACCCCTCTCTACCAATCCCTCCGCTGACCTCCATTCAGTGTCCTCCACCCCTCTCTACCAATCCCTCCGCTGACCTCCATTCAGTGTCCTCCACCCCTCTCTACCAATCCCTCCACTGGTCTCCATTCAGTGTCCTCCACCCCTCTCTACCAATCCCTCCACTGGTCTCCATTCAGTGTCCTCCACCCCTCTCTACCAATCCCTCCACTGGTATCCATTCAGTGTCCTCCACCCCTCTCTACCAATCCCTCCACTGACCTCCATTCAGTGTCCTCCACCCCTCTCTACCAATCCCTCCACTGTTCTCCATTCACTGTCCTCCACCCCTCTCTACCAATCCCTCCACTGACCTCCATTCAGTGTCCTCCACCCCTCTCTACCAATCCCTCCACTGGTCTCCATTCAGTGTCCTCCACCCCTCTCTACCAATCCCTCCACTCCTCTCTACCAATCCCTCCACTGACCTCCATTCAGTGTCCTCCACCCCTCCCTACCAATCCCTCCACTGGTCTCCATTCAGTGTCCTCCACCTCTCTCTACCAATCCCTCCACTGGTCTCCATTCATTGTCCTCCACCCCTCTCTACCAATCCCTCCACCCCTCTCTACCAATCCCTCCACTGACCTCCATTCAGTGTCCTCCACCCCTCCCTACCAATCCCTCCACTGGTCTCCATTCAGTGTCCTCCACCCCTCTCTACCAATCCCTCTACTGGTCTCCATTCATTGTCCTCCACCCCTCTCTACCAATCCCTCCACTGATCTCCATTCAGTGTCCTCCACCCCTCTCTCTACCAATCCCTCCACTGGTCTCCATTCAGTGTCCTCCACCCCTCTCTACCAATCCCTCCACTGGTCTCCATTCAGTGTCCTCCACCCCTCTCTACCAATCCCTCCACTGGTCTCCATTCAGTGTCCTCCACCCCTCTCTACCAATCCCTCCACTGATCTCCATTCAGTGTCCTCCACCCCTCTCTCTACCAATCCCTCCACTGGTCTCCATTCAGTGTCCTCCACCCCTCTGTACCAATCCCTCCACTGACCTCCATTCAGTGTCCTCCACCCCTCTCTACCACTCCCTCCACTGACCTCCATTCAGTGTCCTCCACCCCTCTCTACCAATCCCTCCACTGACCTCCATTCAGTGTCCTCCACCCCTCTCTACCAATCCCTCCACTGACCTCCATTCAGTGTCCTCCACCCCTCTCTACCAATCCCTCCACTGATCTCCATTCAGTGTCCTCCACCCCTCTCTACCAATCCCTCCACTGACCTCCATTCATTGTCCTCCCCCCCTCTCTACCAATCCCTCTACTGGTCTCCATTAATTGTCCTCCACCCCTCTCTACCAATCCCTCCACCCCTCTCTACCAATCCCTCTACTGGTCTCCATTCAGTGTCCTCCACCCCTCTCTACCAATCCCTCCACTCCTCTCTACCAATCCCTCCACTGACCTCCATTCAGTGTCCTCCACCCCTCTCTACCAATCCTTCCACTGACCACCATTCAGTGTCCTCCACCCCTCTCTACCAATCCCTCCACTGGCCTCCATTCAGTGTCCTCCACCCCTCTCTACCAATCCCTCCACTGACCTCCATTCAGTGTCCTCCACCCCTCTCTACCAATCCCTCCACTGGTCTCCATTCATTGTCCTCCACCCCTCTCTACCAATCCCTCTACTGACCTCCATTCAGTGTCCTCCACCCCTCTCTACCAATCCCTCCACTGGCCTCCATTCAGTGTCCTCCACCCCTCTCTACCAATCCCTCCACTGGTCTCCATTCAGTGTCCTCCACCCCTCTCTACCAATCCCTCCACTGACCTCCATTCAGTGTCCTCCACCCCTCTCTACCAATCCCTCCACTGACCTCCATTCAGTGTCCTCCACCCCTCTCTACCAATCCCTCTACTGACCTCCATTCAGTGTCCTCCACCCCTCTCTACCAATCCCTCCACTGACCTCCATTCAGTGTCCTCCCCCCCTCTCTACCAATCCCTCCACTGGTCTCCATTCAGTGTCCTCCACCCCTCTCTACCAATCCCTCCACTGACCTCCATTCAGTGTCCTCCACCCCTCTCTACCAATCCCTCCACTGACCTCCATTCAGTGTCCTCCACCCCTCTCTACCAATCCCTCCACTGATCTCCATTCATTGTCCTCCACCCCTCTGTACCAATCCCTCCACTGACCTCCATTCAGTGTCCTCCACCCCTCTCTACCAATCCCTCCACTGGTCTCCATTCAGTGTCCTCCACCCCTCTCTACCAATCCCTCCACTGACCTCCATTCAGTGTCCTCCACCCCTCTCTACCAATCCCTCCACTGACCTCCATTCAGTGTCCTCCACCCCTCTCTACCAATCCCTCCACTGGTCTCCATTCAGTGTCCTCCACCCCTCTCTACCAATCCCTCCACTGGCCTCCATTCAGTGTCCTCCATCCCTCTCTACCAATCCCTCCACTGACCTCCATTCAGTGTCCTCCACCCCTCTGTACCAATCCCTCCACTGGTCTCCATTCAGTGTCCTCCACCCCTCTCTACCAATCCCTCCACTGGTCTCCATTCAGTGTCCTCCACCCCTCTCTACCAATCCCTCCACTCCTCTCTACCAATCCCTCCACTGACCTCCATTCAGTGTCCTCCACCCCTCCCTACCAATCCCTCCACTGGTCTCCATTCAGTGTCCTCCACCCCTCTCTACCAATCCCTCTACTGGTCTCCATTAATTGTCCTCCACCCCTCTCTACCAATCCCTCCACCCCTCTCTACCAATCCCTCTACTGGTCTCCATTCAGTGTCCTCCACCCCTCTCTACCAATCCCTCCACTCCTCTCTACCAATCCCTCCACTGACCTCCATTCAGTGTCCTCCACCCCTCCCTACCAATCCCTCCACTGGTCTCCATTCAGTGTCCTCCACCCCTCTCTACCAATCCCTCTACTGGTCTCCATTCATTGTCCTCCACCCCTCTCTACCAATCCCTCCACTGATCTCCATTCATTGTCCTCCACCCCTCTCTACCAATCCCTCTACTGGTCTCCATTCATTGTCCTCCACCCCTCTCTACCAATCCCTCCACTGATCTCCATTCATTGTCCTCCACCCCTCTCTCTACCAATCCCTCCACTGGTCTCCATTCAGTGTCCTCCACCCCTCTCTGCCAATCCCTCCACTGACCTCCATTCAGTGTCCTCCACCCCTCTCTACCAATCCCTCCACTGATCTCCATTCAGTGTCCTCCACCCCTCTCTACCAATCCCTCCACTGACCTCCATTCATTGTCCTCCACCCCTCTCTACCAATCCCTCCACTGGCCTCCATTCAGTGTCCTCCACCCCTCTCTACCAATCCCTCCACTGGTCTCCATTCAGTGTCCTCCACCCCTCTCTACCAATCCCTCCACTGACCTCCATTCAGTGTCCTCCACCCCTCTCTACCAATCCCTCCACTGACCTCCATTCAGTGTCCTCCACCCCTCTCTACCAATCCCTCCACTGACCTCCATTCAGTGTCCTCCACCCCTCTCTACCAATCCCTCCACTGACCTCCATTCATTGTCCTCCACCCCTCTCTACCAATCCCTCCACTGGTCTCCATTCAGTGTCCTCCACCCCTCTCTACCAATCCCTCCACTGACCTCCATTCATTGTCCTCCACCCCTCTCTACCATTCCCTCCACTGGTCTCCATTCAGTGTCCTCCACCCCTCTCTACCAATCCCTCCACTGGTCTCCATTCATTGTCCTCCACCCCTCTCTACCAATCCCTCTACTGACCTCCATTCAGTGTCCTCCACCCCTCTCTACCAATCCCTCCACTGACCTCCATTCAGTGTCCTCCACCCCTCTCTACCAATCCCTCCACTGACCTCCATTCAGTGTCCTCCACCCCTCTCTACCAATCCCTCCACTGATCTCCATTCAGTGTCCTCCACCCCTCTCTGCCAATCCCTCCACTGACCTCCATTCAGTGTCCTCCACCCCTCTCTACCAATCCCTCCACTGATCTCCATTCATTGTCCTCCACCCCTCTGTACCAATCCCTCCACTGACCTCCATTCAGTGTCCTCCACCCCTCTCTACCAATCCCTCCACTGGTCTCCATTCAGTGTCCTCCACCCCTCTCTACCAATCCCTCCACTGACCTCCATTCAGTGTCCTCCACCCCTCTCTACCAATCCCTCCACTGGTCTCCATTCAGTGTCCTCCACCCGTCTCTACCAATCCCTCCACTGACCTCCACCCCTCTCTACCAATCCCTCCACTGACCTCCATTCAGTGTCCTCCACCCCTCTCTACCAATCCCTCCACTGACCTCCATTCAGTGTCCTCCACCCCTCTCTACCAATCCCTCCACTGACCTCCATTCAGTGTCCTCCACCCCTCTCTACCAATCCCTCCACTGACCTCCATTCAGTGTCCTCCACCCCTCTCTACCAATCCCTCCACTGACCTCCATTCAGTGTCCTCCACCCCTCTCTACCAATCCCTCCACTGACCTCCATTCAGTGTCCTCCACCCCTCTCTACCAATCCCTCCACTGGTCTCCATTCAGTGTCCTCCACCCCTCTCTACCAATCCCTCCACTGACCTCCATTCATTGTCCTCCACCCCTCTCTACCAATCCCTCCACTGACCTCCATTCAGTGTCCTCCACCCCTCTCTACCAATCCCTCCACTGACCTCCATTCAGTGTCCTCCACCCCTCTCTACCAATCCCTCCACTGACCTCCATTCAGTGTCCTCCACCCCTCTCTACCAATCCCTCCACTGACCTCCATTCAGTGTCCTCCCCCCCTCTCTACCAATCCCTCCACTGACCTCCATTCAGTGTCCTCCACCCCTCTCTACCAATCCCTCCACTGACCTCCATTCAGTGTCCTCCCCCCCTCTCTGCCAATCCCTCCACTGACCTCCATTCAGTGTCCTCCACCCCTCTCTGCCAATCCCTCCACTGACCTCCATTCAGTGTCCTCCACCCCTCTCTACCAATTCCTCCACTGACCTCCAGTGTCCTCCACCCCTCTCTACCAATCCCTCCACTGACCTCCATTCGGTGTCCTCCACCCCTCTCTACCAATCCCTCCACTGACCTCCATTCGGTGTCCTCCACCCCTCTCTACCAATCCCTCCACTGGTCTCCATTCGGTGTCCTCCACCCCTCTCTACCAATCCCTCCACTGGTCTCCATTCAGTGTCCTCCACCCCTCTCTACCAATCCCTCCACTGGTCTCCATTCAGTGTCCTCCACCCCTCTCTACCAATCCCTCCACTGACCTCCATTCAGTGTCCTCCACCCTTCTCTACCAATCCCTCTACTGACCTTCATTCAGTGTCCTCCACCCCTCTCTACCAATTCCTCCACTGACCTCCATTCATTGTCCTCCACCCCTCTCTACCAATCCCTCCACTGACCTCCATTCATTGTCCTCCACCCCTCTCTACCAATCCCTCCACTGACCTCCATTCATTGTCCTCCACCCCTCTCTACCAATCCCTCCACTGACCTCCATTCATTGTCCTCCACCCCTCTCTACCAATCCCTCCATTCAGTGTCCTCCACCCCTCTCTACCAGTCCCTCCACTGACCTCCATTCAGTGTCCTCCACCCCTCTCTACCAATCCCTCCACTGACCTCCATTCAGTGTCCTCCACCCCTCTCTACCAATCCCTCCACTGACCTCCATTCAGTGTCCTCCACCCCTCTCTACCAATCCCTCCACTGACCTCCACCCCTCTCTACCAGTCCCTCCACTGGTCTCCATTCATTGTCCTCCACCCCTCTCTACCAATCCCTCCACTGACCTCCATTCATTGTCCTCCACCCCTCTCTACCAATCCCTCCACTGACCTCCACCCCTCTCTACCAGTCCCTCCACTGGTCTCCATTCATTGTCCTCCACCCCTCTCTACCAATCCCTCCACTGACCTCCACCCCTCTCTACCAGTCCCTCCACTGACCTCCATTCAGTGTCCTCCACCCCTCTCTACCAATCCCTCCACTGACCTCCATTCAGTGTCCTCCACCCTTCTCTACCAATCCCTCCACTGACCTCCATTCAGTGTCCTCCACCCTTCTCTACCAATCCCTCTACTGACCTCCATTCAGTGTCCTCCACCCTTCTCTACCAATCCCTCTACTGGTCTCCATTCAGTGTCCTCCACCCCTCTCTACCAATCCCTCCACTGGTCTCCATTCAGTGTCCTCCACCTCTCTCTACCAATCCCTCTACTGGTCTCCATTCAGTGTCCTCCACCCTTCTCTACCAATCCCTCCACTGACCTCCATTCAGTGTCCTCCACCCCTCTCTACCAATCCCTCCACTGACCTCCAGTGTCCTCCACCCCTCTCTACCAATCCCTCCACTGACCTCCATTCATTATCCTCCACCCCTCTCTACCAATCCCTCCACTGGTCTCCATTCAGTGTCCTCCACCCCTCTCTACCAATCCCTCCACTGACCTCCATTCAGTGTCCTCCACCCCTCTCTACCAATCCCTCCACTGACCTCCATTCATTGTCCTCCACCCCTCTCTACCAATCCCTCTACTGATCTCCATTCAGTGTCCTCCACCCCTCTCCTCCAATCCCTCCACTGACCTCCATTCAGTGTCCTCCACCCCTCTCTACCAATCCCTCCACTGACCTCCATTCAGTGTCCTCCACCCCTCTCTACCAATCCCACCACTGACCTCCATTCAGTGTCCTCCACCCTTCTCTACCAATCCCTCCACTGACCTCCATTCAGTGTCCTCCACCCCTCTCTACCAATCCCTCCACTGACCTCCATTCAGTGTCCTCCACCCCTCTCTACCAATCCCTCCACTGGTCTCCATTCTGTGTCCTCCACCCCTCTCTACCAATCCCTCCACTGACCTCCATTCAGTGTCCCCCACCCCTCTCTACCAATCCCTCCACTGGTCTCCATTCAGTGTCCTCCACCTCTCTACCAATCCCTCCACTGACCTCCATTCATTGTCCTCCACCCCTCTCTACTAATCCCTCCACTGACCTCCATTCATTGTCCTCCACCCCTCTCTACCAATCCCTCTACTGGTCTCCATTCAGTGTCCTCCACCCCTCTCTACCAATCCCTCCACTGGTCTCCATTCAGTGTCCTCCACCCCTCTCTACCAATCCCTCCACTGGTCTCCATTCAGTGTCCTCCACCCCTCTCTACCAATCCCTCCACTGTCCTCCATTCAGTGTCCTCCACCCCTCTCTACCAATCCTTCCACTGTCCTCCATTCAGTGTCCTCCACCCCTCTCTACCAATCCCTCCACTGACCTCCATTCAGTGTCCTCCACCCCTCTCTACCAATCCCTCCACTGACCTCCATTCAGTGTCCTCCACCCCTCTCTACCAATCCCTCCACTGGTCTCCATTCAGTGTCATCCACCCCTCTCTACCAATCCCTCCACTGACCTCCATTCAGTGTCCTCCACCCTTCTCTACCAATCCCTCCACTGACCTCCATTCAGTGTCCTCCACCCCTCTCTACCAATCCCTTCACTGACCTCCATTCAGTGTCCTCCACCCCTCTCTACCAATCCCTCCACTGGTCTCCATTCAGTGTCCTCCACCCCTCTCTACCAATCCCTCCACTGACCTCCATTCAGTGTCCTCCACCCCTCTCTACCAATCCCTCCACTGACCTCCATTCAGTGTCCTCCACCCCTCTCTACCAATCCCTCCACTGACCTCCATTCAGTGTCCTCCACCCCTCTCTACCAATCCCTCTACTGTCCTCCACCCCTCTCTACCAATCCCTCCACTGACCTCCATTCATTGTCCTCCACCCCTCTCTACCAATCCCTCCACTGGTCTCCATTCAGTGTCCTCCATCCCTCTCTACCAATCCCTCCACTGACCTCCATTCAGTGTCCTCCACCCCTCTCTACCAATCCCTCCACTGACCTCCATTCATTGTCCTCCACCCCTCTCTGCCAATCCCTCCACTGGCCTCCATTCAGTGTCCTCCACCCCTCTCTACCAATCCCTCCACTGACCTCCATTCAGTGTCCTCCACTGGTCTCCATTCATTGTCCTCCACCCCTCTCTACCAATCCCTCCACTGGTCTCCATTCTGTGTCCTCCACCCCTCTCTACCAATCCCTCCACTGACCTCCATTCAGTGTCCTCCACCCCTCTCTACCAATCCCTCCACTGACCTCCATTCAGTGTCCTCCACCCCTCTCTACCAATCCCTCCACTGGCCTCCATTCAGTGTCCTCCACCCCTCTCTACCAATCCCTCCACTGACCTCCATTCAGTGTCCTCCACCTCTCTCTACCAATCCCTCCACTGGTCTCCATTCAGTGTCCTCCACCCCTCTCTACCAATCCCTCCACTGGTCTCCATTCAGTGTCCTCCACCCCTCTCTACCAATCCCTCCACTGACCTCCACCCCTCTCTACCAATCCCTCCACTGGTCTCCATTCAGTGTCCTCCACCCCTCTCTACCAATCCCTCCACTGACCTCCATTCAGTGTCCTCCACCCCTCTCTACCAATCCCTCCACTGACCTCCATTCAGTGTCCTCCACCCCTCTCTACCAATCCCTCCACTGACCTCCATTCAGTGTCCTCCACCCCTCTCTACCAATCCCTCCACTGGTCTCCATTCTGTGTCCTCCACCCCTCTCTACCAATCCCTCCACTGACCTCCATTCAGTGTCCCCCACCCCTCTCTACCAATCCCTCCACTGGTCTCCATTCAGTGTCCTCCACCTCTCTACCAATCCCTCCACTGACCTCCATTCATTGTCCTCCACCCCTCTCTACTAATCCCTCCACTGACCTCCATTCATTGTCCTCCACCCCTCTCTACCAATCCCTCTACTGGTCTCCATTCAGTGTCCTCCACCCCTCTCTACCAATCCCTCCACTGGTCTCCATTCAGTGTCCTCCACCCCTCTCTACCAATCCCTCCACTGGTCTCCATTCAGTGTCCTCCACCCCTCTCTACCAATCCCTCCACTGTCCTCCATTCAGTGTCCTCCACCCCTCTCTACCAATCCTTCCACTGTCCTCCATTCAGTGTCCTCCACCCCTCTCTACCAATCCCTCCACTGACCTCCATTCAGTGTCCTCCACCCCTCTCTACCAATCCCTCCACTGACCTCCATTCAGTGTCCTCCACCCCTCTCTACCAATCCCTCCACTGGTCTCCATTCAGTGTCCTCCACCCCTCTCTACCAATCCCTCCACTGGTCTCCATTCAGTGTCCTCCACCCCTCTCTACCACTCCCTCCACTGACCTCCATTCATTGTCCTCCACCCCTCTCTACCAATCCCTCCACTGACCTCCATTCATTGTCCTCCACCCCTCTCTACCAATCCCTCCACTGACCTCCATTCAGTGTCCTCCACCCGTCTCTACCAATCCCTCCACTGACCTCCACCCCTCTCTACCAATCCCTCCACTGACCTCCATTCAGTGTCCTCCACCCCTCTCTACCAATCCCTCCACTGGTCTCCATTCAGTGTCCTCCACCCCTCTCTACCAATCCCTCCACTGACCTCCACCCCTCTCTACCAATCCCTCCACTGACCTCCATTCAGTGTCCTCCACCCCTCTCTACCAATCCCTCCACTGACCTCCATTCAGTGTCCTCCACCCCTCTCTACCACTCCCTCCACTGACCTCCATTCAGTGTCCTCCACCCCTCTACCAATCCCTCCACTGACCTCCATTCAGTGTCCTTCACCCTTCTCTACCAATCCCTCCACTGGTCTCCATTCAGTGTCCTCCACCCCTCTCTACCAATCCCTCCACTGGTCTCCATTCAGTGTCCTCCACCCCTCTCTACCAATCCCTCCACTGGTCTCCATTCAGTGTCCTCCACCCCTCTCTACCAATCCCTCCACTGACCTCCATTCAGTGTCCTCCACCCCTCTCTACCAATCCCTCCACTGGTCTCCATTCAGTGTCCTCCACCCCTCTCTACCAATCCCTACACTGGTCTCCATTCAGTGTCCTCCACCCCTCTCTACCAATCCCTCCACTGGTCTCCATTCAGTGTCCTCCACCCCTCTTTACCAATCCCTCCACTGACCTCCACCCCTCTCTACCAATCCCTCCACTGGTCTCCATTCAGTGTCCTCCACCCCTCTCTACCAATCCCTCCACTGGTCTCCATTCAGTGTCCTCCACCCCTCTCTACCACTCCCTCCACTGACCTCCATTCATTGTCCTCCACCCCTCTCTACCACTCCCTCCACTGACCTCCATTCATTGTCCTCCACCCCTCTCTACCAATCCCTCCACTGACCTCCATTCAGTGTCCTCCACCCGTCTCTACCAATCCCTCCACTGACCTCCACCCCTCTCTACCAATCCCTCCACTGACCTCCATTCAGTGTCCTCCACCCCTCTCTACCAATCCCTCCACTGGTCTCCATTCAGTGTCCTCCACCCGTCTCTACCAATCCCTCCACTGACCTCCACCCCTCTCTACCAATCCCTCCACTGACCTCCATTCAGTGTCCTCCACCCCTCTCTACCAATCCCTCCACTGACCTCCATTCAGTGTCCTCCATCCCTCTCTACCAATCCCTCCACTGACCTCCATTCAGTGTCCTCCACCCCTCTCTACCAATCCCTCCACTGACCTCCATTCAGTGTCCTCCACCCCTCTCTACCAATCCCTCCACTGGCCTCCATTCAGTGTCCTCCACCCCTCTCTACCAATCCCTCCACTGACCTCCATTCAGTGTCCTCCACCTCTCTCTACCAATCCCTCCACTGGTCTCCATTCAGTGTCCTCCACCCCTCTCTACCAATCCTTCCACTGACCTCCATTCAGTGTCCTCCACTCCTCTCTACCAATCCCTCCACTGACCTCCATTCAGTGTCCTCCACCCCTCTCTACCAATCCCTCCACTGACCTCCATTCAGTGTCCTCCACCCCTCTCTACCACTCCCTCCACTGACCTCCATTCAGTGTCCTCCACCCTTCTCTACCAATCCCTCCACTGGTCTCCATTCAGTGTCCTCCACCCCTCTCTACCAATCCCTCCACTGACCTCCATTCAGTGTCCTCCACCCCTCTCTACCACTCCCTCCACTGACCTCCATTCAGTGTCCTCCACCCTTCTCTACCAATCCCTCCACTGGTCTCCATTCAGTGTCCTCCACCCCTCTCTACCAATCCCTCTACTGACCTCCATTCATTGTCCTCCACCCCTCTCTACCAATCCCTCCACTGGTCTCCATTCAGTGTCCTCCACTCCTCTCTACCAATCTCTCCACTGGTCTCCATTCTGTGTCCTCCACCCCTCTCCTCCAATCCCTCCACTGACCTCCATTCAGTGTCCTCCACCCCTCTCTACCAATCCCTCCCACTGACCTCCATTCAGTGTCCTCCACCCCTCTCTACCAATCCCTCCACTGGTCTCCATTCTGTGTCCTCCACCCCTCTCTACCAATCCTTCCACTGACCTCCATTCTGTGTCCTCCACCCCTCTCTACCAATCCTTCCACTGTCCTCCATTCAGTGTCCTCCACCCCTCTCCTCCAATCCCTCCACTGATCTCCATTCTGTGTCCTCCACCCCTCTCTACCAATCCCTCCACTGACCTCCATTCAGTGTCCTCCACCCCTCTCTACCAATCCCTCCACTGACCTCCATTCAGTGTCCTCCACCCCTCTCTACCAATCCTTCCACTGACCTCCATTCTGTGTCCTCCACCCCTCTCTACCAATCCTTCCACTGTCCTCCATTCAGTGTCCTCCACCCCTCTCCTCCAATCCCTCCACTGACCTCCATTCAGTGTCCTCCACCCCTCTCTACCAATCCCTCTACTGTCCTCCACCCCTCTCTACCAATCCCTCCACTGACCTCCATTCATTGTCCTCCACCCCTCTCTACCAATCCCTCCACTGGTCTCCATTCTGTGTCCTCCACCCCTCTCTACCAATCCTTCCACTGACCTCCATTCAGTGTCCTCCACCCCTCTCTACCAATCCTTCCACTGACCTCCATTCTGTGTCCTCCACCCCTCTCTACCAATCCTTCCACTGTCCTCCATTCAGTGTCCTCCACCCCTCTCCTCCAATCCCTCCACTGACCTCCATTCAGTGTCCTCCACCCCTCTCTACCAATCCCTCCACTGGTCTCCATTCAGTGTCCTCCACCCCTCTCTACCAATCCTTCCACTGACCTCCATTCTGTGTCCTCCACCCCTCTCTACCAATCCCTCCACTGACCTCCATTCAGTGTCCTCCACCCCTCTCTACCAATCCCTCCACTGGTCTCCATTCAGTGTCCTCCACCCCTCTCCTCCAATCCCTCCACTGACCTCCATTCAGTGTCCTCCACTCCTCTCTACCAATCTCTCCACTGGTCTCCATTCTGTGTCCTCCACCCCTCTCCTCCAATCCCTCCACTGACCTCCATTCAGTGTCCTCCACCCCTCTCTACCAATCCCTCCCACTGACCTCCATTCAGTGTCCTCCACCCCTCTCTACCAATCCCTCCACTGGTCTCCATTCTGTGTCCTCCACCCCTCTCTACCAATCCTTCCACTGACCTCCATTCTGTGTCCTCCACCCCTCTCTACCAATCCTTCCACTGTCCTCCATTCAGTGTCCTCCACCCCTCTCCTCCAATCCCTCCACTGACCTCCATTCAGTGTCCTCCACCCCTCTCTACCAATCCCTCCACTGGTCTCCATTCAGTGTCCTCCACCCCTCTCTACCAATCCTTCCACTGACCTCCATTCTGTGTCCTCCACCCCTCTCTACCAATCCCTCCACTGACCTCCATTCAGTGTCCTCCACCCCTCTCTACCAATCCCTCCACTGGTCTCCATTCAGTGTCCTCCACCCCTCTCCTCCAATCCCTCCACTGACCTCCATTCAGTGTCCTCCACTCCTCTCTACCAATCTCTCCACTGGTCTCCATTCAGTGTCCTCCACCCCTCTCTACCAATCCCTCCACTGACCTCCATTCAGTGTCCTCCACCCCTCTCTACCAATCCCTCTACTGGTCTCCATTCAGTGTCCTCCACCCTTCTCTACCAATCCCTCCCACTGACCTCCATTCAGTGTCCTCCACCCCTCTCTACCAATCCCTCCACTGACCTCCATTCAGTGTCCTCCACCCCTCTCCTCCAATCCCTCCACTGACCTCCATTCAGTGTCCTCCACCCCTCTCTACCAATCCCTCTACTGGTCTCCATTCAGTGTCCTCCACCCTTCTCTACCAATCCCTCCACTGACCTCCATTCAGTGTCCTCCACCCCTCTCTACCAATCCCTCCACTGACCTCCATTCAGTGTCCTCCACCCCTCTCTACCAATCCCTCCACTGACCTCCATTCAGTGTCCTCCACCCCTCTCCTCCAATCCCTCCACTGACCTCCATTCAGTGTCCTCCACCCCTCTCTACCAATCCCTCCACTGACCTCCATTCAGTGTCCTCCACCCCTCTCTACCAATCTCTCCACTGACCTCCATTCAGTGTCCTCCACCCCTCTCCTCCAATCCCTCCACTGACCTCCATTCAGTGTCCTCCACCCCTCTCTACCAATCCCTCCACTGACCTCCATTCAGTGTCCTCCACCCCTCTCTACCAATCCCTCCCCTGGTCTCCATTCAGTGTCCTCCACCTCTCTACCGATCCCTCCACTGGTCTCCATTCCGTGTCCTCCACCCCTCTCTACCGATCCCTCCACTGGTCTCCATTCCGTGTCCTCCACCCCTCTCTACCGATCCTTCCACTGGTCTCCATTCAGTGTCCTCCACCCTTCTCTACCGATCCCTCCACTGACCTCCATTCAGTGTCCTCCACCCTTCTCTACCAATCCCTCCACTGACCTCCATTCATTGTCCTCCACCCCTCTCTACCAATCCCTCTACTGGTCTCCATTCAGTGTCCTCCACCCCTCTCTACCAATCTCTCCACTGACCTCCATTCAGTGTCCTCCACCCCTCTCTACCAATCCCTCCACTGGTCTCCATTCAGTGTCCTCCACCCCTCTCTACCAATCCCTCCACTGGTCTCCATTCAGTGTCCTCCACCCCTCTCTGCTAATCCCTCCACCCCTCTCTGCTAATCCCTCCACCCCTCTCTGCTAATCCCTCCACCCCTCTCTGCTAATCCCTCCACCCCTCTCTGCTAATCCCTCCACCCCTCTCTGCTAATCCCTCCACCCCTCTCTGCTAATCCCTCCACCCCTCTCTGCTAATCCCTCCACCCCTCTCTGCTAATCCCTCCACCCCTCTCTGCTAATCCCTCCACCCCTCTCTGCTAATCCCTCCACCCCTCTCTGCTAATCCCTCCACCCCTCTCTGCTAATCCCTCCACCCCTCTCTGCTAATCCCTCCACCCCTCTCTGCTAATCCCTCCACCCCTCTCTGCTAATCCCTCCACCCCTCTCTGCTAATCCCTCCACCCCTCTCTGCTAATCCCTCCACCCCTCTCTGCTAATCCCTCCACCCCTCTCTGCTAATCCCTCCACCCCTCTCTGCTAATCCCTCCACCCCTCTCTGCTAATCCCTCCCCTGACCTCCATTTAGTGTCTGTTGTGGAAAATGTTGTTAATGTATGTTGTCAGATGTCCCCCGGTGTCTGTTTTGCTGTAATGCGCTCATGTGAGAGTATATCCGCACATATAGACGTTGGTGGAAGACCGGTGGTGGGAAAATCTTCCTGTGGACACAGCGATGTTGGCTCTTTTAGGGATGTTTGTTTTATGCCTCACCAAGGGACTGGCCACTTCTTGGCGTTGGCATTAAATGACTCGGAGCGGACAGATCTGCGTCCACTAGAACTATAGCGTAACTATACGACAATTGTGGTCCATTGAGCCATGAGAGAGTACGGTTCTCGTCATTGGAAGCATTTAGTTGGTTTGCACACGTCACTGCGAGTCTATTTGAATGTATACATGTCTGTGATTGGTTCTTTTGAAATAATACAAATGTCTGATTGGCTGTCTGTGAAGACACACCTTCTTTTGCTACCCATCAGAATCCTTTAATTGTATTGAATACTTTAGCTGTATTACAAATCCTTATATGGTTGCTTCCTGTGTGAAGGTCACATGCTGTGACATCACTTCCTGTTGGTAACTTCTTTTGTGATGGTGATAATAAGAGCGAGACAGAGGACTTCCAGGCAGTCATGCTGGCCGAGCTGAGAACTTAAGATGGTGTCTTTTTACTTGGATGAATGGGAAATCGAATGATTGGTAAGATGCATTATATTGAGTACGGTTAGTTCAGTGTTTGGAGTGTCTCTTCCACGGGAGCCCCGTCTCTTCCACGGGAGCCCCGTCTCTTCCACGGGAGCCCCGTCTCTTCCACGGGAGCCCCGTCTCTTCCACGGGAGCCCCGTCTCTTCCACGGGAGCCCCGT
This sequence comes from Rana muscosa, assembly GCA_029206835.1. NCBI lineage: Eukaryota > Metazoa > Chordata > Amphibia > Anura > Ranidae > Rana > Rana muscosa. The sequence goes on from CM055117.1 coordinate 1,128,096,577, forward strand.
CTCTTCCACGGGAGCCCCGTCTCTTCCACGGGAGCCCCGTCTCTTCCACGGGAGCCCCGTCTCTTCCACGGGAGCCCCGTCTCTTCCACGGGAGCCCCGTCTCTTCCACGGGAGCCCCGTCTCTTCCACGGGAGCCCCGTCTCTTCCACGGGAGCCCCGTCTCTTCCACGGGAGCCCCGTCTCTTCCACGGGAGCCCCGTCTCTTCCACGGGAGCCCCGTCTCTTCCACGGGAGCCCCGTCCCTTCCACGGGAGCCCCGTCCCTTCCACGGGAGCCCCGTCTCTTCCACGGGAGCCCCGTCCCTTCCACGGGAGCCCTGTCTCTTGGGTGCTTTGGAGGAGTACGAGTGGGATGAAGATTGCAGAGAAGGGGTTCATAGAGTTCTGTTCTAGGTGAGGAAACTTATTATGGTACATTGGAAAGAGGAGGCTCCCCCGACATTGAAGGAATGGATTACTAATATTGGGACGGTGCTGAGACTGGAGAAACTGATATATCAGCATAGGGGTAGTGCTCATAAGTTGGAGAAGTTGTGGGCAAGATGGTTGGATGTGCCGGGATTGGCCCTGGTGGACTTGGTGGCTGATAGATTACTGGGCATCAATGTCGGGTGAGATGTTATATGTGCTCTAATACTAGGGAGAGTATAAAGTCGCATTGGATGGACGGTCGGCTCCTACTCCAGACCCGCAATGTTAAGGAGTTTCTATGCCCTCTACCTCTATAAACTTAATAAAACTTTGTTGGATATGTAGCGGGGTGTTGCTTAAGTAGCCCAAAAAGACTACCTTACCCAGTGTGCAACGGGGATACCCACAGTTCCTTTGGGCCCCCTTCGCAAGGTCTGCTGGGGTTGGACTATATAAGGAGGGGCGGAGCAGCACGGGGGTCTCTTTTGGACATCGCCCGCCTAGCAAGTGGACTCTGTGCTGGGTCGGTTGTTCCGGACGAGACCCGAGAGCTGGGCCTTGTGGATCCAAAGAGCCTTCTACTCTTCACGGAAGAACCCCAGAGGCGTCTCGTGGATCTACCTTCCAAGGCCTGTCGGGAGGATCGGAGACCCCGGGTATCGTGAGACTGTGTGGGGGACACACGGTGGTGGAAGTCGGCCGCACGGACTGGTTGGGTTGGGTGAGAGAGCAATTGCTCGAAGATTCTTTAAGTTAATCTTTAGGCTCAGTATCTTTTGCTCAGGGCCCATCGTTGCCAAGTTGAGCTGCACACCAGAGGGACAGTGTGCCGTGCAGCCTTGGTGGAACCCCTTTGTCGTACATTCAACAGACAATTGTTTTACACCCTGTGGATTACAAATAACCTACAAAGTGCACCACCATTGCTAGCGAAGATCCTTCTCTACAGAAACATTGTGAACTAAGTAGTCAGGCCTGACTGTATAGAGTAGACATTGTTGGGCGCCATCTTGCCCACGAGGGGGGAAGCTTGCAAGCGGGGTTTATTGATTGATGTGCATAGGATTGCAGGGATTGTATACCTGTGTTATATGCTGACTAAATCTTATTGCAGGGCTCTCCATTATTAGATGTACTGCTGTCTAATCCGATCTTTTATTCTATTTAGTAAACGCATTAGTGATTGAGCAGACATGTTGTGTGGTGTGATTACAGTGTATGTTATCTGCCATATTGTGATACCCAGGGCCGCCATCAGGGGGGTATAGGCAGTACACCTGTAAGGGGCCCGGATGGCCCCCTTTTTTTTTGTAAGGGGCCCTGAGGTCCCAAGGGCCCTGGAGTTCCCCAAGGCCCCGAATGTCAACCCCCCCTTTTTTTTTATTATTATATATTTTTTTTTATTTGTTTAATTAATTTTTTTGTAAGGGGCCCAGAGGCCCGGAGGTCCCCAGGGCCCCGGATGGAAACTTCCCTTTTTTTTTTTTTTTTTAATACGATTTTTTTATTTTTGTTTTTTTGTCTTTGTGTTCGTCAGTACCCAAACCCCCCGCTTCTCAATTTGCGGCAGCCGCCCCCCGCTTCTCAATTTGCGGTGGCAGCACCCCCCCGGTTCTCCAGGGGGCCCATGCCTGAAGCTGTGTAAGGGGACCCAAAATTCCTGATGGTGGCCCTGGTGATACTCATAGCCTACGGGTCTCACAATCCTCTAGTTACCGCTAGCTGTGCCAGGGGAGGGTAGAGCCAATCACTGGGGGTTGACAGCGGCGTGCTACAGGCCCGGAAATCATACCAGCAGCCCTCTTAGCTGGGGGAGGGGTCTTGCTACAGATATAAAAAAAAAGATGCATTATATTGGCCAAATCTCCTGTGCTAATAATAATAATCACACATTTCGTCTGACTTTCCATGTCAGGCGCCCCCCCCCCAGTGTGACTTGGACCTTAACCACACCTCTTCTCATTCCAGAGCTGCATGAAGGCCTTGTGTTCCTGCCCCGAGAGACGTCACATTGACCTGAAGCGCCCTCACTGCCAGGAGCTGTGCGGCCGATGCAAGGGCCAGAGGCTTCCCTGCGACAAAACCTACAGCTTCAAATACATCGTCTGATCCCGGACCGTCCCCGGTGGGGATGACCACATTGCGCCTGGACCGCGCCCGGCACAGGTGACCTCCATTGTGCCACGCGGACTGGGCGGTGACCTTGCTGCTGACACTAGATGTGGCTTATGGTTTGCACTGAATTGTACAGATTTTTCATTTGTTTTCCTTTTTTTGTATAAAATGAGTTTTGTAAATAAAGTTTTTGTGTTGAGTCTTTGGGTTCCTCACCCTGTAAGTTGAAGGTTCAGAAGCTGTCGGCGTTTCGTCATATCTGAGCCTTGTGTACATATCACATGGAGCTTTGTATTGTTGAGGAGATTAAAAAAAAAAAAATGCAGTCTTTAAAATAAAAATACAAAAAAATTAGACCCGTGTTTATGGCTCTTTATTGGCGGTGGGCGGAGACGTGGCGGAACGTAGGCGGAGACCGTTTCATAAAGATTTTGGGATAAAGCCCAACTGAACTTTCAGTTTTAGTCCCACATTTTGTTTCATGCACTTGGAGTGTATTTAGTGGTCAAAGTCTCTGGAAAGCAGCCACAGCCTGAGTAGAAAAGTCCATTCCCTGCCAGCATGCTGCAGAGAAGACTGTTGATTTCAGTGGAAGCAGTAGTCTCTATGCAAAGGTCAAACGCTGCCACACCTCCCAACATTTTGATAGGAATGAGGGACACCTACTATCAAATGTATGTAGGCATAGGATACGCCCCCTGCCACACCCACTTAAAGGAGAATAACCAAAGAAAAAGGTTAATTAAATCCACAAGTGCTTATTTTTAAATTCATTTATTTTTATTGCTATTATTCCTTTATATTTGCTTTTAAAATGTACAAATGCAGCAATTTTGAAAGAGAAAAAGTGCATTTTATATACATCTATAGAGATCAGACCAAAATGAGGGGGTAATGAGGGACATTGCTCCAAATCGGGGACAGTCCCTCAAAATCAGGGACAGTTGGGACCTATGCAATGCCTCCTGCTTAATCAGACCCATAGCTCTGTAAATGGCAAAGCTGAGGCTTCCTCTGACCTTCTTAGACCTCTGCAGAGAGGACACTGCTTCCATGCAACAGCATGCTGGCAGCAAACAGGATGTTCTGCTCAGGCTGTGGCTGCTTTCTAAGGGAAACGGGTTACATGACTATCGACACTTTGTTTTTGTTTTTTTTGATGCATCTGGAATGTATTTAGTGGGTTTTGAAGTTCATCATCTGCACCTTTCATGGGGGGGGGGGGGGAGAGATTTTGATGTCAGCCCTCTTCTCCACCTTATCCAATCGGATAACTCCTTGTAGATGTGTGTGATTTGTTTAGTTCCGAATTCATCCCTTCAAAAAAAATTCACATTTGTGAATTTGGAAATTTTCCAATTTTACAAAAACCCGTTTGTGACGAACCCTCTGTCCTCAAACAGATCCATGTCCACCGTTATTTGCTTCCTCTGTTCAGAACCAGCACTTATCCCAGACTCTACAGTCATCCTCCAGTCATCAGACACAACTCCTCAGTGTAGAGTGGCAAAAACAAACTAACTTTATTATCACACATGGACACACAGATGTCTCTCCTCCAAAAACACATCCCTCCCACCCTTGGAAAACAGGGCGTGTCAAACTGTCCAATGACAATGGCCACACAGGTCAGGTGTGTTTAAACTTCTCAATACACAGTCTTATCAGCAGGGGGGTTGGAGGAATCCCCCCCTCTTTCCTCACAACAAACACACTTACACATTCAGGGGAGGGCTGGCGGCCTTAGGCCTGGGGGGGCAAGTCCAGTCAAGTGGCCCATTGAACTGCCGAATCGGCTCACCATCCATGGCCCACCTGGTTGTTCAATGCAGTCTCACCAGTGCCCATCAATGCAGCCTGATCAATGGGGCAGGTTATATGGGGGGTCAGCTAGGGGTGTCAGGGTCTCTCACCTCAGCGATCTCAGCTCAGCAAGTCCTTGCACGTCACGGTTCCCTGGGGGGTAACGATCCTGATCCTGGGGTCAAGTTGCAGCCAGCGCCCAGCCCTGCGTCCCGACTCCCTGGCACGCCCTGCCTCTGCCTGCGTCCAAGAATCCGGTCCCAGGGAGTTGTAGTTTCCTCTGCGCTGCTGTTTTCCACCCACCAGAAGCTTGAGTGAGGACTACAACTCCCGGAATGCAACAGCTAGTGGTCGGCCGCCATGGCCCTGCCCCCGGCCTGACTTCCTAGACCAGAATAAAAAAGAAAATGGTAGTGTGCAGCGGCTGCCGGCCATTTTGAACATAAGTTAGGGGGGCCTGGGAGGCAATTGCGACCCTTCCCCCCTGGCCCAGCCCTCCCCTGTACACTTCCCATAATAGTTGAGGCAGCCACAATAGACCATAGAATAAGGTCACACCCCAAACCATCACAGCAAATAGTCCAACAGCATGGCACAGCACACATTATATAAATTTTACAAGTTTCTAGTGTGGCGGCAAAAGAGTAGACATGTGCAATTCGTTTCTAATTTGTTTTTCACGAATTTAGAGAAATTCGTTAATTCCGAATTTCTGAATTTCTCCATTTCCGAAATTTCAAATTTTTAAATTTACGAATTTTCAGATTTCCGCATTTTTACATTTAAGAATTTTTGGATTTCCGAATTTCGGAAATTGGAAAATCTAAAATTCCAAATTTTTAGAATTCGGAAATTCAAAATTTGTGTTTGGTTTTTTTGCTTTTTTTGGAAATTTGAAAATTAGTTTTTGTTTTTTTTGGAATTTGCAAACTCGGAATTTCCGAGAAGCAAAAAAACGGAAAGAATTTTTTGAATTTCCGAAAAAAAACAAGAACGAAAAACTAATTTTTCGGCAGTGCACTTCTAAAAGAGTCTGACTGGCACAGATCATAGTGGGGTTCTCATTCATGTGCCCCTTTTAGAGACACAGGGTGATCTACACATAAGAGGTGTCGGAAGCTGGACAAGGAGCCTCCAGAACTCTCCAGGGCAAGCTGAGCCACACAAACCCCCCACCCAAAGTCACTCCTGTCACACGTAACGAATACGAATTCATCCGAAATAACGAATGCTACATCTAAATGAATGGAAAGTAACAAATTAATAATAATAAAGTTTGTTTTATTTATTCATTACGTTTCGTTCATTTTAGATGCATTTGTTTTGGATAATTTGTAACTTCGTAAAAATTTTAATTTGTTTAGATGCGGTATTCATAAATTCGAAATAACTAACAAATCCGCAAATCCGAATTAATGGCTAATAAATTATAGGTGTTGGAATTTCTTTTCAAATTTGGCTGCTAGGGAATGGAATAAATAACAGACGAATTTGAAAGGAAATTCCAACACCTATAATTTAATGGCCATTAATTCGGATTTGTTAGTTATTTTGAATACCGAATCTAAACAAATGGAACATAACTTCGTGAAAAATTCAAATAAGTTATGAATTTATTTGAAATAACAAACGAGTGAAACGGAGACACATTTTCGGCAGTGCACATGTCTTACTCCTTGTAGTAATCAGAATATTAGAGTTGTGTGCAGTGCTGATGGGGGAAGTCATTGGGGAGCAGTGGTGGGAATTTACCCTTCGTAGTGTCACTGGGTGCCCATTGACTTCCTATACTCAGGGGCTGATTTTCTCCTATGAACCCACCCAGAGACCTACCTGCTGAGTGGTACCCTAAGCTGGGAATGTAATCTGCAGCCTGGTGTACACTTCTTTATGCTTGGTCCTGGTGTGGGGGCAGCAAGGTGAAAGCCCAGAGACTACAAAGACCCACCTGCTGCAGAGAGCACCAATCAACTGCTGGTGGTGTAGCGCCCTCTAGTGTGTGTGCAGGAAAATGTAACAGTCATGCTTAAATAAACAAGTCTTGATTGGGTCAGGGCTGGATGACCCATGCAGGCAGAGCTCTGGTGCCTCCCCCTGGTTCTGGAAAGTTGGAGAACTAGTTGTGGCTGATCAATATTTTGGGGGGTGGGGGGGCGTCGGCAATCAAACTGGCTTGCCCCCCCATCCTCCTGGTTGGTCAGTCAATTTGCCATTGTCACACAACTGGGTGGGCTCAGGGCGTAGTGCTCTGTGCCCCGAGCCCCCCCCCCTTTTTCAAAGCCTATTAGAGCCTCAGTCTCTAATCATGAGCTTAAAAAAACCCATTAAATTCTGTGCTTCAAGCAACCTGCATGTAGATTGGGGGGTTGGGCTCATGGATTGGGGGGTGTGATGCTCAAGCGGCCGCCACTGTGGAGAATCTTCTGGAGGGTAAAGGCTAGGAGGATTGTTCTGCATACTAAGGGGAGCTTGGCCTATCCCCAGGCAGTGGGCCTTGCAGGGGGTTAAGTCAGCCCTTGAATATGGATAAGTCATGCTGGCAGAGGCGTTGGGTGGAAGATGGTGTGTGCAGAGGGGACTGTCGGTGGCCCTTGAGGAGAGTTCCTAGTCTTTAAGGGGCTGTTACATCTTTTCACTTAGAGAATGCTAATGTCTGGGAGTGAAGTGTCAAATCGGAAGTTGTCCCTGGGTTTTGTTGCTTTCAAGTTAGGCATTCCATAATGCCTATTCCCCCAACTACATTGTATCCCCAATAAAAAAAAATAAAAATAAAGCCCAGAGACTGTTCCTTGTGTCTGGATGGAAGCTGAAAATGCTACTCATCTGGCTGTGTAGGAGTGGTGAACCCAGTCATCTGCAACCTCTATGAGGGTAGTGTTACAGCGGAGTAATATATATCATGTGTAGTGCCCAGGCTTCTGCAGCCGCCTGCCTGTGGTGCCCAGGCTTCTCCAGCCGCCCGCATGTGGTGCCCAGGCTAGATATCCCTAGCAGCTGTTTGCCTGTGCACCCAGACCCACCCTGGATTTCACTGTGGGAGCTGCTGTCTCAGAGGCTGAGTGTAAGTAGCACATGCACTGTTTACTGGAATAACGGTTGTTCTCTAGCATCTGCGGCTACAGAGCCTTATAATACTGTGCTGTTCTGCCACCCTGTCATGTATCTTGCTTGGAGGCTAACCTGATGAGAGGGCTTCCCTTGTGGCTGTAGTCTGAGCACCTCCTGAAGGTGGTAGAAGCACAAGGCTCAAAGTAGCATAAGTGCCAGTAACTGGGTGGCAGGTAGAGACGAGGATTGTGGTTGGCAGATGGCAGGGTTGCACCCGGGAGAAGAACCTTGTAACCCATGAAGACTTGAGTATACTCACACCGCTAACTGCCAGGGTTATTCACGGGTTGCCAGGCAAAAGCATAGACAAGTAGCATCTCGTGGTCAGAGACGAGAGGAGGTCAGTGTGACGAGAGGGCCCATGGAACCCAGAATCCCTTGGAAAGTATGGGATACCCTTGTTTCAGCTCCCCATGCACCTCTTATGTCTAAGTCACCCTGTGTCTATTAGGGGCACAGGGTGAGAAAGAAAATATTGACATTAAGAATGTGGCTTCCTAAAAGGAAATCTCCAGGGAAAAAAATATACACTAGCAAATGTATATTGTCCAAATAGTTACCCTAAAAAATATTTGAATGGAATCTTAAATATTTTAATGGATTTTAAGCAAGGTTATGTAATTCTCGCCGGAGATTTCAATTTCTCAATGGATCACAAGCTAGATAATACGTCCGATGCACCGATACGAGACAGCAAACAATTAAAATTGGTAAAAAAAAACAAAAAACATAATCATCAATTAGTAGATCCTTGGAGAGTGGCACATCCAAGTAAAAAAGATTATACGTATTATTCATCGGTGCGCAACACGTACTCGAGACTGGATTTCATGCTTGTGGACCATGGGCTCCTGGAATATGTACTAGATACCTCGATAGGTCTAAAATCAATCTCAGATCACGCCCCAGTAATGGTAAAAATTAGATTCAATAACATAGAACAAAGAAAGGGTACATGGAGTTAAAAAAAAAGAAAAAAAAAAAAGAATGTGGCTTGGGTTACTTAAAATGGAACCCTGTATATGCCATATTAGAAAGACTGACTGATTCATAATGTTAGGAGGTGCTGATGTCATCAACTTCAGCCACCTTTCTGTGTGTTGTCTGCTATAATGTGTTAATTAACCCTGCAATTTTGTGAAGGAGTTCTGTGTTGATTTGTGATAATGTTGATTGTGACTTCTGAGCTACAAGACGGCAAGTCTGGCCTAAAGGTCATGTCTCTGAGTCATCTAGGCTCTCTAAAGAATTGCTAATTAGCTCATGTTAATTAGGTTTCGGGTCACAGGTGTATTTTCAGAGTAATATGAGCAGGTGGTATGCACCTCCTCTTTTGCTGTATAAAAGAGCCTGTATTTTTTCAATAAATCTCATTCCTGCTTGACCCTCAAGATGGAGCTTTGTCTCGTATTTGGGGAAGAATTATTCGTATGGGTTTCTTGTTCGGCTGGTTGGAGTGTCCGGGTTTGGGTCTTGCAGCAAATACCTCTCTTGAGTGGATCCTCTCTTTCCGTTGTCCAGGTAGAAGTTCCTCAGAATAAGGCCAATGTCCACACAGGAGTAAAACCCAAGCAGTAAGGTTTTATTCTTTTGTCATTTCAGTGAACTTGAATAAGGAGTAGGAAGATGAGAGAAGTAAGGCAAAGAACAGGTTCAGGCACGCAACACCTAGAGCTCAGTGTTTGTCTTTCGTCGCCACTCAAGCCTGAGTGGGTATTGCTCACCCGGATAGTCCCTTTAAGAGCGGTCCTAGCAGCCGGGGTGTAGCACGGATAATCAAGACAGTGAATCCCTCTTTAGGCGAGTTTCCAGGCCTCTTCCCGAGATAGCAGTACCGTCGCTAATCTCCTGGGACTGATCCTCCCCTGGTCTCCTTTCCTAAAGGTGGGCCCCGTACAGAAGGGCAGCCTGGAGGTGTAGGCCTCAGCCAGCAGAGCTGGGCCTACCCTGAAGCAACACAGCCTCGGGCTGAAGGTGCCTGAGGCCCAAACATACTCGCGCACCTCATGCCATACGGGCCATGAGGCACACATACAGGAGCAAAGGGTCCCCTGGAACGCCCCAACACCAATGGCGTCTGCCCCTTATGTACCCTCTCCCAGCATGCACAGCGGGTCAACCATGCCCACTGCACGGCTGCCGAGAGAGAACACACAAGGTGCTGTGATACCCCTCTTGGTTCACCTATGCCGGTGGTGACAGTGCCACCTACAGGAAACAGGGAACACTACTGCCAGGCAGTATCACACCCAGAGCAGAAGCAATAGTGAACCATCAATTGGTCTGAGCCCGACTACTGGCTCAGACTACACCTAAATTTCCACATAGCGCCCCCAAATATTTGGGGGGGGGGTGCTACATATATATATATATACAACATTTAGGATGCATATATATCCTCCACACACTGTAACTGCAGCTAACTGACTCGCCTGCCTGCTCTATCTAACTCAAATCAAATTACACTGTCTATCTCTCTCTCTGTCTTTCACCGCCGCAACACACTACACAAGGCCGCCACGCAGGCGGCCTTATATAGTGTGGGGCGTGTACTAAACCCCCTGAGACATAATTGGCCAAAGCCATCCGTGCTTTGTCCAATTATGGCTCTCCGTTCTTACCGCGCTGTGATTGGCCAAAGCATGCGGGTCTTGGCCAATCATCAGCCAGCAATGCACTGCGATGCCGCAGGGAATTATGGGCCGTGACGCGCCACTCAAATTTTACCCTGTCTCTCCGAAAGAGTGCATAGCCAGGAATATTAATAGCCCAGTCATGTGAGGAATGAAGCCAAGTTTCAGCAATACCGATTACATCATAGCTCTCCTCATGTACCAGAGCTTCCAACTCACCTATTTTGCTTGGCAGACTTCTGGCATTGGTGAACAGACACTTTATTGCATTAATATATTTTGACCTCTTGGGTGTTCCGAGATTGCAACTAGGACTTGCTACTATACTTGCCTTGGGTTTATGTGCTTTGGTTACCCTACCACTAACGCCCCTAATATTACCCTCTGGAATATGTTCCCGCTGACTCTCTCTATCTCTGGACCCTCCCCCCAGTCACCTAGTTTAAAAACCCCTCTAACTTTTTGGCCATCCTTATTCCCAGCTGATCTGCACCCTCCTCATGTAGGTGCAGTCCGTCCCTTCTATAGTACTGGTGATCTGAGAAGTCGGCCCAGTTCTCCAGGAACCCAAACCCCTCCTTACTACACCAGCTCTTCAGCCACTTGTTCACTTCCCTAATCTCCCTCTGCCTTTCTGGTGTGGCTCGATGTACCGGTAGTATTCCTGAGAATACTACCTTGGAGGTCCTTTTCCTCAATTTAGCTCCCAAGTCCCTAAAATCGTTCTTTAGGACACTCCATCTGCCTCTGACTTTGTCATTGGTGCCAACGTGCACCATGACAGCCGGGTCTTCCCCAGCCCCTCCCAGTAATCTGTCCACCAGATCCGTGATGTGCCGAACCCGAGCGCTGGGAGACAACACCACCAAATCCGTGATGTGCCGAACCCGAACGCTGGAAGACAACACCACCAGATCCGTGATGTGCCGAACCCGAGCGCCCGGTAGACAACACCACCAAATCCGTGATGTGCCGAACCCGAGCGCTGGGAGACAACACCACCAAATCCGTGATGTGCCGAACCCGAACGCTGGAAGACAACACCACCAGATCCGTGATGTGCCGAACCCGAGCGCCCGGTAGACAACACCACCAAATCCGTGATGTGCCGAACCCGAGCGCCCGGGAGACAACACCACCAGATCCGTGATGTGCCGAACCCGAGCGCTGGGAGACAACACCACCAAATCCGTGATGTGCCGAACCCGAACGCTGGAAGACAACACCACCAGATCCGTGATGTGCCGAACCCGAGCGCCCGGTAGACAACACCACCAAATCCGTGATGTGCCGAACCCGAGCGCCCGGGAGACAACACCACCAGATCCGTGATGTGCCGAACCCGAGCGCCCGGGAAACAACACCACCAGATCCGTGATGTGCCGAACCCGAGCGCCCGGGAGACAACACCACCAGATCCGTGATGTGCCGAACCCGAGCGCCCGGGAGACAACACCACCAGATCCGTGATGTGCCGAACCCGAGCGCTGGGAGACAACACCACCAAATCCGTGATGTGCCGAACCCGAGCGCCCGGGAGACAACACCACCAGATCCGTGATGTGCCAAACCCGAGCGCTGGGAGACAACACCACCAGATCCGTGATGTGCCGAACCCGAGCGCTGGGAGACCACACCACCAGATCCGTGATGTGCCGAACCCGAGCGCCCGGGAGACAACACCACCAGATCCGTGATGTGCCGAACCCGAGCGCCCGGGAGACAACACCACCAGATCCGTGATGTGCCGAACCCGAGCGCCCGGGAGACAACACCACCAGATCCGTGATGTGCCGAACCCGAGCGCCCAGTAGACAACACCACCAGATCCGTGATGTGCCGAACCCGAGCGCTGGGAGACAACACCACCAGATCCGTGATGTGCCGAACCCGAGCGCCCAGTAGACAACACCACCAGATCCGTGATGTGCCGAACCCGAGCGCCCGGGAGACAACACCACCAGATCCGTGATGTGCCAAACCCGAGCGCTGGGAGACAACACCACCAGATCCGTGATGTGCCGAACCCGAGCGCTGGGAGACAACACCACCAGATCCGTGATGTGCCGAACCCGAGCGCCCGGGAGACAACACCACCAGATCCGTGATGTGCCAAACCCGAGCGCTGGGAGACAACACCACCAGATCCGTGATGTGCCAAACCCGAGCGCTGGGAGACAACACCACCAGATCCGTGATGTGCCGAACCCGAGCGCCCAGTAGACAACATACCGTTCGGCGCTTCAGGTCTTTGTTACAGATTGTCCTCTCTGTCCTTCTAAGAATGGAGTCCCCTACCACCAGAATCTGTCTTTCCTTTCTCATTCCCCCCAACCCTCACTGGAGGAGTTCTCCCCCCCACTCTCACTGGAGGAGTTCTCCCCCCCCCCACTCTCACTGGAGGAGTTCTCCCCCCCACTCTCACTGGAGGAGTTCTCCCCCCCCACTCTCACTGGAGGAGTTCCCCCCCCCCACTCTCACTGGAGGAGTTCTCCCCCCCACTCTCACTGGAGGAGTTCTCCCCCCACCCACTCTCGCTGGAGGAGTTCTCCCCCCCCACTCTCACTGGAGGAGTTCTCCCCCCCCACTCTCACTGGAGGAGTTCTCCCCCCCACTCTCACTGGAGGAGTTCTCCCCCCCCCACTCTCACTGGAGGAGTTCTTCCCCCCACTCTCACTGGAGGAGTTCTCCCCCCCCACCCACTCTCACTGGAGGAGTTCTCCCCCCCCCCACTCTCACTGGAGGAGTTCTCCCCCCCACTCTCACTGGAGGAGTTCTCCCCCCCCCACTCTCACTGGAGGAGTTCTCCCCCCCACCCACTCTCACTGGAGGAGTTCTCCCCCCACCCACTCTCACTGGAGGAGTTCTCCCCCCCACCCACTCTCACTGGAGGAGTTCCCCCCCCCACCCACTCTCACTGGAGGAGTTCCCCCCCCCACCCACTCTCACTGGAGGAGTTCTCCCCCCCACCCACTCTCACTGGAGGAGTTCCCCCCCACCCACTCTCACTGGAGGAGTTCTCCCCCCCCACTCTCACTGGAGGAGTTCTCCCCCCCCACTCTCACTGGAGGAGTTCTCCCCCCCACTCTCACTGGAGGAGTTCTCCCCCCCCCACTCTCACTGGAGGAGTTCTCCCCCCCCACTCTCACTGGAGGAGTTCTCCCCCCCACTCTCACTGGAGGAGTTCTCCCCCCCACCCACTCTCACTGGAGGAGTTCCCCCCCACCCACTCTCACTGGAGGAGTTCCCCCCACCCACTCTCACTGGAGGAGTTCTCCCCCCCACCCACTCTCACTGGAGGAGTTCCCCCCCCACCCACTCTCACTGGAGGAGTTCTCCCCCCCACCCACTCTCACTGGAGGAGTTCCCCCCCCCACCCACTCTCACTGGAGGAGTTCTCCCCCCCACCCACTCTCACTGGAGGAGTTCTCCCCCCCACCCACTCTTACTGGAGGAGTTCTCCCCCCCACCCACTCTCACTGGAGGAGTTCTCCCCCCACCCACTCTCACTGGAGGAGTTCTCCCCCCCACCCACTCTCACTGGAGGAGTTCTCCCCCCCACCCACTCTCACTGGAGGAGTTCTCCCCCCACCCACTCTCACTGGAGGAGTTCCCCCCACACCCACTCTCACTGGAGGAGTTCTCCCCCCACCCACTCTCACTGGAGGAGTTCTCCCCCCACCCACTCTCACTGGAGGAGTTCCCCCCACACCCACTCTCACTGGAGGAGTTCTCCCCCCACCCACTCTCACTGGAGGAGTTCTCCCCCCACCCACTCTCACTGGAGGAGTTCCTCCCCCACCCACTCTCACTGGAGGAGTTCTCCCCCCCACCCACTCTCACTGGAGGAGTTCCCCCCCCCCACCCACTCTCACTGGAGGAGTTCCCCCACCCACTCTCACTGGAGGAGTTCTCCCCCCACCCACTCTCACTGGAGGAGTTCTCCCCCCCACCCACTCTCACTGGAGGAGTTCCCCCCCCCACCCACTCTCACTGGAGGAGTTCTCCCCCCCCCCACTCTCACTGGAGCACCGAGTCGCCTCGCCACACCCGCCGGGCATCGTACCTATTAATTTAATGAGGATTAGAGATTATACCCTGTCCAATCTATCAAACAACGAGCTTCCTGACCCAACTATTCAACAAGACAGTACACAGGTACTCAACAAGACAATACACAGGTACTCAACAAGACAGTACACAGGTACTCAACAAGACAATACACAGGTACTCAACAAGACAGTACACAGGTACTCAACAAGACAGTACACAGGTACTCAACAAGACAGTACACAGGTACTCAACAAGACAGTACACAGGTACTCAACAAGACAGTACACAGGTACTCAACAAGACAGTACACAGGTACTCAACAAGACAATACACAGGTACTCAACAAGACAGTACACAGGTACTCAACAAGACAGTACACAGGTACTCAACAAGACAGTACACAGGTACTCAACAAGACAATACACAGGTACTCAACAAGACAGTACACAGGTACTCAACAAGACAGTACACAGGTACTCAACAAGACAGTACACAGGTACTCAACAAGACAGTACACAGGTACTCAACAAGACAGTACACAGGTACTCAACAAGACAGTACACAGGTACTCAACAAGACAATACACAGGTACTCAACAAGACAGTACACAGGTACTCAACAAGACAGTACACAGGTACTCAACAAGACAGTACACAGGTACTCAACAAGACAGTACACAGGTACTCAACAAGACAATACACAGGTACTCAACAAGACAGTACACAGGTACTCAACAAGACAATACACAGGTACTCAACAAGACAATACACAGGTACTCAACAAGACAATACACAGGTACTCAACAAGACAATACACAGGTACTCAACAAGACAGTACACAGGTACTCAACAAGACAGTACACAGGTACTCAACAAGACAATACACAGGTACTCAACAAGACAATACACAGGTACTCAACAAGACAGTACACAGGTACTCAACAAGACAATACACAGGTACTCAACAAGACAGTACACAGGTACTCAACAAGACAATACACAGGTACTCAACAAGACAGTACACAGGTACTCAACAAGACAGTACACAGGTACTCAACAAGACAATACACAGGTACTCAACAAGACAATACACAGGTACTCAACAAGACAGTACACAGGTACTCAACAAGACAGTACACAGGTACTCAACAAGACAATACACAGGTACTCAACAAGACAGTACACAGGTACTCAACAAGACAGTACACAGGTACTCAACAAGACAATACACAGGTACTCAACAAGACAATACAGGTACTCAACAAGACAATACAGACAATACAGAGACAATACAGGTACTCAACAAGACAGTACACAGGTACTCAACAAGACAATACACAGGTACTCAACAAGACAGTACACAGGTACTCAACAAGACAATACACAGGTACTCAACAAGACAATACACAGGTACTCAACAAGACAGGACACAGGTACTCAACAAGACAATACACAGGTACTCAACAAGACAGTACACAGGTACTCAACAAGACAATACACAGGTACTCAACAAGACAGTACACAGGTACTCAACAAGACAGTACACAGGTACTCAACAAGACAGTACACAGGTACTCAACAAGACAATACACAGGTACTCAACAAGACAATACACAGGTACTCAACAAGACAGGACACAGGTACTCAACAAGACAGTACACAGGTACTCAGCAAGACAGTACACAGGTACTCAACAAGACAATACACAGGTACTCAACAAGACAGTACACAGGTACTCAACAAGACAATACACAGGTACTCAACAAGACAATACACAGGTACTCAACAAGACAGTACACAGGTACTCAACAAGACAATACACAGGTACTCAACAAGACAGTACACAGGTACTCAACAAGACAGTACACAGGTACTCAACAAGACAATACACAGGTACTCAGCAAGACAGTACACAGGTACTCAACAAGACAATACACAGGTACTCAACAAGACAGTACACAGGTACTCAACAAGACAATACACAGGTACTCAACAAGACAATACACAGGTACTCAACAAGACAGTACACAGGTACTCAACAAGACAATACACAGGTACTCAACAAGACAATACACAGGTACTCAACAAGACAGTACACAGGTACTCAACAAGACAGTACACAGGTACTCAACAAGACAGTACACAGGTACTCAGCAAGACAGTACACAGGTACTCAACAAGACAGTACACAGGTACTCAACAAGACAGGACACAGGTACTCAACAAGACAATACACAGGTACTCAACAAGACAATACACAGATACTCAACAAGACAATACACAGGTACTCAACAAGACAATACACAGGTACTCAACAAGACAGTACACAGGTACTCAACAAGACAGGACACAGGTACTCAGCAAGACAATACACAGGTACTCAACAAGACAGTACACAGGTACTCAACAAGACAATACACAGGTACTCAACAAGACAGTACACAGGTACTCAACAAGACAGTACACAGGTACTCAACAAGACAGTACACAGGTACTCAACAAGACAATACACAGGTACTCAACAAGACAATACACAGGTACTCAACAAGACAGGACACAGGTACTCAACAAGACAATACACAGGTACTCAACAAGACAGTACACAGGTACTCAACAAGACAGTACACAGGTACTCAACAAGACAATACACAGGTACTCAACAAGACAATACACAGGTACTCAACAAGACAGTACACAGGTACTCAACAAGACAATACACAGGTACTCAACAAGACAGTACACAGGTACTCAACAAGACAATACACAGGTACTCAACAAGACAGTACACAGGTACTCAACAAGACAATACACAGGTACTCAAGACAATACACAGGTACTCAACAAGACAGTACACAGGTACTCAACAAGACAGTACACAGGTACTCAACAAGACAGTACACAGGTACTCAGCAAGACAGTACACAGGTACTCAACAAGACAGTACACAGGTACTCAACAAGACAGGACACAGGTACTCAACAAGACAATACACAGGTACTCAACAAGACAATACACAGATACTCAACAAGACAATACACAGGTACTCAACAAGACAATACACAGGTACTCAACAAGACAGTACACAGGTACTCAACAAGACAGTACACAGGTACTCAACAAGACAGGACACAGGTACTCAACAAGACAATACACAGGTACTCAACAAGACAATACACAGGTACTCAACAAGACAGTACACAGGTACTCAACAAGACAATACACAGGTACTCAACAAGACAGTACACAGGTACTCAACAAGACAGTACACAGGTACTCAACAAGACAGTACACAGGTACTCAACAAGACAATACACAGGTACTCAACAAGACAATACACAGGTACTCAACAAGACAGTACACAGGTACTCAACAAGACAGTACACAGGTACTCAACAAGACAATACACAGGTACTCAACAAGACAGTACACAGGTACTCAACAAGACAATACACAGGTACTCAACAAGACAATACACAGGTACTCAACAAGACAGTACACAGGTACTCAACAAGACAGGACACAGGTACTCAACAAGACAGTACACAGGTACTCAACAAGACAGTACACAGGTACTCAACAAGACAATACACAGGTACTCAACAAGACAATACACAGGTACTCAACAAGACAGTACACAGGTACTCAACAAGACAATACACAGGTACTCAACAAGACAGTACACAGGTACTCAACAAGACAGTACACAGGTACTCAACAAGACAATACACAGGTACTCAACAAGACAGTACACAGGTACTCAACAAGACAGGACACAGGTACTCAACAAGACAGTACACAGGTACTCAACAAGACAGTACACAGGTACTCAACAAGACAGTACACAGGTACTCAACAAGACAATACACAGGTACTCAACAAGACAATACACAGGTACTCAACAAGACAGTACACAGGTACTCAACAAGACAGTACACAGGTACTCAACAAGACAGTACACAGGTACTCAACAAGACAGTACACAGGTACTCAACAAGACAATACACAGGTACTCAACAAGACAGTACACAGGTACTCAACAAGACAGTACACAGGTACTCAACAAGACAGTACACAGGTACTCAACAAGACAATACACAGGTACTCAACAAGACAGTACACAGGTACTCAACAAGACAGTACACAGGTACTCAACAAGACAGTACACAGGTACTCAACAAGACAATACACAGGTACTCAACAAGACAGTACACAGGTACTCAACAAGACAATACACAGGTACTCAACAAGACAGTACACAGGTACTCAACAAGACAATACACAGGTACTCAACAAGACAGTACACAGGTACTCAACAAGACAGTACACAGGTACTCAACAAGACAATACACAGGTACTCAACAAGACAGTACACAGGTACTCAACAAGACAGTACACAGGTACTCAACAAGACAATACACAGGTACTCAACAAGACAGTACACAGGTACTCAACAAGACAATACACAGGTACTCAACAAGACAATACACAGGTACTCAACAAGACAATACACAGGTACTCAACAAGACAATACACAGGTACTCAACAAGACAATACACAGGTACTCAACAAGACAGTACACAGGTACTCAACAAGACAGTACACAGGTACTCAACAAGACAGTACACAGGTACTCAACAAGACAATACACAGGTACTCAACAAGACAATACACAGGTACTCAACAAGACAATACACAGGTACTCAACAAGACAATACACAGGTACTCAACAAGACAATACACAGGTACTCAACAAGACAGTACACAGGTACTCAACAAGACAGTACACAGGTACTCAACAAGACAATACACAGGTACTCAACAAGACAGTACACAGGTACTCAACAAGACAGTACACAGGTACTCAACAAGACAGTACACAGGTACTCAACAAGACAATACACAGGTACTCAACAAGACAGTACACAGGTACTCAACAAGACAATACACAGGTACTCAACAAGACAGTACACAGGTACTCAACAAGACAATACACAGGTACTCAACAAGACAATACACAGGTACTCAACAAGACAGGACACAGGTACTCAACAAGACAATACACAGGTACTCAACAAGACAGTACACAGGTACTCAACAAGACAGGACACAGGTACTCAACAAGACAGTACACAGGTACTCAACAAGACAGTACACAGGTACTCAACAAGACAATACACAGGTACTCAACAAGACAGGACACAGGTACTCAACAAGACAATACACAGGTACTCAACAAGACAGTACACAGGTACTCAACAAGACAATACACAGGTACTCAACAAGACAGTACACAGGTACTCAACAAGACAATACACAGGTACTCAACAAGACAATACACAGGTACTCAACAAGACAATACACAGGTACTCAACAAGACAATACACAGGTACTCAACAAGACAATACACAGGTACTCAACAAGACAGTACACAGGTACTCAACAAGACAATACACAGGTACTCAACAAGACAGTACACAGGTACTCAACAAGACAATACACAGGTACTCAACAAGACAATACACAGGTACTCAACAAGACAGTACACAGGTACTCAACAAGACAGTACACAGGTACTCAACAAGACAATACACAGGTACTCAACAAGACAATACACAGGTACTCAACAAGACAGTACACAGGTACTCAACAAGACAGTACACAGGTACTCAACAAGACAGTACACAGGTACTCAACAAGACAGTACACAGGTACTCAACAAGACAATACACAGGTACTCAACAAGACAATACACAGGTACTCAACAAGACAGGACACAGGTACTCAACAAGACAGTACACAGGTACTCAACAAGACAGTACACAGGTACTCAACAAGACAGTACACAGGTACTCAACAAGACAGTACACAGGTACTCAACAAGACAATACACAGGTACTCAACAAGACAATACACAGGTACTCAACAAGACAGTACACAGGTACTCAACAAGACAGTACACAGGTACTCAACAAGACAGTACACAGGTACTCAACAAGACAGTACACAGGTACTCAACAAGACAGTACACAGGTACTCAACAAGACAGTACACAGGTACTCAACAAGACAATACACAGGTACTCAACAAGACAATACACAGGTACTCAACAAGACAATACACAGGTACTCAACAAGACAGTACACAGGTACTCAACAAGACAATACACAGGTACTCAACAAGACAGTACACAGGTACTCAACAAGACAGTACACAGGTACTCAACAAGACAATACACAGGTACTCAACAAGACAGTACACAGGTACTCAACAAGACAGTACACAGGTACTCAACAAGACAATACACAGGTACTCAACAAGACAGTACACAGGTACTCAAAAAGACAGTACACAGGTACTCAACAAGACAATACACAGGTACTCAACAAGACAGGACACAGGTACTCAACAAGACAGTACACAGGTACTCAACAAGACAGTACACAGGTACTCAACAAGACAGTACACAGGTACTCAACAAGACAGTACACAGGTACTCAACAAGACAATACACAGGTACTCAACAAGACAATACACAGATACTCAACAAGACAATACACAGGTACTCAACAAGACAGTACACAGGTACTCAACAAGACAATACACAGGTACTCAACAAGACAGTACACAGGTACTCAACAAGACAATACACAGGTACTCAACAAGACAATACACAGGTACTCAACAAGACAATACACAGGTACTCAACAAGACAGTACACAGGTACTCAACAAGACAGTACACAGGTACTCAACAAGACAGTACACAGGTACTCAACAAGACAATACACAGGTACTCAACAAGACAGTACACAGGTACTCAACAAGACAGTACACAGGTACTCAACAAGACAATACACAGGTACTCAACAAGACAGGACACAGGTACTCAACAAGACAATACACAGGTACTCAACAAGACAGTACACAGGTACTCAGCAAGACAATACACAGGTACTCAACAAGACAATACACAGGTACTCAACAAGACAGTACACAAGTACTCAACAAGACAGTACACAGGTACTCAACAAGACAGTACACAGGTACTCAACAAGACAGTACACAGGTACTCAACAAGACAATACACAGGTACTCAACAAGACAGTACACAGGTACTCAACAAGACAGTACACAGGTACTCAACAAGACAGTACACAGGTACTCAACAAGACAATACACAGGTACTCAACAAGACAGGACACAGGTACTCAACAAGACAGTGCACAGGTACTCAACAAGACAGTACACAAGTACTCAACAAGACAGTACACAGGTACTCAACAAGACAGTACACAGGTACTCAACAAGACAGTACACAGGTACTCAACAAGACAATACACAGGTACTCAACAAGACAGTACACAGGTACTCAACAAGACAGTACACAGGTACTCAACAAGACAGGACACAGGTACTCAACAAGACAGTACACAGGTACTCAACAAGACAGTACACAGGTACTCAACAAGACAGTACACAGGTACTCAACAAGACAGTACACAGGTACTCAACAAGACAATACACAGGTACTCAACAAGACAATACACAGGTACTCAACAAGACAGTACACAGGTACTCAACAAGACAATACACAGGTACTCAACAAGACAGTACACAGGTACTCAACAAGACAGTACACAGGTACTCAACAAGACAATACACAGGTACTCAACAAGACAATACACAGGTACTCAACAAGACAATACACAGGTACTCAACAAGACAATACACAGGTACTAAACAAGAAAATACACAGGTACTCAACAAGACAATACACAGGTACTCAACAAGACAATACACAGGTACTCAACAAGACAGTACACAGGTACTCAACAAGACAGTACACAGGTACTCAACAAGACAGTACACAGGTACTCAACAAGACAGTACACAGGTACTCCACAAGACAGTACACAGGTACTCCACAAGACAGTACACAGGTACTCCACAAGACAGTACACAGGTACTCAACAAGACAATACACAGGTACTCAACAAGACAATACACAGGTACTCAACAAGACAGGACACAGGTACTCAACAAGACAGTACACAGGTACTCAACAAGACAGTACACAGGTACTCAACAAGACAGTACACAGGTACTCAACAAGACAGTACACAGGTACTCAACAAGACAATACACAGGTACTCAACAAGACAATACACAGGTACTCAACAAGACAATACACAGGTACTCAACAAGACAGGACACAGGTACTCAACAAGACAATACACAGGTACTCAACAAGACAATACACAGGTACTCAACAAGACAGTACACAGGTACTCAACAAGACAATACACAGGTACTCAACAAGACAATACACAGGTACTCAACAAGACAGTACACAGGTACTCAACAAGACAGTACACAGGTACTCAACAAGACAGTACACAGGTACTCAACAAGACAGTACACAGGTACTCAACAAGACAGTACACAGGTACTCAGCAAGACAATACACAGGTACTCAACAAGACAGTACACAGGTACTCAACAAGACAATACACAGGTACTCAACAAGACAATACACAGGTACTCAACAAGACAATACACAGGTACTCAACAAGACAGTACACAGGTACTCAACAAGACAATACACAGGTACTCA
Organism: Rana muscosa; assembly: GCA_029206835.1. Taxonomy (NCBI): domain Eukaryota; kingdom Metazoa; phylum Chordata; class Amphibia; order Anura; family Ranidae; genus Rana; species Rana muscosa. The sequence continues at coordinate 1,128,119,311 of CM055117.1, forward strand.
ACAAGACAGTACACAGGTACTCAACAAGACAATACACAGGTACTCAACAAGACAATACACAGGTACTCAACAAGACAGTACACAGGTACTCAACAAGACAATACACAGGTACTCAACAAGACAGTACACAGGTACTCAACAAGACAGTACACAGGTACTCAACAAGACAGTACACAGGTACTCAACAAGACAGTACACAGGTACTCAACAAGACAGTACACAGGTACTCAACAAGACAATACACAGGTACTCAACAAGACAATACACAGGTACTCAACAAGACAGTACACAGGTACTCAACAAGACAATACACAGGTACTCAACAAGACAATACACAGGTACTCAACAAGACAATACACAGGTACTCAACAAGACAGTACACAGGTACTCAACAAGACAGTACACAGGTACTCAACAAGACAATACACAGGTACTCAACAAGACAGTACACAGGTACTCAACAAGACAGTACACAGGTACTCAACAAGACAATACACAGGTACTCAACAAGACAATACACAGGTACTCAACAAGACAGTACACAGGTACTCAACAAGACAGGACACAGGTACTCAACAAGACAATACACAGGTACTCAACAAGACAATACACAGGTACTCAACAAGACAGTACACAGGTACTCAACAAGACAGTACACAGGTACTCAACAAGACAATACACAGGTACTCAACAAGACAGTACACAGGTACTCAACAAGACAATACACAGGTACTCAACAAGACAATACACAGGTACTCAACAAGACAATACACAGGTACTCAACAAGACAGTACACAGGTACTCAACAAGACAGTACACAGGTACTCAACAAGACAGTACACAGGTACTCAACAAGACAGGACACAGGTACTCAACAAGACAGGACACAGGTACTCAACAAGACAGTACACAGGTACTCAACAAGACAGTACACAGGTACTCAACAAGACAATACACAGGTACTCAACAAGACAGTACACAGGTACTCAACAAGACAGTACACAGGTACTCAACAAGACAGTACACAGGTACTCAACAAGACAGTACACAGGTACTCAACAAGACAGGACACAGGTACTCAACAAGACAATACACAGGTACTCAACAAGACAGTACACAGGTACTCAACAAGACAGTACACAGGTACTCAACAAGACAGTACACAGGTACTCAACAAGACAGTACACAGGTACTCAACAAGACAGGACACAGGTACTCAACAAGACAATACACAGGTACTCAACAAGACAATACACAGGTACTCAACAAGACAGTACACAGGTACTCAACAAGACAGGACACAGGTACTCAACAAGACAGTACACAGGTACTCAACAAGACAGTACACAGGTACTCAACAAGACAGTACACAGGTACTCAACAAGACAGTACACAGGTACTCAACAAGACAGTACACAGGTACTCAACAAGACAGTACACAGGTACTCAACAAGACAATACACAGGTACTCAACAAGACAGTACACAGGTACTCAACAAGACAGTACACAGGTACTCAACAAGACAGTACACAGGTACTCAACAAGACAGGACACAGGTACTCAACAAGACAATACACAGGTACTCAACAAGACAGTACACAGGTACTCAACAAGACAGTACACAGGTACTCAACAAGACAATACACAGGTACTCAACAAGACAGTACACAGGTACTCAACAAGACAGGACACAGGTACTCAACAAGACAGTACACAGGTACTCAACAAGACAATACACAGGTACTCAACAAGACAGTACACAGGTACTCAACAAGACAGTACACAGGTACTCAACAAGACAGTACACAGGTACTCAACAAGACAATACACAGGTACTCAACAAGACAGTACACAGGTACTCAACAAGACAGTACACAGGTACTCAACAAGACAGTACACAGGTACTCAACAAGACAGTACACAGGTACTCAGCAAGACAGTACACAGGTACTCAGCAAGACAGTACACAGGTACTCAACAAGACAGTACACAGGTACTCAACAAGACAGTACACAGGTACTCAGCAAGACAGTACACAGGTACTCAACAAGACAATACACAGGTACTCAACATGACAATACACAGGTACTCAGCAAGACAGTACACAGGTACTCAACAAGACAGTACACAGGTACTCAACAAGACAGTACACAGGTACTCAACAAGACAATACACAGGTACTCAACAAGACAGTACACAGGTACTCAACAAGACAGGACACAGGTACTCAACAAGACAATACACAGGTACTCAACAAGACAGTACACAGGTACTCAACAAGACAATACACAGGTACTCAACAAGACAGTACACAGGTACTCAACAAGACAATACACAGGTACTCAACAAGACAATACACAGGTACTCAACAAGACAATACACAGGTACTCAACAAGACAGTACACAGGTACTCAACAAGACAATACACAGGTACTCAACAAGACAATACACAGGTACTCAACAAGACAATACACAGGTACTCAACAAGACAATACACAGGTACTCAACAAGACAATACACAGGTACTCAACAAGACAGTACACAGGTACTCAACAAGACAATACACAGGTACTCAACAAGACAGTACACAGGTACTCAACAAGACAATACACAGGTACTCAACAAGACAATACACAGGTACTCAACAAGACAGTACACAGGTACTCAACAAGACAGTACACAGGTACTCAACAAGACAATACACAGGTACTCAACAAGACAATACACAGGTACTCAACAAGACAGTACACAGGTACTCAACAAGACAGTACACAGGTACTCAACAAGACAATACACAGGTACTCAACAAGACAGTACACAGGTACTCAACAAGACAATACACAGGTACTCAACAAGACAATACACAGGTACTCAACAAGACAGGACACAGGTACTCAACAAGACAGTACACAGGTACTCAACAAGACAGTACACAGGTACTCAACAAGACAATACACAGGTACTCAACAAGACAGTACACAGGTACTCAACAAGACAATACACAGGTACTCAACAAGACAATACACAGGTACTCAACAAGACAATACACAGGTACTCAGCAAGACAATACACAGGTACTCAACAAGACAGTACACAGGTACTCAGCAAGACAGTACACAGGTACTCAACAAGACAGTACACAGGTACTCAACAAGACAATACACAGGTACTCAACAAGACAGTACACAGGTACTCAACAAGACAATACACAGGTACTCAACAAGACAGTACACAGGTACTCAACAAGACAGTACACAGGTACTCAACAAGACAGTACACAGGTACTCAACAAGACAGTACACAGGTACTCAACAAGACAGTACACAGGTACTCAACAAGACAATACACAGGTACTCAACAAGACAATACACAGGTACTCAACAAGACAATACACAGGTACTCAACAAGACAGTACACAGGTACTCAACAAGACAATACACAGGTACTCAACAAGACAGTACACAGGTACTCAACAAGACAGTACACAGGTACTCAACAAGACAATACACAGGTACTCAACAAGACAGTACACAGGTACTCAACAAGACAGTACACAGGTACTCAACAAGACAGTACACAGGTACTCAACAAGACAATACACAGGTACTCAACAAGACAGTACACAGGTACTCAACAAGACAGTACACAGGTACTCAACAAGACAGTACACAGGTACTCAACAAGACAATACACAGGTACTCAACAAGACAGGACACAGGTACTCAACAAGACAGTGCACAGGTACTCAACAAGACAGTACACAGGTACTCAACAAGACAGTACACAGGTACTCAACAAGACAGTACACAGGTACTCAACAAGACAGTACACAGGTACTCAACAAGACAATACACAGGTACTCAACAAGACAGTACACAGGTACTCAACAAGACAGTACACAGGTACTCAACAAGACAGTACACAGGTACTCAACAAGACAATACACAGGTACTCAACAAGACAGTACACAGGTACTCAACAAGACAGTACACAGGTACTCAACAAGACAATACACAGGTACTCAACAAGACAGTACACAGGTACTCAACAAGACAATACACAGGTACTCAACAAGACAATACACAGGTACTCAACAAGACAGTACACAGGTACTCAACAAGACAGGACACAGGTACTCAACAAGACAATACACAGGTACTCAACAAGACAATACACAGGTACTCAACAAGACAGTACACAGGTACTCAACAAGACAGTACACAGGTACTCAACAAGACAATACACAGGTACTCAACAAGACAGTACACAGGTACTCAACAAGACAATACACAGGTACTCAACAAGACAATACACAGGTACTCAACAAGACAATACACAGGTACTCAACAAGACAGTACACAGGTACTCAACAAGACAGTACACAGGTACTCAACAAGACAGTACACAGGTACTCAACAAGACAGGACACAGGTACTCAACAAGACAGGACACAGGTACTCAACAAGACAGGACACAGGTACTCAACAAGACAGTACACAGGTACTCAACAAGACAATACACAGGTACTCAACAAGACAATACACAGGTACTCAACAAGACAGTACACAGGTACTCAACAAGACAGTACACAGGTACTCAACAAGACAGTACACAGGTACTCAACAAGACAGTACACAGGTACTCAACAAGACAGGACACAGGTACTCAACAAGACAATACACAGGTACTCAACAAGACAGTACACAGGTACTCAACAAGACAGTACACAGGTACTCAACAAGACAGTACACAGGTACTCAACAAGACAGTACACAGGTACTCAGCAAGACAGTACACAGGTACTCAACAAGACAATACACAGGTACTCAACATGACAATACACAGGTACTCAGCAAGACAGTACACAGGTACTCAACAAGACAGTACACAGGTACTCAACAAGACAGTACACAGGTACTCAACAAGACAATACACAGGTACTCAACAAGACAGTACACAGGTACTCAACAAGACAGGACACAGGTACTCAACAAGACAATACACAGGTACTCAACAAGACAGTACACAGGTACTCAACAAGACAATACACAGGTACTCAACAAGACAGTACACAGGTACTCAACAAGACAATACACAGGTACTCAACAAGACAATACACAGGTACTCAACAAGACAGTACACAGGTACTCAACAAGACAGTACACAGGTACTCAACAAGACAATACACAGGTACTCAACAAGACAATACACAGGTACTCAACAAGACAGTACACAGGTACTCAACAAGACAGTACACAGGTACTCAACAAGACAATACACAGGTACTCAACAAGACAATACACAGGTATCAACAAGACAGTACACAGGTACTCAACAAGACAATACACAGGTACTCAACAAGACAGTACACAGGTACTCAACAAGACAATACACAGGTACTCAACAAGACAGTACACAGGTACTCAACAAGACAGTACACAGGTACTCAACAAGACAGTACACAGGTACTCAACAAGACAATACACAGGTACTCAACAAGACAGTACACAGGTACTCAACAAGACAGTACACAGGTACTCAACAAGACAATACACAGGTACTCAACAAGACAATACACAGGTACTCAACAAGACAGTACACAGGTACTCAACAAGACAGTACACAGGTACTCAACAAGACAATACACAGGTACTCAACAAGACAATACACAGGTACTCAACAAGACAGTACACAGGTACTCAACAAGACAGTACACAGGTACTCAACAAGACAATACACAGGTACTCAACAAGACAATACACAGGTATCAACAAGACAGGACACAGGTACTCAACAAGACAATACACAGGTACTCAACAAGACAGTACACAGGTACTCAACAAGACAATACACAGGTACTCAACAAGACAGTACACAGGTACTCAACAAGACAATACACAGGTACTCAACAAGACAATACACAGGTACTCAACAAGACAGTACACAGGTACTCAACAAGACAGTACACAGGTACTCAACAAGACAATACACAGGTACTCAACAAGACAATACACAGGTACTCAACAAGACAGTACACAGGTACTCAACAAGACAGTACACAGGTACTCAACAAGACAGTACACAGGTACTCAACAAGACAGTACACAGGTACTCAACAAGACAATACACAGGTACTCAACAAGACAGTACACAGGTATCAACAAGACAGTACACAGGTACTCAACAAGACAATACACAGGTACTCAACAAGACAGTACACAGGTACTCAACAAGACAGTACACAGGTACTCAACAAGACAGTACACAGGTACTCAACAAGACAATACACAGGTACTCAACAAGACAGTACACAGGTACTCAACAAGACAGTACACAGGTACTCAACAAGACAATACACAGGTACTCAACAAGACAATACACAGGTACTCAACAAGACAGTACACAGGTACTCAACAAGACAGTACACAGGTACTCAACAAGACAATACACAGGTACTCAACAAGACAGTACACAGGTACTCAACAAGACAGTACACAGGTACTCAACAAGACAGTACACAGGTACTCAACAAGACAATACACAGGTGCTCAACAAGACAGTACACAGGTACTCAACAAGACAGTACACAGGTACTCAACAAGACAATACACAGGTACTCAACAAGACAATACACAGGTACTCAACAAGACAGTACACAGGTACTCAACAAGACAGTACACAGGTACTCAACAAGACAATACACAGGTACTCAACAAGACAATACACAGGTACTCAACAAGACAGTACACAGGTACTCAACAAGACAGTACACAGGTACTCAACAAGACAGTACACAGGTACTCAACAAGACAGTACACAGGTACTCAACAAGACAATACACAGGTACTCAACAAGACAATACACAGGTATCAACAAGACAGTACACAGGTACTCAACAAGACAATACACAGGTACTCAACAAGACAGTACACAGGTACTCAACAAGACAGTACACAGGTACTCAACAAGACAGTACACAGGTACTCAACAAGACAATACACAGGTACTCAACAAGACAGTACACAGGTACTCAACAAGACAGTACACAGGTACTCAACAAGACAATACACAGGTACTCAACAAGACAATACACAGGTACTCAACAAGACAGTACACAGGTACTCAACAAGACAGTACACAGGTACTCAACAAGACAATACACAGGTACTCAACAAGACAGTACACAGGTACTCAACAAGACAGTACACAGGTACTCAACAAGACAGTACACAGGTACTCAACAAGACAATACACAGGTACTCAACAAGACAGTACACAGGTACTCAACAAGACAGTACACAGGTACTCAACAAGACAATACACAGGTACTCAACAAGACAGTACACAGGTACTCAACAAGACAGTACACAGGTACTCAACAAGACAGTACACAGGTACTCAACAAGACAGTACACAGGTACTCAACAAGACAGTACACAGGTACTCAACAAGACAATACACAGGTACTCAACAAGACAGTACACAGGTACTCAACAAGACAGTACACAGGTACTCAACAAGACAATACACAGGTACTCAACAAGACAATACACAGGTACTCAACAAGACAGTACACAGGTACTCAACAAGACAGTACACAGGTACTCAACAAGACAATACACAGGTACTCAACAAGACAGTACACAGGTACTCAACAAGACAATACACAGGTACTCAACAAGACAGTACACAGGTACTCAACAAGACAGTACACAGGTACTCAACAAGACAGTACACAGGTACTCAGCAAGACAATACACAGGTACTCAACAAGACAGTACACAGGTACTCAACAAGACAATACACAGGTACTCAACAAGACAGGACACAGGTACTCAACAAGACAGTACACAGGTACTCAACAAGACAATACACAGGTACTCAACAAGACAGGACACAGGTACTCAACAAGACAATACACAGGTACTCAACAAGACAGTACACAGGTACTCAACAAGACAGTACACAGGTACTCAACAAGACAGTACACAGGTACTCAGCAAGACAGTACACAGGTACTCAGCAAGACAGTACACAGGTACTCAACAAGACAGTACACAGGTACTCAACAAGACAGTACACAGGTACTCAGCAAGACAGTACACAGGTACTCAACAAGACAATACACAGGTACTCAACATGACAATACACAGGTACTCAGCAAGACAGTACACAGGTACTCAACAAGACAGTACACAGGTACTCAACAAGACAGTACACAGGTACTCAACAAGACAGGACACAGGTACTCAACAAGACAATACACAGGTACTCAACAAGACAGTACACAGGTACTCAACAAGACAGGACACAGGTACTCAACAAGACAATACACAGGTACTCAGCAAGACAGTACACAGGTACTCAACAAGACAATACACAGGTACTCAACAAGACAGTACACAGGTACTCAACAAGACAATACACAGGTACTCAACAAGACAATACACAGGTACTCAACAAGACAGGACACAGGTACTCAACAAGACAATACACAGGTACTCAACAAGACAATACACAGGTACTCAACAAGACAGTACACAGGTACTCAACAAGACAATACACAGGTACTCAACAAGACAGGACACAGGTACTCAACAAGACAGTACACAGGTACTCAACAAGACAGTACACAGGTACTCAACAAGACAATACACAGGTACTCAACAAGACAATACACAGGTACTCAACAAGACAGTACACAGGTACTCAACAAGACAGTACACAGGTACTCAACAAGACAATACACAGGTACTCAACAAGACAGTACACAGGTACTCAACAAGACAGTACACAGGTACTCAACAAGACAGTACACAGGTACTCAACAAGACAATACACAGGTACTCAACAAGACAGTACACAGGTACTCAACAAGACAGTACACAGGTACTCAACAAGACAGTACACAGGTACTCAACAAGACAGTACACAGGTACTCAACAAGACAGTACACAGGTACTCAACAAGACAGTACACAGGTACTCAACAAGACAATACACAGGTACTCAACAAGACAGTACACAGGTACTCAACAAGACAATACACAGGTACTCAACAAGACAGTACACAGGTACTCAACAAGACAATACACAGGTACTCAACAAGACAATACACAGGTACTCAACAAGACAGTACACAGGTACTCAACAAGACAGTACACAGGTACTCAACAAGACAATACACAGGTACTCAACAAGACAGTACACAGGTACTCAACAAGACAATACACAGGTACTCAACAAGACAGTACACAGGTACTCAACAAGACAATACACAGGTACTCAACAAGACAATACACAGGTACTCAACAAGACAGGACACAGGTACTCAACAAGACAATACACAGGTACTCAACAAGACAATACACAGGTACTCAACAAGACAGTACACAGGTACTCAACAAGACAATACACAGGTACTCAACAAGACAGTACACAGGTACTCAACAAGACAGTACACAGGTACTCAACAAGACAATACACAGGTACTCAACAAGACAATACACAGGTACTCAACAAGACAGTACACAGGTACTCAACAAGACAGTACACAGGTACTCAGCAAGACAATACACAGGTACTCAACAAGACAATACACAGGTACTCAACAAGACAGTACACAGGTACTCAACAAGACAGTACACAGGTACTCAGCAAGACAATACACAGGTACTCAACAAGACAGTACACAGGTACTCAACAAGACAATACACAGGTACTCAACAAGACAGGACACAGGTACTCAACAAGACAATACACAGGTACTCAACAAGACAGGACACAGGTACTCAACAAGACAATACACAGGTACTCAACAAGACAGTACACAGGTACTCAACAAGACAATACACAGGTACTCAACAAGACAATACACAGGTACTCAACAAGACAGGACACAGGTACTCAACAAGACAGGACACAGGTACTCAACAAGACAGTACACAGGTACTCAACAAGACAGTACACAGGTACTCAACAAGACAGTACACAGGTACTCAACAAGACAGTACACAGGTACTCAACAAGACAGTACACAGGTACTCAACAAGACAGTACACAGGTACTCAACAAGACAGTACACAGGTACTCAACAAGACAGTACACAGGTACTCAACAAGACAATACACAGGTACTCAACAAGACAATACACAGGTACTCAACAAGACAGTACACAGGTACTCAACAAGACAGGACACAGGTACTCAACAAGACAGTACACAGGTACTCAACAAGACAGTACACAGGTACTCAACAAGACAATACACAGGTACTCAACAAGACAGTACACAGGTACTCAACAAGACAGTACACAGGTACTCAACAAGACAGTACACAGGTACTCAACAAGACAGTACACAGGTACTCAACAAGACAATACACAGGTACTCAACAAGACAATACACAGGTACTCAACAAGACAATACACAGGTACTCAACAAGACAATACACAGGTACTCAACAAGACAGGACACAGGTACTCAACAAGACAATACACAGGTACTCAACAAGACAGTACACAGGTACTCAACAAGACAGGACACAGGTACTCAACAAGACAATACACAGGTACTCAACAAGACAGTACACAGGTACTCAACAAGACAGTACACAGGTACTCAACAAGACAGTACACAGGTACTCAACAAGACAGTACACAGGTACTCAACAAGACAGTACACAGGTACTCAACAAGACAGTACACAGGTACTCAACAAGACAATACACAGGTACTCAACAAGACAATACACAGGTACTCAACAAGACAGTACACAGGTACTCAACAAGACAATACACAGGTACTCAACAAGACAATACACAGGTACTCAACAAGACAGTACACAGGTACTCAACAAGACAGGACACAGGTACTCAACAAGACAGGACACAGGTACTCAACAAGACAATACACAGGTACTCAACAAGACATTACACAGCTACTCAACAAGACAATACACAGGTACTCAACAAGACAATACACAGGTACTCAACAAGACAGTACACAGGTACTCAACAAGACAATACACAGGTACTCAACAAGACAGTACACAGGTACTCAACAAGACAATACACAGGTACTCAACAAGACAGTACACAGGTACTCAACAAGACAATACACAGGTACTCAACAAGACAATACACAGGTACTCAACAAGACAGTACACAGGTACTCAGCAAGACAATACACAGGTACTCAACAAGACAGTACACAGGTACTCAACAAGACAATACACAGGTACTCAACAAGACAGTACACAGGTACTCAACAAGACAGTACACAGGTACTCAACAAGACAATACACAGGTACTCAACAAGACAATACACAGGTACTCAACAAGACAATACACAGGTACTCAACAAGACAATACACAGGTACTCAACAAGACAGTACACAGGTACTCAACAAGACAATACACAGGTACTCAACAAGACAGTACACAGGTACTCAACAAGACAATACACAGGTACTCAACAAGACAATACACAGGTACTCAACAAGACAATACACAGGTACTCAACAAGACAGTACACAGGTACTCAACAAGACAATACACAGGTACTCAACAAGACAGTACACAGGTACTCAACAAGACAATACACAGGTACTCAACAAGACAATACACAGGTACTCAACAAGACAGTACACAGGTACTCAACAAGACAGTACACAGGTACTCAACAAGACAGTACACAGGTACTCAACAAGACAGTACACAGGTACTCAACAAGACAATACACAGGTACTCAACAAGACAGTACACAGGTACTCAACAAGACAATACACAGGTACTCAACAAGACAGTACACAGGTACTCAACAAGACAATACACAGGTACTCAACAAGACAATACACAGGTACTCAACAAGACAGTACACAGGTACTCAACAAGACAATACACAGGTACTCAACAAGACAGTACACAGGTACTCAACAAGACAATACACAGGTACTCAACAAGACAATACACAGGTACTCAACAAGACAATACACAGGTACTCAACAAGACAGTACACAGGTACTCAACAAGACAATACACAGGTACTCAACAAGACAATACACAGGTACTCAACAAGACAGTACACAGGTACTCAACAAGACAATACACAGGTACTCAACAAGACAATACACAGGTACTCAACAAGACAATACACAGGTACTCAACAAGACAATACACAGGTACTCAACAAGACAGTACACAGGTACTCAACAAGACAGTACACAGGTACTCAACAAGACAGTACACAGGTACTCAACAAGACAATACACAGGTACTCAACAAGACAATACACAGGTACTCAACAAGACAGTACACAGGTACTCAACAAGACAATACACAGGTACTCAACAAGACAGTACACAGGTACTCAACAAGACAATACACAGGTACTCAACAAGACAATACACAGGTACTCAGCAAGACAATACACAGGTACTCAACAAGACAGTACACAGGTACTCAACAAGACAGTACACAGGTACTCAACAAGACAATACACAGGTACTCAACAAGACAGGACACAGGTACTCAACAAGACAGTACACAGGTACTCAACAAGACAATACACAGGTACTCAACAAGACAATACACAGGTACTCAACAAGACAGTACACAGGTACTCAACAAGACAGTACACAGGTACTCAACAAGACAGTACACAGGTACTCAACAAGACAGTACACAGGTACTCAGCAAGACAATACACAGGTACTCAACAAGACAGTACACAGGTACTCAACAAGACAATACACAGGTACTCAACAAGACAGGACACAGGTACTCAACAAGACAGTACACAGGTACTCAACAAGACAGTACACAGGTACTCAGCAAGACAGGACACAGGTACTCAACAAGACAGTACACAGGTACTCAACAAGACAGTACACAGGTACTCAACAAGACAATACACAGGTACTCAACAAGACAGTACACAGGTACTCAACAAGACAGTACACAGGTACTCAACAAGACAGTACACAGGTACTCAACAAGACAATACACAGGTACTCAACAAGACAATACACAGGTACTCAACAAGACAATACACAGGTACTTAACAAGACAGTACACAGGTACTCAACAAGACAGTACACAGGTACTCAACAAGACAGTACACAGGTACTCAACAAGACAATACACAGGTACTCAACAAGACAGTACACAGGTACTCAACAAGACAATACACAGGTACTCAACAAGACAATACACAGGTACTCAACAAGACAGTACACAGGTACTCAACAAGACAGGACACAGGTACTCAACAAGACAGGACACAGGTACTCAACAAGACAATACACAGGTACTCAACAAGACAATACACAGGTACTCAACAAGACAATACACAGGTACTCAACAAGACAGTACACAGGTACTCAACAAGACAGTACACAGGTACTCAACAAGACAATACACAGGTACTCAACAAGACAGTACACAGGTACTCAACAAGACAATACACAGGTACTCAACAAGACAATACACAGGTACTCAACAAGACAGTACACAGGTACTCAACAAGACAGTACACAGGTACTCAACAAGACAATACACAGGTACTCAACAAGACAGTACACAGGTACTCAACAAGACAGTACACAGGTACTCAACAAGACAGGACACAGGTACTCAACAAGACAGTACACAGGTACTCAACAAGACAGGACACAGGTACTCAACAAGACAGTACACAGGTACTCAACAAGACAGTACACAGGTACTCAACAAGACAGGACACAGGTACTCAACAAGACAGTACACAGGTACTCAACAAGACAGTACACAGGTACTCAACAAGACAATACACAGGTACTCAACAAGACAGTACACAGGTACTCAACAAGACAATACACAGGTACTCAACAAGACAATACACAGGTACTCAACAAGACAGTACACAGGTACTCAACAAGACAATACACAGGTACTCAACAAGACAGTACACAGGTACTCAACAAGACAGTACACAGGTACTCAACAAGACAGGACACAGGTACTCAACAAGACAATACACAGGTACTCAACAAGACAATACACAGGTACTCAACAAGACAATACACAGGTACTTAACAAGACAGTACACAGGTACTCAACAAGACAGTACACAGGTACTCAACAAGACAGTACACAGGTACTCAACAAGACAATACACAGGTACTCAACAAGACAGTACACAGGTACTCAACAAGACAATACACAGGTACTCAACAAGACAATACACAGGTACTCAACAAGACAGGACACAGGTACTCAACAAGACAATACACAGGTACTCAACAAGACAATACACAGGTACTCAACAAGACAATACACAGGTACTCAACAAGACAATACACAGGTACTCAACAAGACAGTACACAGGTACTCAACAAGACAATACACAGGTACTCAACAAGACAATACACAGGTACTCAACAAGACAATACACAGGTACTCAACAAGACAATACACAGGTACTCAACAAGACAGTACACAGGTACTCAACAAGACAGTACACAGGTACTCAACAAGACAATACACAGGTACTCAACAAGACAGTACACAGGTACTCAACAAGACAGTACACAGGTACTCAACAAGACAGTACACAGGTACTCAACAAGACAATACACAGGTACTCAACAAGACAGGACACAGGTACTCAACAAGACAATACACAGGTACTCAACAAGACAGTACACAGGTACTCAACAAGACAGTACACAGGTACTCAACAAGACAATACACAGGTACTCAACAAGACAGTACACAGGTACTCAACAAGACAGGACACAGGTACTCAACAAGACAGTACACAGGTACTCAACAAGACAGTACACAGGTACTCAACAAGACAGTACACAGGTACTCAACAAGACAGTACACAGGTACTCAACAAGACAGTACACAGGTACTCAACAAGACAATACACAGGTACTCAACAAGACAGTACACAGGTACTCAACAAGACAGTACACAGGTACTCAACAAGACAGTACACAGGTACTCAGCAAGACAGTACACAGGTACTCAACAAGACAGTACACAGGTACTCAACAAGACAGTACACAGGTACTCAGCAAGACAGTACACAGGTACTCAACAAGACAATACACAGGTACTCAACATGACAATACACAGGTACTCAGCAAGACAGTACACAGGTACTCAACAAGACAGTACACAGGTACTCAACAAGACAGTACACAGGTACTCAACAAGACAATACACAGGTACTCAACAAGACAGTACACAGGTACTCAACAAGACAGGACACAGGTACTCAACAAGACAGGACACAGGTACTCAACAAGACAATACACAGGTACTCAGCAAGACAGTACACAGGTACTCAACAAGACAGTACACAGGTACTCAACAAGACAATACACAGGTACTCAACAAGACAGTACACAGGTACTCAACAAGACAATACACAGGTACTCAACAAGACAGTACACAGGTACTCAACAAGACAATACACAGGTACTCAACAAGACAGTACACAGGTACTCAACAAGACAGTACACAGGTACTCAACAAGACAGTACACAGGTACTCAACAAGACAGTACACAGGTACTCAACAAGACAATACACAGGTACTCAACATGACAATACACAGGTACTCAGCAAGACAGTACACAGGTACTCAACAAGACAGTACACAGGTACTCAACAAGACAATACACAGGTACTCAACAAGACAGTACACAGGTACTCAACAAGACAGGACACAGGTACTCAACAAGACAGTACACAGGTACTCAACAAGACAGTACACAGGTACTCAACAAGACAATACACAGGTACTCAACATGACAATACACAGGTACTCAGCAAGACAGTACACAGGTACTCAACAAGACAATACACAGGTACTCAACATGACAATACACAGGTACTCAGCAAGACAGTACACAGGTACTCAACAAGACAGTACACAGGTACTCAACAAGACAGTACACAGGTACTCAACAAGACAATACACAGGTACTCAACAAGACAGTACACAGGTACTCAACAAGACAGGACACAGGTACTCAACAAGACAATACACAGGTACTCAGCAAGACAGTACACAGGTACTCAACAAGACAGTACACAGGTACTCAACAAGACAGTACACAGGTACTCAACAAGACAGGACACAGGTACTCAACAAGACAGTACACAGGTACTCAACAAGACAGGACACAGGTACTCAACAAGACAGTACACAGGTACTCAACAAGACAATACACAGGTACTCAACAAGACAGGACACAGGTACTCAACAAGACAATACACAGGTACTCAACAAGACAGTACACAGGTACTCAACAAGACAATACACAGGTACTCAACAAGACAATACACAGGTACTCAACAAGACAGTACACAGGTACTCAACAAGACAGTACACAGGTACTCAACAAGACAATACACAGGTACTCAACAAGACAATACACAGGTACTCAACAAGACAATACACAGGTACTCAACAAGACAGTACACAGGGACTCAACAAGACAGTACACAGGTACTCAACAAGACAGTACACAGGTACTCAACAAGACAATACACAGGTACTCAACAAGACAATACACAGGTACTCAACAAGACAATACACAGGTACTCAACAAGACAGTACACAGGGACTCAACAAGACAGTACACAGGTACTCAACAAGACAGTACACAGGTACTCAACAAGACAATACACAGGTACTCAACAAGACAATACACAGGTACTCAACAAGACAGTACACAGGTACTCAACAAGACAATACACAGGTACTCAACAAGACAGTACACAGGTACTCAACAAGACAATACACAGGTACTCAACAAGACAGTACACAGGTACTCAACAAGACAGTACACAGGTACTCAACAAGACAGTACACAGGTACTCAACAAGACAATACACAGGTACTCAACAAGACAATACACAGGTACTCAACAAGACAGTACACAGGTACTCAACAAGACAGTACACAGGTACTCAACAAGACAGTACACAGGTACTCAACAAGACAGTACACAGGTACTCAACAAGACAGTACACAGGTACTCAACAAGACAGTACACAGGTACTCAACAAGACAGTACACAGGTACTCAACAAGACAATACACAGGTACTCAACAAGACAGTACACAGGTACTCAACAAGACAATACACAGGTACTCAACAAGACAGTACACAGGTACTCAACAAGACAATACACAGGTACTCAACAAGACAATACACAGGTACTCAACAAGACAGTACACAGGTACTCAACAAGACAGTACACAGGTACTCAACAAGACAATACACAGGTACTCAACAAGACAGTACACAGGTACTCAACAAGACAATACACAGGTACTCAACAAGACAGTACACAGGTACTCAACAAGACAATACACAGGTACTCAACAAGACAATACACAGGTACTCAACAAGACAGGACACAGGTACTCAACAAGACAATACACAGGTACTCAACAAGACAGTACACAGGTACTCAACAAGACAATACACAGGTACTCAACAAGACAGTACACAGGTACTCAACAAGACAGTACACAGGTACTCAACAAGACAGTACACAGGTACTCAACAAGACAGTACACAGGTACTCAACAAGACAGTACACAGGTACTCAACAAGACAATACACAGGTACTCAACGCAGGTACTCAACAAGACAGTACACAGGTACTCAACAAGACAGGACACAGGTACTCAACAAGACAGTACACAGGTACTCAACAAAACAGTACACAGGTACTCAACAAGACAGGACACAGGTACTTAACAAGACAATACACAGGTACTCAACAAGACAGGACACAGGTACTCAACAAGACAGTACACAGGTACTCAACAAGACAGTACACAGGTACTCAACAAGACAATACACAGGTACTCAACAAGACAGTACACAGGTACTCAACAAGACAGTACACAGGTACTCAACAAGACAGGACACAGGTACTCAACAAGACAGTACACAGGTACTCAACAAGACAGTACACAGGTACTCAACAAGACAATACACAGGTACTCAACAAGACAGTACACAGGTACTCAACAAGACAATACACAGGTACTCAACAAGACAATACACAGGTACTCAACAAGACAGTACACAGGTACTCAACAAGACAGTACACAGGTACTCAACAAGACAATACACAGGTACTCAACAAGACAATACACAGGTACTCAACAAGACAATACACAGGTACTCAACAAGACAGGACACAGGTACTCAACAAGACAGTACACAGGTACTCAACAAGACAGGACACAGGTACTCAACAAGACAATACACAGGTACTCAACAAGACAATACACAGGTACTCAACAAGACAGTACACAGGTACTCAACAAGACAGTACACAGGTACTCAACAAGACAGGACACAGGTACTCAACAAGACAGTACACAGGTACTCAACAAGACAGTACACAGGTACTCAACAAGACAATACACAGGTACTCAACAAGACAGGACACAGGTACTCAACAAGACAATACACAGGTACTCAACAAGACAGTACACAGGTACTCAACAAGACAGTACACAGGTACTCAACAAGACAGTACACAGGTACTCAACAAGACAATACACAGGTACTCAACAAGACAGTACACAGGTACTCAACAAGACAATACACAGGTACTCAACAAGACAATACACAGGTACTCAACAAGACAGTACACAGGTACTCAACAAGACAGTACACAGGTACTCAACAAGACAATACACAGGTACTCAACAAGACAGTACACAGGTACTCAACAAGACAGTACACAGGTACTCAACAAGACAGTACACAGGTACTCAACAAGACAGTACACAGGTACTCAACAAGACAATACACAGGTACTCAACAAGACAGTACACAGGTACTCAACAAGACAGTACACAGGTACTCAACAAGACAATACACAGGTACTCAACAAGACAGTACACAGGTACTCAACAAGACAGTACACAGGTACTCAACAAGACAGTACACAGGTACTCAACAAGACAGGACACAGGTACTCAACAAGACAGTACACAGGTACTCAACAAGACAGTACACAGGTACTCAACAAGACAATACACAGGTACTCAACAAGACAATACACAGGTACTCAACAAGACAATACACAGGTACTCAACAAGACAATACACAGGTACTCAACAAGACAATACACAGGTACTCAACAAGACAGTACACAGGTACTCAACAAGACAGTACACAGGTACTCAACAAGACAATACACAGGTACTCAACAAGACAATACACAGGTACTCAACAAGACAGTACACAGGTACTCAACAAGACAGTACACAGGTACTCAACAAGACAGTACACAGGTACTCAACAAGACAATACACAGGTACTCAACAAGACAGTACACAGGTACTCAACAAGACAGTACACAGGTACTCAGCAAGACAATACACAGGTACTCAACAAGACAATACACAGGTACTCAACAAGACAGTACACAGGTACTCAACAAGACAGTACACAGGTACTCAGCAAGACAATACACAGGTACTCAACAAGACAGTACACAGGTACTCAACAAGACAGTACACAGGTACTCAACAAGACAATACACAGGTACTCAACAAGACAGTACACAGGTACTCAACAAGACAATACACAGGTACTCAACAAGACAGTACACAGGTACTCAACAAGACAGTACACAGGTACTCAGCAAGACAATACACAGGTACTCAACAAGACAGTACACAGGTACTCAACAAGACAGTACACAGGTACTCAACAAGACAATACACAGGTACTCAACAAGACAATACACAGGTACTCAACAAGACAGGACACAGGTACTCAACAAGACAATACACAGGTACTCAACAAGACAATACACAGGTACTCAACAAGACAGTACACAGGTACTCAACAAGACAGTACACAGGTACTCAACAAGACAATACACAGGTACTCAACAAGACAATACACAGGTACTCAACAAGACAATACACAGGTACTCAACAAGACAGTACACAGGTACTCAGCAAGACAATACACAGGTACTCAACAAGACAGTACACAGGTACTCAGCAAGACAGTACACAGGTACTCAACAAGACAGTACACAGGTACTCAACAAGACAGTACACAGGTACTCAACAAGACAATACACAGTGTGAGGGGGTTAGCTCGGCAGCGGGTGTGTGTGACCCCCGGGATGGGCTCCCCACACAAAAACAGGCCCAGCAGACGGAGGTTGTGGTTTTCAAAATCAAAAAGGTGCCGTTTATTTTCTATTTACAGTGACAAAAACACAGCAAAGCAAAAAAAACAAACAAAATAAATCCTGGTCAACTTGACCTCTGACTAAACATACAGGTTTCCTAACTAACAACTGGGATCAGCCTAGTGCTGTCCTAGTCCCTGGTTTTAAATGTCCAAGCAAAATATAGCCACACAGGCTTTCTCTCACCGCACAGGGGTTCACTCTCCCTAGACAGTCCACACAGGTCTGCTTCCAGGCATGAGCTAACATCTGATGAATCTGGGAGTTTTTATAGAGGCCTTAAACGAACTGACAGGCTTCAGCTGGTCTCATCAACTCCCTGCCTCACGACGCCCAGCACTCTCCCTAGAGGTATGAGTCATCAATGAGCCCACTAGTCTCAGCTGGGCTTATACAACTCTCCACCTAGCTGTATAAATCGGCGTAAAGCCTGAATCTGGGCGAAATATATCTACCCCCCTGGATGCAACCAGGCGACTTTACCTTCCTGCTGTCACATACCCCCCCCTCTTGTTTTAACCTCGGGGTTGGAACACCAGCAATCAGGCATTCATGTACTCGAGACAAAGCATCCACATTCCCCATTTGAACGCCAGGGCGATGCTTTACTGTGAAGTTGAATTCCTGGAGGGCCAGGAACCACCTATTCACTCTTCTATTTGTTTCCTTGTTTTGAGCCATCCACTTTAACGGAGCGTGATCCGTAACCATGTCAAAGTGCCTACCTAGCAGGTAGTACCGAAGGGAATCTAGAGCCCACTTCACCGCTAAACACTCCTTTTCAACGGTGGCGTAATTTACCTCATGGGACTTCAACTTCCTGCTGAGGTAAATGACTGGGTGCTCTTCCCCGTTCCAGACCTGGGACAATACTGCTCCTAACCCCACATCTGACGCATCACTTTGTACGACAAAGTCCCTAGAGAAGTCGGGTGAGTACAACACTGGCTGGCTACATAAGGCTTGTTTCAAGAATTGGAATGCTGCCTCAGCCTCGGGGGTCCATTTAATCATGACCGACCCTTTCCCCTTCGTCAGGTTGGTTAGGGGCACAGCCTTAGAAGCAAAGTGGGGAATGAATCGCCGATAATACCCAGCGATTCCCAGAAAGGCTCGTACCTGCTTCTTGCTGTTGGGACGTGGCCAACTCTGGATGGCCTCGACTTTGTTGAGTTGGGGTTTTATTACTCCCCTCCCAATGGTGTACCCAAGATATTTGGCCTCCTCCTGCCCAATGGTACACTTCTTGGGGTTAGCCGTAAACCCTGCTTCCCGAACAGAGTCCAGGACTGCTTGCACTTTTGGCAGATGTGAGGCCCAATCTGTGCTATGGACAATTACGTCATCCAGGTAAGCCGCAGCATACTTCCGATGGGGCCTCAGCATCTGGTCCATTTTCCGCTGGAATGTGGCCGGCGCATTCTGTAACCCGAACGGCATTCTTTTATATTGGAACGCCCCGTCTGGGGTTACAAATGCGGTTTTCTCTTTGGCTGACTTGGCCAGGGGGATTTGCCAATACCCTTTTGTGAGGTCAAGAGTCGTCATGTATCGGGCTGTTCCCAGCCGGTCGATCAACTCATCTATACGTGGCATGGGGTAGGTGTCAAATTTTGTAACTTTGTTCAACTGACGAAAATCGTTACAAAATCGCCAGCTCCCATCCGGTTTAGGCACCAACACAATGGGACTAGACCAATCACTTTGGGACTCCTCTATCACCCCTAAGTTCAGCATTTTCTGTACTTCCTCCCGTATTGCCTCCCGTCGGGCCTCTGGGATCCGATAGGGTTTTAACTTCACCCTTTCACCGGGCGGGGTAATAATGTCATGCTCTACCCCAGATGTTTGTCCCGGCAGCTCAGAGAATACCTCCTTGTTGCGAAGCACAAACTCCTTAACCTCCTGTTGTTGGGGTTGTGACAAGGTGGCTGCTATTCCAACCTCAGGAATCACGCAACCAGTTTGAGCTGGTGACCAAGTGTCTGCGACTAGGGACTCTCTATCCCTCCAGGCTTTCAACAGATTAACGTGATAGATCTGTTCGGGCTTTCGCCTTCCTGGTTGTCTGACCTTGTAATTCACTTCGCTCACTTTTTCCATTATCTCGTAGGGGCCTTGCCATTTGGCAAGGAATTTACTTTCAACCGTAGGGACAAGTACCAATATCCTATCCCCCGGGGAAAAGGTACGGGTCTTGGCTCCACGGTTGTACACTCTCTGCTGTGCCAACTGCGCTTGGGCCAAATGTTCCTTCACGATGGGCATTACCTGTGCAATTCGATCTTGCATCAGGGCGACATGCTCAATCACACTCCTGTGGGGAGAACTCTCACTTTCCCAAGTTTCCTTGGCAATATCCAACAGCCCTCTTGGGTGTCTCCCATACAGTAACTCAAAGGGGGAGAATCCCGTAGAGGATTGGGGCACCTCCCTAATAGCAAACATCAAATAAGGAAGTAGACAGTCCCAATCCTTTCCATCCCTATCCACCACTTTCTTCAACATTTGTTTTAGGGTTTTGTTGAATCTTTCAACCAGCCCATCGGTTTGGGGGTGATACACAGATGTACGTAATTGCGTCACTTTGAACAATTTACACAGCTCCTTCATAACCCGGGACATAAAGGGTGTACCTTGGTCCGTAAGCAGTTCTTTACAAATACCCACCCGGCTAAAAACAAGAGATAGCTCTTTGGCTATGGTTTTGGCCGAGGTATTTCTGAGAGGGATCGCTTCTGGATAACGGGTGGCATAGTCCATTATAACCAATATGTACTGGTGCCCCCTAGCGGACTTGATTATAGGACCTACCAAATCCATTGCGATTCTCTCAAACGGGACCTCAATGATGGGTAGAGGGACCAGCGGGCTACGGAAGTGTGGCATCGGGGCCGACCTCTGACACACAGGGCAGGAGGAACAATAATTTTCTATGTCCTTCATCACCCCAGGCCAATAGAATCTCTGTAATACCCTCTCTCGGGTTTTCTCTGTCCCCAGATGACCTCCAAGAATGTGCCCATGGGCCAACTCCAACACCAACTTCCTGTAAGGTTTGGGCACCACAAGCTGCTCAACGGTTTCTTCTGCCCTTTTTGCCACCCGATACAGTAGGTCCTTCTCTACGCTGAAGTATGGGTAAGTGCAGGTATTATCTGGGTTCACTAACTCGCCATCTATTTTCACTACGTTTTCCCGTGCCTTTATTAGGGCGGGGTCTTTCAACTGTTCTGTGGCAAAGTTTTCCCTGTGAACCTCAAGATCAGAAAACTCCACAGACGGTAGGTTTTCGTCTGAGGAGGTGGGCTCCTCTCCAGTTTCTTGAGTCTCCCCTGCCAATACTGACAAGGGAAATTCGGGAGAGTCCTCACCACTCTCAGAGGAGTTCTGGCTATCATATTCCTGGTACATAGGGGCACCAGTGGGGGGCTCAGGATCATCCCACAGTTCCCAGAACTTCGGAAAATCCCTTCCCACAATGGCGTCATGCGGTAACTGAGACACTAAGCCCACTGGATGAGAAAGGGTACCTTTGGGGGTCTCGAAACACACTGTAGTCACTGGATACTCTCGGGTGTCCCCATGCACACAAATAACAGCTACCTTGCTATTCCCAGAGACCTCTGTTTTAACTAATTCAGCCTTTATCAGGGTCACAAGGCTACCTGAATCCAGCAATACCACAACATTTCTACCATTAATACACATTTTGCATAAATGTTTCTCAGTTCCCCGAATGGCAGTGCATGCGACTGTCGCACACAGCGACTGACGTCTGCCCGTCAGAAAGTCACACTGCATGGGTTCCTCCAAAACCGGGCAATTTGCTGCAATATGTCCCGCTTGCCGGCAGCGGTAGCAAATGATCCTTCTTGCCGCCTCTTGAGCCGCTGATTTCCCAGGCTGTTCTCGCCAAACTTGGGGTAGAGCTCCCACCCTCTCACTCTCTCCACCCTTACCCCTTGGAATCCTCTTATCCGCCCCTGGGGATGGTCTGGTCTTAGGGTGGAAAGTCCGAGTGTCTCTGGAAGAGGCCGTCAGGTTCTCTGTAGCCAAGTATTTCTCCACACGATCCACAAGACCATCGGCCGTCTCTGGGTCTCCATGGCTTACCCACTTTTGGATGGCAGTAGGAAGAGCTCTCAAAAACCGATCCATTACAACACGTTCCACAATCTTTGGTGCGGACAAAGTCTCTGGCTGTAGCCACTTTCTGCTCAGGTGAATGAGATCATACATTTGAGACCTGGGGGGTTTTCCAAGCTGGAAAGTCCAGTTATGCACACGCTGAGCCCGGACAGCCAGGGTGACACCCAGCCTTGCCAATATTTCAGCTTTTAGCATCACATAGTCTTTTGCTTGGTCAGGCTCTAGGTCATAGTAAGCTTTCTGCGATTCACCCGTTAACAGAGGAGCCACCAGTCCAGCCCACTGCTCCTCAGGCCACTTTTCTCTTTCAGCAGTCCTTTCAAACGTGGTCAAAAATACCTCTGGATCATCCTCTCCAGTCATTTTTGTCAATAAACGACTCACCCCAAAGGACGCGGTATTAGTGGGACGGCTTTCCTCACTGGTCTGCGGACGTTGCTGCATTACTGCTTCCATCTGTTGTTGTAGTCTCTGCTCTTGCTTCTGTAACAGGTCTATGAAGCGGGCCTCAGATTGCTGCTGGGCTTGTTGCTGAGCTTCCAGACTCTGTTGGTGAGCTTGCTGCTGGGCTGCAAGGCTCTGTTGATGAGCTTGCTGCTGGGCTGCGAAGTTCTGTTGTTGAGCTGCAAGGCTCTGTTGATGAGCTGCAAGGCTCTTTTGCAAACCTGCATTTGTCTGCTGTTGATTGGCATTTGCTAGAGCCAGCTGCTTCAGTATCTCCTCCATGCTGGCTTAAAAAAAACTGCCCGCATTCTCCACCAACTGTGAGGGGGTTAGCTCGGCAGCGGGTGTGTGTGACCCCCGGGATGGGCTCCCCACACAAAAACAGGCCCAGCAGACGGAGGTTGTGGTTTTCAAAATCAAAAAGGTGCCGTTTATTTTCTATTTACAGTGACAAAAACACAGCAAAGCAAAAAAAACAAACAAAATAAATCCTGGTCAACTTGACCTCTGACTAAACATACAGGTTTCCTAACTAACAACTGGGATCAGCCTAGTGCTGTCCTAGTCCCTGGTTTTAAATGTCCAAGCAAAATATAGCCACACAGGCTTTCTCTCACCGCACAGGGGTTCACTCTCCCTAGACAGTCCACACAGGTCTGCTTCCAGGCATGAGCTAACATCTGATGAATCTGGGAGTTTTTATAGAGGCCTTAAACGAACTGACAGGCTTCAGCTGGTCTCATCAACTCCCTGCCTCACGACGCCCAGCACTCTCCCTAGAGGTATGAGTCATCAATGAGCCCACTAGTCTCAGCTGGGCTTATACAACTCTCCACCTAGCTGTATAAATCGGCGTAAAGCCTGAATCTGGGCGAAATATATCTACCCCCCTGGATGCAACCAGGCGACTTTACCTTCCTGCTGTCACAACAGGTACTCAACAAGACAGTACACAGGTACTCAACAAGACAATACACAGGTACTCAACAAGACAGTACACAGGTACTCAACAAGACAGTACACAGGTACTCAACAAGACAGTACACAGGTACTCAACAAGACAGTACACAGGTACTCAACAAGACAATACACAGGTACTCAACAAGACAATACACAGGTACTCAACAAGACAGTACACAGGTACTCAACAAGACAGTACACAGGTACTCAACAAGACAATACACAGGTACTCAACGCAGGTACTCAACAAGACAGTACACAGGTACTCAACAAGACAGGACACAGGTACTCAACAAGACAGTACACAGGTACTCAACAAAACAGTACACAGGTACTCAACAAGACAGGACACAGGTACTTAACAAGACAATACACAGGTACTCAACAAGACAGGACACAGGTACTCAACAAGACAGTACACAGGTACTCAACAAGACAGTACACAGGTACTCAACAAGACAATACACAGGTACTCAACAAGACAGTACACAGGTACTCAACAAGACAGTACACAGGTACTCAACAAGACAGGACACAGGTACTCAACAAGACAGTACACAGGTACTCAACAAGACAGTACACAGGTACTCAACAAGACAATACACAGGTACTCAACAAGACAGTACACAGGTACTCAACAAGACAATACACAGGTACTCAACAAGACAATACACAGGTACTCAACAAGACAGTACACAGGTACTCAACAAGACAGTACACAGGTACTCAACAAGACAATACACAGGTACTCAACAAGACAATACACAGGTACTCAACAAGACAATACACAGGTACTCAACAAGACAGGACACAGGTACTCAACAAGACAGTACACAGGTACTCAACAAGACAGTACACAGGTACTCAACAAGACAATACACAGGTACTCAACAAGACAATACACAGGTACTCAACAAGACAGTACACACGTACTCAACAAGACAGTACACAGGTACTCAACAAGACAGGACACAGGTACTCAACAAGACAGTACACAGGTACTCAACAAGACAGTACACAGGTACTCAACAAGACAATACACAGGTACTCAACAAGACAGGACACAGGTACTCAACAAGACAATACACAGGTACTCAACAAGACAGTACACAGGTACTCAACAAGACAGTACACAGGTACTCAACAAGACAGTACACAGGTACTCAACAAGACAATACACAGGTACTCAACAAGACAGTACACAGGTACTCAACAAGACAATACACAGGTACTCAACAAGACAATACACAGGTACTCAACAAGACAATACACAGGTACTCAACAAGACAGTACACAGGTACTCAACAAGACAGTACACAGGTACTCAACAAGACAGTACACAGGTACTCAACAAGACAATACACAGGTACTCAACAAGACAGTACACAGGTACTCAACAAGACAGTACACAGGTACTCAACAAGACAATACACAGGTACTCAACAAGACAGTACACAGGTACTCAACAAGACAGTACACAGGTACTCAACAAGAGAGTACACAGGTACTCAACAAGACAGTACACAGGTACTCAACAAGACAATACACAGGTACTCAACAAGACAGTACACAGGTACTCAACAAGACAGTACACAGGTACTCAACAAGACAATACACAGGTACTCAACAAGACAGTACACAGGTACTCAACAAGACAGTACACAGGTACTCAACAAGACAGTACACAGGTACTCAACAAGACAGTACACAGGTACTCAACAAGACAATACACAGGTACTCAACAAGACAATACACAGGTACTCAACAAGACAATACACAGGTACTCAACAAGACAATACACAGGTACTCAACAAGACAATACACAGGTACTCAACAAGACAGTACACAGGTACTCAACAAGACAGTACACAGGTACTCAACAAGACAATACACAGGTACTCAACAAGACAGTACACAGGTACTCAACAAGACAGTACACAGGTACTCAACAAGACAGGACACAGGTACTCAACAAGACAGGACACAGGTACTCAACAAGACAGTACACAGGTACTCAACAAGACAGGACACAGGTACTCAACAAGACAGGACACAGGTACTCAACAAGACAATACACAGGTACTCAACAAGACAGTACACAGGTACTCAACAAGACAGTACACAGGTACTCAACAAGACAGTACACAGGTACTCAACAAGACAATACACAGGTACTCAACAAGACAGTACACAGGTACTCAACAAGACAGTACACAGGTAGTGATGAGCCGAACACCCCCCTGTTCGGTTCGCACCAGAACCCGCGAACGGACCGAAAGTTCGAACGAACATTAGAACCCTATTAAATAGAATGGATGCGAACGTTCGAATTCTAAAGTGCTAATTATAACAACTATTATGCATGTTATTGTCCTAAAAAGGGTTTGGGAACCCGGGTTCTGCACCAGGGGACATGTATCAATGCAAAAAGAAGTTTTAAAAACGGTCGTTTTTCGGGAGCAGTCATTTTAATGATGCATAAAGTGAAAAAAAAAAGTCAAATATTCCTTTAAATATCGTACCTGGGGGGTGTCTAAAGTATGCCTGTGAAGTGCCACGTGTTTCCCGTGTTTAGAACTGTCCCTGCACAAAATGACACTTCTAAAGGGAAAAAAAAGCCATTTAAAACTGCTTGCGGCTTTAATGTAATGTCTGGTCCCGGTAATATGGATGAAATTCTTTAAGAAAAATGGCATAGCTACCCCATGACCCCCCCCCCCCCCTACCCCAGCCCATTACCAGCCCCTTTGGGTCTTGTATGGATATTAAGGGGAACCCCGCACATAAAATAAAAAAGGCCCTATATACTCTGAACAGCCGTATACAGGCGGTGCATACAAGACAGGGACTGTAGGTTTGTTCTTATGTAGAATCTGTTTGTAATTTTGAACAGGTACATTGTTGAAGTGTAGCTCCAGACCAAAAATCTATTTTTAAACTTTTTGGAAAACATAGGTAAGGGTTATCACCCCTGTAACATTTGTTTTGCTGTCTGTGCCCCTGTTCAGAACATTTCACCTCACTTTCCGTCCCAATGACAACTGTTTTTGAAATGTGGTGTTTTTCTTGAAACAAGGATTGCTGATAAAGCATCAGTACAGATGAGACCCCTTTCTCCCATATTTATTCTTACAGGAGAGAATTTTCCTTCCAAGTGGTAGATTTCCTCTCACTTCCTGTTGTCTTCTTGCGTTTGCAAGTAGGAGTCGTTTGTAAGTTGGATGTTTGAAAGTAGGGACCTGCCGTATATACTCTGCAGAAATAGGCCCCTTAGTTGTTGGTGTTGGCACAACACTGTAAGCACTCACAGTTACTCTTGGTTGGTGCTGGAACGCCCTGCTGTCAACTATTATATCAGGAATTTTAATTACATATAATTGTTGAACAGTGGTAGTAAAAATTGGGCCTTTGATGGTGGTGCTGGTGCCACAACACTGTAAGCCCTGACAGTTACTCTTGGTGGGTGCAGCAATGGGCCCTGCTGTGAATTATTAGATCAAGAATTGTAATTACATGCCCCTGTTGAACAGGGGCTGAAAAATTGGGCCTTAGGCACTGGTGGCACAACACTGCAACCCCTCACAGATACTGTACTTGGAGCACAGCAATGAGCCCTGTTGCAAAGTATTGCTTCAAAAATTGTAATGACACGCCCCTGTTAAACAGGGGCTGAAAAATTGGGCCTTAGGCACTGGTGGCACAACACTGCAACCCCTCACAGATACTGTACTTGGAGTACAGCAATGAGCCCTGTTGCAAAGTATTGCTTCAAAAATTGTAATTACACGCCCCTGTTAAACAGGGGCTGAAAAATTGGGCGTTAGGCACTGGTGGCGGCACCCATAAACAAAAATGATCTTCCAAGCTATCATCATCAATCGTATCATTGAGGACTCGGAGGAGGAGGATAGCCAGTCAACATAACAGCACAGGCACTCAGCATCAGCATCAGTCTTGAAGGGATGTGACATGTTAAAATCAATTAGTCTGTTATATCAGCATCAGGTGTGTGGTAGCTGGTGGTGATCCAAGACTGGTTCATCTTGATGAAAGTCAGTCGATCAACCGAGTCGGTGGACAGGCGCACCCTGTGATCCGTGACAAATCCTCCAGCAGCACTGAATGTGCGTTCCGAAAGAACGCTGGATGCAGGACAGGCCAGTAGCTCAATTGCATACTGTGCAAGCTCTGGCCAGTGATCCATCCTCAAGACCCAGTAAGCCAGAGGATTTTCGGTGGGGAAGGTGTCCAAGTCTGACCTTGCCCCTAGATATTCCTGCACCATGTTTATCAGACGCTGGCGATGGTTGCTGGAACCGATCATACTTTGGGGCTGCGGACTAAAGAATTGTCTGAACGCATCGGTCAGACGGCCACCTTCCCCACCGCTCCTTCTTTGACTGGCCGAAGCCTCAGCAACTCGTTGTCCAGGACCAGGAGTTTGCAACCTCCCAGTCTCTGGGAACGCGTTGCACAGACCTTTCTGCAAGGCCTCCCGGAGTTGTCTCATCCTCTGCTCCCTCTGCGACGGTAACATAAGGTCCGCAACCTTACCCTTGTACCGTGGATCAAGGAGAGTGGCCAACCAGTAATGGTCCCTCTCCTTGATCCGAAGAATACGAGGATCCTTCCGCAGACTTTGCAGGATCAGGGAGGCCATGCAGCGTAGGTTTGCTGAGGCATTCGCTCCGGAGTCCTCTGGGTCACTAAGGACGACATGATCCGCAGCCACCTCCTCCCAGCCACGTACAAGTCCACTGGTTTCTTGGGACTGTAAATCATCCCTAAAAGACTGCTGCTGATGATGCTGAGTGCCAGCCTCCACCTCCATGCTGACACAATCCTCCTCCTCCTCCTCCTCCTCCTCCTCTTCCTGTGCGATGGGTGGGACAGAAGTAACACTGTCTGGGTAAAGGGGGCCTTGAGAGGCAAGGAAGTCCTCCTCTTCCTGCCTCTGTTCTGCCTCAAGTGCCCTGTCCATTATTCCACGCAGCGTGTGCTCCAACAGGTGGACAAGAGGTACAGTGTCACTGATGCATGCACTGTCACTGCTCACCATCCTCGTGGCCTCCTCAAATGGTGCCAGGACAGTGCATGCATCCCTGATCATGCCCCACTGGCGTGGAGAAAAAAAACCAAGCTCCCCTGACCCTGTCCTGGTGCCGTAGTCGCACAGGTACTCATTGATGGCCCTCTGCTGCGTGTGCAGCCGCTGCAGCATGGCCAACGTTGAGTTCCACCTGGTGGGCATGTCACATATAAGGCGGTTCTTGGGCAGGTTCAACTCCTTTTGCAGCTCAGCCAGGCGAGCACTGGCATTATAAGATCTGCGGAAATGCACACAGACTTTCCTGGCCTGCCTCAGGACATCCTGTAAGCCCGGGTACCTGCCCAAGAAGCGCTGCACCACCAGGTTAAGGACGTGAGCCACACAGGGCACATGGGTCAGTTGTCCCTGTCGGAGGGCGGAGAGGAGGTTGGTGCCATTGTCGCAAACCACCATTCCTGGCTTAAGCTGGCGTGGCGTCAACCACCTCTCGGCCTGGCCCTGCAGAGCAGACAGGACCTCTGCCCCAGTGTGGCTTCTGTCCCCCAAACACACCAGCGCAAGCACGGCATGGCATCTTTTTGCCTGCGTACTTGCGTAGCCCCGTGAACGGCTACGGAGCACCGCTGGTTCATAGGACAAACCACAGGAAGAGGCCATGGAGGAAGAAGAAGAGGAGGGGGTGGAGGAGAGAGGTGTGTCACAACCAGTAGTAGCATTTTGGAGGCGTGGCGGTGGGACAACCTCCAACACTACTGCACCTTGTCCTGAATCCTTCCCAGCTGCCAAAAGAGTGACCCAATGGGCCGTGAAAGAAAGGTAACGTCCCTGTCCATGCCTGCTGGACCATGAGTCAGCGGTAATATGCACCTTACCGCTGACCGCCCTGTCCAGCGAGGCCAAGACATTGCCTTCCACATGCCGGTAGAGAGCCGGAATAGCCTTCCGTGAGAAAAAGTGGCGTTTGGGAACCTGCCACTGAGGAACCGCACATTGCACAAACTCACGGAAGGGGGCCGAGTCTACCAACTGAAAAGGCAGCAGTTGAAGCGCTAGCAATTTAGCCAAGCTAGCATTCAACCGCTGGGCATGTGGATGGCTGGGAGTGAACTTCTTTCAACGGTCCAGCAGCTGGGGCAGGGAAATTTGCCTGCTAGAATCGGACGTCGGTGTACTGCTAGCAGAGTGGCCGCAAGTACTTGGCTGTGACACACCTAATTCTACACCTTCATTCCTCTCAGTGCATGTTTCAGAGAGGAGTGAAGTTATAGTGGGGTTGGAGATCCCAGCTGATGCGGTGCAAGGAGAGGTCCGCTTTGTTCTTTGGTGTGGGTCTTTGAGGTAGGCTTGCCAACGAGCTGCATGGCAGGTCAACATATGTCTGGTCAGGCATGTGGTACCCAAGCGGCTGATGTTTTGGCCACGCGATATACGCTTGAGACATATGTTGCAAACAGCAGCTGTGCGATCTGATGCACTAGCCTCAAAAAAGGCCCACACCAAAGAACTTTTTGAATGACGGGCAGAGGCAGCGCCCTGCACAGGCGGAGCTCTGCGGTGTGATTCCGTCGGTGTACTGCCCTTACGCTGGCCACCAAAGGGCATCCTGCCTCGTTGGAGATGTGCCTCCTCCTCATCCTCCTCCTCCTCCTCTCTCCTATTAGGCACCCACGTGGAGTCAGTGACCTCATCATCCCCTCCCTCCTCATCACTGGAGCCAATCTGGCAGTATGCTGCAGCTGCTGGAACATGACTGCCAGATTGGTGTCCTTCTTGAGCATCCCCTCTGTCTGCTCTCACGCTACTGCCTTCCTCTAGCTGGGTTTCATCATCAGACCCTTCGAAACGCTGGGCATCCTCCTGGAGCATGTACCCAACACTGTGCTGAAACAGTTCGGGGGACTCCTCAGGAGGAGGACATGGTGGGTCTAGGGAAGGAGTGACTGATGATTTGTCTGACATTGATACCAGGGAAGACGACGCTTTGGCAGCTGCTTTTCCAGTACCCTGAGCCTGGGTGAGAGAGGATGAGGAGGAGGAGGAGGGCTTGGTCATCCACTCTACCAAGTCTTCGGCATGATGTGGCTCAACATGTCCAGCTGCCGAAAAGAAGGACAAGCGTGTCCCATGGCCATGTGCTGATGACAATGCACCGCGTCCACGACCAGCACTGTTGCCCCCAGACACAGAGCCTGCTTGCCCTCTTTTATTGCCTCCTGACTGTCTGCCTCTCCTTGTTTGCCTTCCAGACATTCTAATAGATGGCCTGCAGGGAGATGGGAAAAAAGCAATAAGGGCTACCTTCAGGTGTCCTTCTCTGTCCCTTGAAACAAGGACTTTCACAGTGAAAGAAACTGACACTCTCCCTACCTACAGTTTTCTGTCCCTAGAAAAAATGTTTTTTTTAATCACAATATAGCACAAGAAAAATTCACTCACTGTCCTTACAGGTCCCTGGAAACAAGGACTTGCAGAGTGAAAGAAAAAAAACACTCTCCCTACCTACAGTTTTCTGTCCCTAGAAAAAATGTTTTTTTTAATCACAATATAGCACAAGAAAAATTCACTCACTGTCCTTACAGGTCCCTGGAAACAAGGACTTGCAGAGTGAAAGAAAAAAAACACTCTCCCTACCTACAGTTTTCTGTCCCTAGAAAAAATGTTTTTTTTAATCACAATATAGCACAAGAAAAATTCACTCACTGTCCTTACAGGTCCCTGGAAACAAGGACTTGCAGAGTGAAAGGAAAAAAACACTCTCCCTACCTACAGTTTTCTGTCCCTAGAAAAAATGTTTTTTTTAATCACAATATAGCACAAGAAAAATTCACTCACTGTCCTTACAGGTCCCTGGAAACAAGGACTTGCAGAGTGAAAGGAAAAAAACACTCTCCCTACCTACAGTTTTCTGTCCCTAGAAAAAATGTTTTTTTTAATCACAATATAGCACAAGGACAATTCACTCACTGTCCTTCCAGGTCCCTGGAAACAAGGACTTGCAGAGTGAAAGAAACTGACACTCTCCCTACCTACAGTTTTCTGTCCCTAGAATAAATGTTTTTTTAAGCACAATATAGCACAAGGACAATTCACTCACTGTCCTTCCAGGTCCCTGGAAACAAGGACTTGCAGAGTGAAAGAAAAAAAACACTCTCCCTACCTACAGTTTTCTGTCCCTAGAAAAAATGTTTTTTTTAATCACAATATAGCACAAGAAAAATTCACTCACTGTCCTTACAGGTCCCTGGAAACAAGGACTTGCAGAGTGAAAGAAAAAAAACACTCTCCCTACCTACAGTTTTCTGTCCCTAGAAAAAATGTTTTTTTTAATCACAATATAGCACAAGAAAAATTCACTCACTGTCCTTACAGGTCCCTGGAAACAAGGACTTGCAGAGTGAAAGAAAAAAAAACACTCTCCCTACCTACAGTTTTCTGTCCCTAGAAAAAATGTTTTTTTTAATCACAATATAGCACAAGAAAAATTCACTCACTGTCCTTACAGGTCCCTGGAAACAAGGACTTGCAGAGTGAAAGGAAAAAAACACTCTCCCTACCTACAGTTTTCTGTCCCTAGAAAAAATGTTTTTTTTAATCACAATATAGCACAAGAAAAATTCACTCACTATCCTTACAGGTCCCTGGAAACAAGGACTTGCAGAGTGAAAGGAAAAAAACACTCTCCCTACCTACAGTTTTCTGTCCCTAGAAAAAATGTTTTTTTTAATCACAATATAGCACAAGGACAATTCACTCACTGTCCTTCCAGGTCCCTGGAAACAAGGACTTGCAGAGTGAAAGAAACTGACACTCTCCCTACCTACAGTTTTCTGTCCCTAGAATAAATGTTTTTTTAAGCACAATATAGCACAAGAACAATTCACTCACTGTCCTTACAGGTCCCTGGAAACAAGGACTTGCAGAGTGAAAGAAAAAAAACACTCTCCCTACCTACAGTTTTCTGTCCCTAGAAAAAATGTTTTTTTTAATCACAATATAGCACAAGGACAATTCACTCACTGTCCTTCCAGGTCCCTGGAAACAAGGACTTGCAGAGTGAAAGAAACTGACACTCTCCCTACCTACAGTTTTCTGTCCCTAGAATAAATGTTTTTTTAAGCACAATATAGCACAAGAACAATTCACTCACTGTCCTTACAGGTCCCTGGAAACAAGGACTTGCAGAGTGAAAGAAAAAAAACACTCTCCCTACCTACAGTTTTCTGTCCCTAGAAAAAATGTTTTTTTTAATCACAATATAGCACAAGGACAATTCACTCACTGTCCTTCCAGGTCCCTGGAAACAAGGACTTGCAGAGTGAAAGAAACTGACACTCTCCCTACCTACAGTTTTCTGTCCCTAGAATAAATGTTTTTTTAAGCACAATATAGCACAAGAACAATTCACTCACTGTCCTTACAGGTCCCTGGAAACAAGGACTTGCAGAGTGAAAGAAAAAAAACACTCTCCCTACCTACAGTTTTCTGTCCCTAGAAAAAATGTTTTTTTTAATCACAATATAGCACAAGGACAATTCACTCACTGTCCTTCCAGGTCCCTGGAAACAAGGACTTGCAGAGTGAAAGAAACTGACACTCTCCCTACCTACAGTTTTCTGTCCCTAGAATAAATGTTTTTTTAATCACAATATAGCACAAGAAAAATTCACTCACTGTCCTTACAGGTCCCTGGAAACAAGGACTTGCAGAGTGAAATAAACTGACACTCTCCCTACCTACAGTTTTCTGTCCCTAGAATAAATGTTTTTTTAAGCACACTATAGCACAAGCACAAAACACACTGACACTCTCCCTACCTATCCTTCTCTTTCCCTAAACTAAAGGAATCCAGGTTAAGCAAGAAAGAAATAACAGTCACTGTCCCTGCCTATGCTACTCTATCCCTGCTCCGGAACACACTACACTAGGCCGCCGTGCTGGCGGCCTTTTATAGTGTGGGGCGTGTACTAAACACCCTCAGCAATAATTGGCCACAGGCATCCTGCCTGTGGCCAATCATTGCTCTCCTCGCTGCCGGCGCTGTGATTGGCCAAGCATGCGGGGTCACAGTGCATGCTTGGCCAATCACAGCGCCTGGATGACACTGCGATGGCGTAGTGCATTGTGGGCCGTTCGCGTCACTCGAATTTGGCGCGAACGGCCCAAATCGTTCGATCTTCGTCGAACGATCGAACAGCCGATGTTCGAGTCGAACGTATGTTCGACTCGAACACGAAGCTCATCCCTATACACAGGTACTCAACAAGACAATACACAGGTACTCAACAAGACAATACACAGGTACTCAACAAGACAGTACACAGGTACTCAACAAGACAGTACACAGGTACTCAACAAGACAATACACAGGTACTCAACAAGACAGTACACAGGTACTCAACAAGACAATACACAGGTACTCAACATGACAATACACAGGTACTCAGCAAGACAGTACACAGGTACTCAACAAGACAGTACACAGGTACTCAACAAGACAGGACACAGGTACTCAACAAGACAGTACACAGGTACTCAACAAGACAGTACACAGGTACTCAACAAGACAGTACACAGGTACTCAACAAGACAATACACAGGTACTCAACAAGACAATACACAGGTACTCAACAAGACAATACACAGGTACTCAACAAGACAGTACACAGGTACTCAACAAGACAATACACAGGTACTCAACAAGACAGTACACAGGTACTCAACAAGACAGTACACAGGTACTCAACAAGACAGTACACAGGTACTCAACAAGACAATACACAGGTACTCAACAAGACAGTACACAGGTACTCAACAAGACAATACACAGGTACTCAGCAAGACAGTACACAGGTACTCAACAAGACAATACACAGGTACTCAACAAGACAGTACACAGGTACTCAACAAGACAATACACAGGTACTCAACAAGACAGTACACAGGTACTCAACAAGACAGTACACAGGTACTCAACAAGACAGTACACAGGTACTCAACAAGACAGTACACAGGTACTCAGCAAGACAGTACACAGGTACTCAGCAAGACAGTACACAGGTACTCAACAAGACAGTACACAGGTACTCAGCAAGACAGTACACAGGTACTCAACAAGACAGTACACAGGTACTCAGCAAGACAGTACACAGGTACTCAACAAGACAATACACAGGTACTCAACATGACAATACACAGGTACTCAGCAAGACAGTACACAGGTACTCAACAAGACAGTACACAGGTACTCAACAAGACAGTACACAGGTACTCAACAAGACAATACACAGGTACTCAACAAGACAGTACACAGGTACTCAACAAGACAGTACACAGGTACTCAACAAGACAGTACACAGGTACTCAACAAGACAGGACACAGGTACTCAACAAGACAATACACAGGTACTCAGCAAGACAGTACACAGGTACTCAACAAGACAATACACAGGTACTCAACATGACAATACACAGGTACTCAGCAAGACAGTACACAGGTACTCAACAAGACAGTACACAGGTACTCAACAAGACAATACACAGGTACTCAACATGACAATACACAGGTACTCAACATGACAGTACACAGGTACTCAACAAGACAGTACACAGGTACTCAACAAGACAGTACACAGGTACTCAACAAGACAGTACACAGGTACTCAACAAGACAGTACACAGGTACTCAACAAGACAGTACACAGGTACTCAACAAGACAGTACACAGGTACTCAACAAGACAGTACACAGGTACTCAACAAGACAGTACACAGGTACTCAACAAGACAGTACACAGGTACTCAACAAGACAGTACACAGGTACTCAACAAGACAATACACAGGTACTCAACAAGACAGTACACAGGTACTCAGCAAGACAGTACACAGGTACTCAACAAGACAATACACAGGTACTCAACATGACAATACACAGGTACTCAGCAAGACAGTACACAGGTACTCAACAAGACAGTACACAGGTACTCAACAAGACAGTACACAGGTACTCAACAAGACAATACACAGGTACTCAACAAGACAGTACACAGGTACTCAACAAGACAGTACACAGGTACTCAACAAGACAGTACACAGGTACTCAACAAGACAGGACACAGGTACTCAACAAGACAATACACAGGTACTCAGCAAGACAGTACACAGGTACTCAACAAGACAATACACAGGTACTCAACATGACAATACACAGGTACTCAGCAAGACAGTACACAGGTACTCAACAAGACAGTACACAGGTACTCAACAAGACAATACACAGGTACTCAACAAGACAGTACACAGGTACTCAACAAGACAGGACACAGGTACTCAACAAGACAATACACAGGTACTCAACAAGACAATACACAGGTACTCAACAAGACAATACACAGGTACTCAACAAGACAATACACAGGTACTCAACAAGACAGGACACAGGTACTCAACAAGACAGGACACAGGTACTCAACAAGACAGTACACAGGTACTCAACAAGACAGTACACAGGTACTCAGCAAGACAGTACACAGGTACTCAACAAGACAGTACACAGGTACTCAACAAGACAGTACACAGGTACTCAACAAGACAGTACACAGGTACTCAACAAGACAATACACAGGTACTCAACAAGACAGTACACAGGTACTCAACATGACAATACACAGGTACTCAACATGACAGTACACAGGTACTCAACAAGACAGTACACAGGTACTCAACAAGACAGTACACAGGTACTCAACAAGACAGTACACAGGTACTCAACAAGACAGTACACAGGTACTCAACAAGACAGTACACAGGTACTCAACAAGACAGTACACAGGTACTCAACAAGACAATACACAGGTACTCAACATGACAATACACAGGTACTCAACATGACAGTACACAGGTACTCAACAAGACAGTACACAGGTACTCAACAAGACAGTACACAGGTACTCAACAAGACAGTACACAGGTACTCAACAAGACAGTACACAGGTACTCAACAAGACAGTACACAGGTACTCAACAAGACAGTACACAGGTACTCAACAAGACAATACACAGGTACTCAACATGACAATACACAGGTACTCAACATGACAGTACACAGGTACTCAACAAGACAGTACACAGGTACTCAACAAGACAGTACACAGGTACTCAACAAGACAGTACACAGGTACTCAACAAGACAGTACACAGGTACTCAACAAGACAGTACACAGGTACTCATTAAGACAATACACAGGTACTCAACAAGACAATACACAGGTACTCAACAAGACAGTACACAGGTACTCAACAAGACAGTACACAGGTACTCAGCAAGACAATACACAGGTACTCAACAAGACAATACACAGGTACTCAACAAGACAGTACACAGTGTGACAGCAGGAAGGTAAAGTCACCTGGTTGCATCCAGGGGGGTAGATATATTTCGCCTAGATTCAGGCTTTACGCCGACTTATACAACTAGGTGGAGAGTTGTATAAGCCCAGCTGAGGCTAGTGGGCTCATGGATGACTCATACCTCTAGGGAGAGTGTGGGGCGTCGTGCAGACAGGGAGTTGATGAGACCAGCTGAAGCTTGTCAGCTCATTTAGGCCTCTATAAGAACTCCCAGCTTCATTAGATGTTAGCTCATGCCTGGACCCAGACCTGTGTGGACTGTCTAGGGAGAGTGAACCCCTGTGCGGTGAGAAAAAGCCTGTGTGGCTATTTGCTTGGACATTTAAAACCAGGGACTTAGGGACTAGGACAGCACCAGGCTGATCCCAGTTGTTAGTTAGGAAACCTGTATGTTTAGTCAGAGGTCAAGTTGACCAGGATTTATTTTGTTTATGTTTCTTTTGGCTTTGCTGTGTTTTGTCACTGTAAATAGAAAATAAACCGCACCTTTTTTGATTTTGAAAACCACAACCTCCGTTTGCTGGGCCTGTTTTTGTGTGGGGAGCCCATCCCGGGGGTCACACACACCCGCTGCCGAGCTAACCCCCTCACAGTTGGTGGAGAACCAGTGGCAGTTTTTTTTAAGCCAGCATGGAGGAGATACTGAAGCAGCTGGCTCTAGCAAATGCCAATCAACAGCAGACAAATGCAGGTTTGCAAAAGAGCCTTGCAGCTCAACAACAGAACTTCGCAGCCCAGCAGCAAGCTCATCAACAGAGCCTTGCAGCCCAGCAGCAAGCTCACCAACAGAGTCTGGAAGCTCAGCAACAAGCCCAGCAGCAATCTGAGGCCCGCTTCATAGACCTGTTACAGAAGCAAGAGCAGAGACTACAACAAATGGAAGCAGTAATGCAGCAACGTCCGCAGACCAGAGAGGAAAGCCGTCCCACTAATACCGCGTCCTTTGGGGTGAGTCGTTTATTGACAAAAATGACTGGAGAGGATGATCCAGAGGTATTTTTGACCACATTTGAAAGGACTGCTGAAAGAGAAAAGTGGCCTGAGGAGCAGTGGGCTGGACTGGTGGCTCCTCTGTTAACTGGTGAATCGCAGAAGGCTTACTATGACCTAGAGCCTGACCAAGCAAAAGACTATGTGATGCTAAAAGCTGAGATATTGGCAAGGCTGGGTGTCACCCAGGCTGTCCGGGCTCAGCGTGTGCATAACTGGACTTTCCAGCTTGGAAAACCCCCCAGGTCTCAAATGTATGATCTCATTCACCTGAGCAGAAAGTGGCTACAGCCAGAGACTTTGTCCGCACCAAAGATTGTGGAACGTGTTGTAATGGATCGGTTTTTGAGAGCTCTTCCTACTGCCATCCAAAAGTGGGTAAGCCATGGAGACCCAGAGACGGCCGATGGTCTTGTGGATCGTGTGGAGAAATACTTGGCTACAGAGAACCTGACGGTCTCTTCCAGAGACACTCGGACTTTCCACCCTAAGACCAGACCATCCCCAGGGGCGGATAAGATGATTCCAAGGGGTAAGGGTGGAGAGAGTGAGAGGGTGGGAGCTCTACCCCAAGTTTGGCGAGAACAGCCTGGGAAATCAGCGGCTCAAGAGGCGGCAAGAAGGATCGTTTGCTACCGCTGCCGGCAAGCGGGACATATTGCAGCCAATTGCCCGGTTGTGGAGGAACCCATGCAGTGTGACTTTCTGACGGGCAGACGTCAGTCGCTGTGTGCGACAGTCGCATGCACTGCCATTCGAGGAACTGAGAAACATTTATGCAAAATGTGTGTTAATGGTAGAAATGTTGTGGTATTACTGGATTCAGGTAGCCTTGTGACCCTGATAAAGGCTGAGTTAGTTAAAACAGAGGTCTCTGGGAATAGCAAGGTAGCTGTTATTTGTGTGCATGGGGACACCCGAGAGTATCCAGTGACTACAGTGTGTTTCGAGACCCCCAAAGGTACCCTCTTTCATCCAGTGGGCTTAGTATCTCAGTTACCGTATGACGCCATTGTGGGAAGGGATTTTCCGAAGTTCTGGGAACTGTGGGATGATCCTGAGCCCCCCACTGGTGCCCCTATGTACCAGGAATGTGATAGCCAGAACTCCTCTGAGAGTGGTGAGGACTCTCCAGAATTTCCCTTGTCAGTATTGGCAGGGGAGACTCAAGAAACTGGAGAGGAGCCCACCTCCTCAGACGAAAACCTACCGTCTGTGGAGTTTTCTGATCTTGAGGTTCACAGGGAAAACTTTGCCACAGAACAGTTGAAAGACCCCGCCCTAATAAAGGCACGGGAAAACGTAGTGAAAATAGATGGCGAGTTAGTGAACCCAGATAATACCTGCACTTACCCATACTTCAGCGTAGAGAAGGACCTACTGTATCGGGTGGCAAAAAGGGCAGAAGAAACCGTTGAGCAGCTTGTGGTGCCCAAACCTTACAGGAAGTTGGTGTTGGAGTTGGCCCATGGGCACATTCTTGGAGGTCATCTGGGGACAGAGAAAACCCGAGAGAGGGTATTACAGAGATTCTATTGGCCGGGGGTGATGAAGGACATAGAAAATTATTGTTCCTCCTGCCCTGTGTGTCAGAGGTCGGCCCCGATGCCACATTTCCGTAGCCCGCTGGTCCCTCTACCCATCATTGAGGTCCCGTTTGAGAGGATCGCCATGGATTTGGTAGGTCCTATAATCAAGTCCGCTAGGGGGCACCAGTACATATTAGTTATAATGGACTATGCCACCCGTTATCCAGAAGCGATCCCTCTCAGAAATACCTCGGCCAAAACCATAGCCAAAGAGCTATCTCTTGTTTTTAGCCGGGTGGGTATTTGTAAAGAACTGCTTACGGACCAAGGTACACCCTTTATGTCCCGGGTTATGAAAGAGCTGTGTAAATTGTTCAAAGTGACGCAATTACGTACATCTGTGCATCACCCCCAAACCGATGGGCTGGTTGAAAGATTCAACAAAACCCTAAAACAAATGTTGAAGAAAGTGGTGGATAGAGATGGAAAGGATTGGGACTGTTTACTTCCTTATCTGATGTTTGCTATTAGGGAGGTGCCCCAATCCTCTACGGGATTCTCCCCCTTTGAGTTACTGTATGGGAGACACCCAAGAGGGCTGTTGGATATTGCCAAGGAAACTTGGGAAAGTGAGAGTTCTCCCCACAGGAGTGTGATTGAGCATGTCGCCCTGATGCAAGACCGAATTGCACAGGTAATGCCCATCGTGAAGGAACATTTGGCCCAAGCGCAGTTAGCACAGCAGAGAGTGTACAACCGTGGAGCCAAGACCCGTACCTTTTCCCCGGGGGATAGGATACTGGTACTTGTCCCTACGGTTGAAAGTAAATTCCTTGCCAAATGGCAAGGCCCCTACGAGATAATGGAAAAAGTGAGCGAAGTGAATTACAAGGTCAGACAACCAGGAAGGCGAAAGCCCGAACAGATCTATCACCTTAAGCTGTTGAAAGCCTGGAGGGATAGAGAGTCCCTAGTCGCAGACACTTGGTCACCAGCTCAAACTGGTTGCGTGATTCCTGAGGTTGGAATAGCAGCCACCTTGTCACAACCCCAACAACAGGAGGTTAAGGAGTTTGTGCTTCGCAACAAGGAGGTATTCTCTGAGCTGCCGGGACAAACATCTGGGGTAGAGCATGACATCATTACCCCGCCCGGTGAAAGGGTGAAGTTAAAACCCTATCGGATCCCAGAGGCCCGACGGGAGGCAATACGGGAGGAAGTACAGAAAATGCTGAACTTAGGGGTGATAGAGGAGTCCCAAAGTGATTGGTCTAGTCCCATTGTGTTGGTGCCTAAACCGGATG
Organism: Rana muscosa; assembly: GCA_029206835.1. NCBI lineage: Eukaryota > Metazoa > Chordata > Amphibia > Anura > Ranidae > Rana > Rana muscosa. The sequence goes on from CM055117.1 coordinate 1,128,162,385, forward strand.
GGAGCTGGCGATTTTGTAACGATTTTCGTCAGTTGAACAAAGTTACAAAATTTGACACCTACCCCATGCCACGTATAGATGAGTTGATCGACCGGCTGGGAACAGCCCGATACATGACGACTCTTGACCTCACAAAAGGGTATTGGCAAATCCCCCTGGCCAAGTCGGCCAAAGAGAAAACCGCATTTGTAACCCCAGACGGGGCGTTCCAATATAAGAGAATGCCGTTCGGGTTACAGAATGCGCCGGCCACATTCCAGCGGAAAATGGACCAGATACTGAGGCCCCATCGGAAGTATGCTGCGGCTTACCTGGATGACGTAATTGTCCATAGCACAGATTGGGCCTCACATCTGCCAAAAGTGCAAGCAGTCCTGGACTCTGTTCGGGAAGCGGGGTTTACGGCTAACCCCAAGAAGTGTACCATTGGGCAGGAGGAGGCCAAATATCTTGGGTACACCATTGGCAGGGGAGTAATAAAACCCCAACTCAACAAAGTCGAGGCCATCCAGAGTTGGCCACGTCCCAACAGCAAGAAGCAGGTACGAGCCTTTCTGGGAATCGCGGGTTATTATCGGCGCTTCATTCCCCACTTTGCTTCTAAGGCTGTGCCCCTAACCAACCTGACGAAGGGGAAAGGGTCGGTCATGATTAAATGGACCCCCGAGGCTGAGGCAGCATTCCAATTCTTGAAACAAGCCTTATGTAGCCAGCCAGTGTTGTACTCACCCGACTTCTCTAAAGACTTTGTCGTACAAAGTGATGCGTCAGATGTGGGGTTAGGAGCAGTATTGTCCCAGGTCTGGAACGGGGAAGAGCACCCAGTCATTTACCTCAGCAGGAAGTTGAAGTCCCATGAGGTAAATTACGCCACCGTTGAAAAGGAGTGTTTAGCGGTGAAGTGGGCTCTAGATTCCCTTCGGTACTACCTGCTAGGTAGGCACTTTGACATGGTTACGGATCACGCTCCGTTAAAGTGGATGGCTCAAAACAAGGAAACAAATAGAAGAGTCAATAGGTGGTTCCTGGCCCTCCAGGAATTCAACTTCACAGTAAAGCATCGCCCTGGCGTTCAAATGGGGAATGTGGATGCTTTGTCTCGAGTACATGAATGCCTGATTGCTGGTGTTCTAACCCCGAGGTTAAAACAAGAGGGGGGGGTATGTGACAGCAGGAAGGTAAAGTCACCTGGTTGCATCCAGGGGGGTAGATATATTTCGCCCAGATTCAGGCTTTACGCCGACTTATACAACTAGGTGGAGAGTTGTATAAGCCCAGCTGAGGCTAGTGGGCTCATGGATGACTCATACCTCTAGGGAGAGTGTGGGGCGTCGTGCAGACAGGGAGTTGATGAGGCCAGCTGAAGCTTGTCAGCTCATTTAGGCCTCTATAAGAACTCCCAGCTTCATTAGATGTTAGCTCATGCCTGGACCCAGACCTGTGTGGACTGTCTAGGGAGAGTGAACCCCTGTGCGGTGAGACAAAGCCTGTGTGGCTATTTGCTTGGACATTTAAAACCAGGGACTTAGGGACTAGGACAGCACTAGGCTGATCCCAGTTGTTAGTTAGGAAACCTGGATGTTTAGTCAGAGGTCAACTTGACCAGGATTTATTTTGTTTATGTTTCTTTTTGGCTTTGCTGTGTTTTGTCACTGTAAATAGAAAATAAACCGCACCTTTTTTGATTTTGAAAACCACAACCTCCGTTTGCTGGGCCTGTTTTTGTGTGGGGAGCCCATCCCGGGGGTCACACACACCCGCTGCCGAGCTAACCCCCTCACAACAGGTACTCAACAAGACAATACACAGGTACTCAACAAGACAATACACAGGTACTCAACAAGACAATACCCAGGTACTCAACAAGACAATACACAGGTACTCAACAAGACAATACACAGGTACTCAACAAGACAGTACACAGGTACTCAACAAGACAATACACAGGTACTCAACAAGACAATACACAGGTACTCAACAAGACAGTACACAGGTACTCAACAAGACAATACACAGGTACTCAACAAGACAATACACAGGTACTCAACAAGACAGTACACAGGTACTCAACAAGACAGTACACAGGTACTCAACAAGACAGTACACAGGTACTCAACAAGACAGTACACAGGTACTCAACAAGACAATACACAGGTACTCAACAAGACAGTACACAGGTACTCAACAAGACAGTACACAGGTACTCAACAAGACAGTACACAGGTACTCAACAAGACAGTACACAGGTACTCAACAAGACAGTACACAGGTACTCAACAAGACAGTACACAGGTACTCAACAAGACAGTACACAGGTACTCAACAAGACAATACACAGGTACTCAACAAGACAGTACACAGGTACTCAACAAGACAGGACACAGGTACTCAACAAGACAGTACACAGGTACTCAACAAGACAGTACACAGGTACTCAACAAGACAATACACAGGTACTCAACAAGACAATACACAGGTACTCAACAAGACAGTACACAGGTACTCAACAAGACAATACACAGGTACTCAACAAGACAATACACAGGTACTCAACAAGACAGTACACAGGTACTCAACAAGACAGTACACAGGTACTCAACAAGACAGTACACAGGTACTCAACAAGACAGTACACAGGTACTCAACAAGACAGTACACAGGTACTCAACAAGACAGTACACAGGTACTCAACAAGACAGTACACAGGTACTCAACAAGACAATACACAGGTACTCAACAAGACAATACACAGGTACTCAACAAGACAATACACAGGTACTCAGCAAGACAGTACACAGGTACTCAACAAGACAATACACAGGTACTCAACAAGACAATACACAGGTACTCAACAAGACAATACACAGGTACTCAGCAAGACAGTACACAGGTACTCAACAAGACAGTACACAGGTACTCAACAAGACAATACACAGGTACTCAACAAGACAGTACACAGGTACTCAACAAGACAATACACAGGTACTCAACAAGACAATACACAGGTACTCAACAAGACAATACACAGGTACTCAACAAGACAGTACACAGGTACTCAACAAGACAATACACAGGTACTCAACAAGACAATACACAGGTACTCAACAAGACAGTACACAGGTACTCAACAAGACAATACACAGGTACTCAACAAGACAATACACAGGTACTCAACAAGACAATACACAGGTACTCAACAAGACAATACACAGGTACTCAACAAGACAGTACACAGGTACTCAACAAGACAGTACACAGGTACTCAACAAGACAATACACAGGTACTCAACAAGACAGTACACAGGTACTCAACAAGACAGTACACAGGTACTCAACAAGACAGTACACAGGTACTCAACAAGACAATACACAGGTACTCAACAAGACAGTACACAGGTACTCAACAAGACAGTACACAGGTACTCAACAAGACAGTACACAGGTACTCAACAAGACAATACACAGGTACTCAACAAGACAGTACACAGGTACTCAACAAGACAGTACACAGGTACTCAACAAGACAATACACAGGTACTCAACAAGACAGTACACAGGTACTCAACAAGACAGTACACAGGTACTCAACAAGACAGTACACAGGTACTCAACAAGACAATACACAGGTACTCAACAAGACAATACACAGGTACTCAACAAGACAGTACACAGGTACTCAACAAGACAGTACACAGGTACTCAACAAGACAGTACACAGGTACTCAACAAGACAATACACAGGTACTCAACAAGACAGTACACAGGTACTCAACAAGACAATACACAGGTACTCAACAAGACAATACACAGGTACTCAACAAGACAGTACACAGGTACTCAACAAGACAATACACAGGTACTCAACAAGACAATACACAGGTACTCAACAAGACAGTACACAGGTACTCAACAAGACAGTACACAGGTACTCAACAAGACAGTACACAGGTACTCAACAAGACAGTACACAGGTACTCAACAAGACAGTACACAGGTACTCAACAAGACAGTACACAGGTACTCAACAAGACAGTACACAGGTACTCAACAAGACAATACACAGGTACTCAACAAGACAATACACAGGTACTCAACAAGACAATACACAGGTACTCAGCAAGACAGTACACAGGTACTCAACAAGACAATACACAGGTACTCAACAAGACAATACACAGGTACTCAACAAGACAATACACAGGTACTCAGCAAGACAGTACACAGGTACTCAACAAGACAGTACACAGGTACTCAACAAGACAATACACAGGTACTCAACAAGACAGTACACAGGTACTCAACAAGACAATACACAGGTACTCAACAAGACAATACACAGGTACTCAACAAGACAATACACAGGTACTCAACAAGACAGTACACAGGTACTCAACAAGACAATACACAGGTACTCAACAAGACAATACACAGGTACTCAACAAGACAGTACACAGGTACTCAACAAGACAATACACAGGTACTCAACAAGACAATACACAGGTACTCAACAAGACAATACACAGGTACTCAACAAGACAATACACAGGTACTCAACAAGACAGTACACAGGTACTCAACAAGACAGTACACAGGTACTCAACAAGACAATACACAGGTACTCAACAAGACAGTACACAGGTACTCAACAAGACAGTACACAGGTACTCAACAAGACAGTACACAGGTACTCAACAAGACAATACACAGGTACTCAACAAGACAGTACACAGGTACTCAACAAGACAGTACACAGGTACTCAACAAGACAGTACACAGGTACTCAACAAGACAATACACAGGTACTCAACAAGACAGTACACAGGTACTCAACAAGACAGTACACAGGTACTCAACAAGACAATACACAGGTACTCAACAAGACAGTACACAGGTACTCAACAAGACAGTACACAGGTACTCAACAAGACAGTACACAGGTACTCAACAAGACAATACACAGGTACTCAACAAGACAATACACAGGTACTCAACAAGACAGTACACAGGTACTCAACAAGACAGTACACAGGTACTCAACAAGACAGTACACAGGTACTCAACAAGACAGTACACAGGTACTCAACAAGACAATACACAGGTACTCAACAAGACAGTACACAGGTACTCAACAAGACAATACACAGGTACTCAACAAGACAATACACAGGTACTCAACAAGACAATACACAGGTACTCAACAAGACAGTACACAGGTACTCAACAAGACAATACACAGGTACTCAACAAGACAGTACACAGGTACTCAACAAGACAATACACAGGTACTCAACAAGACAATACACAGGTACTCAACAAGACAGTACACAGGTACTCAACAAGACAGTACACAGGTACTCAAAAAGACAATACACAGGTACTCAACAAGACAATACACAGGTACTCAACAAGACAATACACAGGTACTCAACAAGACAGGACACAGGTACTCAACAAGACAATACACAGGTACTCAACAAGACAATACACAGGTACTCAAAAAGACAGTACACAGGTACTCAACAAGACAGTACACAGGTACTCAACAAGACAGTACACAGGTACTCAACAAGACAATACACAGGTACTCAACAAGACAATACACAGGTACTCAACAAGACAATACACAGGTACTCAACAAGACAGTACACAGGTACTCAACAAGACAGTACACAGGTACTCAACAAGACAGTACACAGGTACTCAACAAGACAGTACACAGGTACTCAACAAGACAATACACAGGTACTCAACAAGACAATACACAGGTACTCAACAAGACAATACACAGGTACTCAACAAGACAATACACAGGTACTCAACAAGACAGTACACAGGTACTCAACAAGACAATACACAGGTACTCAACAAGACAGTACACAGGTACTCAACAAGACAGTACACAGGTACTCAACAAGACAATACACAGGTACTCAACAAGACAATACACAGGTACTCAACAAGACAATACACAGGTACTCAACAAGACAATACACAGGTACTCAACAAGACAGTACACAGGTACTCAACATGACAATACACAGGTACTCAACAAGACAGTACACAGGTACTCAACAAGACAGTACACAGGTACTCAACAAGACAATACACAGGTACTCAACAAGACAATACACAGGTACTCAACAAGACAATACACAGGTACTCAACAAGACAGTACACAGGTACTCAACAAGACAATACACAGGTACTCAACAAGACAATACACAGGTACTCAACAAGACAGTACACAGGTACTCAACAAGACAATACACAGGTACTCAACAAGACAATACACAGGTACTCAACAAGACAATACACAGGTACTCAACAAGACAGTACACAGGTACTCAACAAGACAATACACAGGTACTCAACAAGACAATACACAGGTACTCAACAAGACAGTACACAGGTACTCAACAAGACAGTACACAGGTACTCAACAAGACAGTACACAGGTACTCAACAAGACAATACACAGGTACTCAACAAGACAGTACACAGGTACTCAACAAGACAATACACAGGTACTCAACAAGACAGTACACAGGTACTCAACAAGACAATACACAGGTACTCAACAAGACAATACACAGGTACTCAACAAGACAGGACACAGGTACTCAACAAGACAATACACAGGTACTCAACAAGACAGTACACAGGTACTCAACAAGACAATACACAGGTACTCAACAAGACAGTACACAGGTACTCAACAAGACAATACACAGGTACTCAACAAGACAATACACAGGTACTCAACAAGACAGTACACAGGTACTCAACAAGACAATACACAGGTACTCAACAAGACAATACACAGGTACTCAACAAGACAGTACACAGGTACTCAGCAAGACAGTACACAGGTACTCAACAAGACAGTACACAGGTACTCAACAAGACAATACACAGGTACTCAACAAGACAGTACACAGGTACTCAACAAGACAATACACAGGTACTCAACAAGACAGTACACAGGTACTCAACAAGACAATACACAGGTACTCAACAAGACAGTACACAGGTACTCAACAAGACAATACACAGGTACTCAACAAGACAGTACACAGGTACTCAACAAGACAATACACAGGTACTCAACAAGACAGTACACAGGTACTCAACATGACAATACACAGGTACTCAACAAGACAGTACACAGGTACTCAACAAGACAATACACAGGTACTCAACAAGACAATACACAGGTACTCAACAAGACAGGACACAGGTACTCAACAAGACAATACACAGGTACTCAACAAGACAGTACACAGGTACTCAACAAGACAATACACAGGTACTCAACAAGACAGTACACAGGTACTCAACAAGACAGTACACAGGTACTCAACAAGACAATACACAGGTACTCAACAAGACAGTACACAGGTACTCAACAAGACAATACACAGGTACTCAACAAGACAATACACAGGTACTCAACAAGACAATACACAGGTACTCAACAAGACAATACACAGGTACTCAACAAGACAGTACACAGGTACTCAACAAGACAATACACAGGTACTCAACAAGACAATACACAGGTACTCAACAAGACAATACACAGGTACTCAACAAGACAGTACACAGGTACTCAACAAGACAATACACAGGTACTCAACAAGACAATACACAGGTACTCAACAAGACAGTACACAGGTACTCAACAAGACAGTACACAGGTACTCAACAAGACAATACACAGGTACTCAACAAGACAGTACACAGGTACTCAACAAGACAGTACACAGGTACTCAACAAGACAATACACAGGTACTCAACAAGACAATACACAGGTACTCAACAAGACAGTACACAGGTACTCAACAAGACAATACACAGGTACTCAACAAGACAGTACACAGGTACTCAACAAGACAGTACACAGGTACTCAACAAGACAGTACACAGGTACTCAACAAGACAATACACAGGTACTCAACAAGACAGTACACAGGTACTCAACAAGACAATACACAGGTACTCAACAAGACAATACACAGGTACTCAACAAGACAGTACACAGGTACTCAACAAGACAGTACACAGGTACTCAACAAGACAGTACACAGGTACTCAACAAGACAGTACACAGGTACTCAACAAGACAATACACAGGTACTCAACAAGACAATACACAGGTACTCAACGCAGGTACTCAACAAGACAGTACACAGGTACTCAACAAGACAATACACAGGTACTCAACAAGACAGTACACAGGTACTCGCAGACCAGCGTGCACCCGCAATACACAAGGACTAACGATCTACACACACTACTCAGACAACACTCAGGTACTCACATAACACAGGTAGTATGGCCCATGTTTTAACCCCCTGTTTTCAACTCTTGATTTTAACTCACCACTTAGTCCAGTTCCACTTGGACAGAGTTCCAGCAAACTCAAAGATGAGCAGGCTCAAATGAGTTCTACAGAAATCTATGTAGCAATACCCCCGAAGGTATATCTAGCACCCCCCGGATAGGTCTCTCTCACTGACCCAGCAGCCGGTGCTCATTCAAAAGTCTCTGCCACAGACTTGGGTCACCACACACTTGGTAAAGTTCCGAAACACAACACACAGTGCCAGGATCTTTCAGCCATGCCGGTAGCACTGTGAGGTAGATTCTTGATCCGGATGCGTCTTCCAATTGAGCCCTCAATTGCTCGTTCCCTTCCCGCAGGCAAGGCGACACGGGATCATCCCTGGATCAGTAGGCCCCAGAAACTCCTGGGCCTACTCTCAGTAGCGGAGCCTCGGGTCTGCAGGCCCCGAGGCAGAAAAACTACTAACACATCCCTGAAGGCAGGAGGGCCGTCAGGTCAGGATCGGAAGACCCCGCCAAAACGGTGTGTCTGCTCCTTAAGTACCCTCTCCCAGAATGCACAGCGGGGTGACCAATCCCACTGAGCTGCTTCTGGGCAAGAGGTACCCAATACATCCAGTCTACTGCATTTCCAACCTTGACCTGTAGTGACAGCGACACCCAGAGGACAGGTGGAAAATGTGCAACTCAGCTGAGCTGAAACAGAGACCCAAAATTTGGTACAATTATTCTGAACTGAACAACTAAATTTACACTACCGCCTACCCAATAGGAGCCGGGCGCTACATATATATAGGCCTCAAGCACCTGTGACCAATTAACCACTCCCCTTAATTAGTAGGCTGAAGGAAAAAAAAAGAAAAAAAAAGGCTGTTTAAAACGTTCCAGAAAAAGGTGTTTAAAAAGGAAAAAGATCCAAAAAGAAGCTCAAATGCAACACAGCAGTCAAAAGCAAAACTTGATCACACTCAAGGGCCACGCTGTCCAGCCTCCAACCAACAAGACTGGGACCGTACAGCAACAATCCAATCCAATACAAGAGGAATCCGAGGACCCTGATCCTAAGAGCTTACAATCTAAGAGGGGAAAATACAGAGACGGTGCAGGATGGGAGGAGTTCTGTCATAGAATACCCGTACTGTCCCTGCCCAGGGTGGGCTGACGATGGATCCGATTTTGTAGGGATTGGTAGGAAGTAGGAATAGCGGCTTCCATGGCCGTGGCGGTGTTATTAGCCTCAGGGTAGAACCACCAATGGGCCGATTGAGAGGCAATATAATACGTTTGAAGATTGGGGACTGTGAGGCCTCCTTCCAATATAGGTCATTGTGGGGTATCTTCAGTGTTCCTAACTGCCCCCCACCTCCCCAAATAAAAGACGTAAGGATAGAGTTCTACTCTTGGAATCGGCGTTTGGGAATATATACCGGGGAATTTCTGAAAATGTAAAGGAAGCGCAGCAGGAAAATCATTTCCTATAGATTTACCCCACCTGGTAGGTATGACGGACCATCCTCCACCCAGCTTGGGTGCTTCCGTTACGATACAGCCTCCTCCACTCTGGATCCAGGAACCGGGTATTATAGATGACCATACAAGAACTAGACGACACTAGCTTAGGTGCAAACTGGAACTCACTTTATTGTAAACTCACACAGAATATAAACCACACAAAATCAGATAAAAGCTTGATCACAGTATCCTACACAATTAGAACATCTAAGGAAAAGCCAATATAAACAGTTTGCTAGTCAATACCTAGCAACTAATAGCTGACAGTGATCTGTTTAACAACTAGTCACCTAGGCAAGCCTTGGTGACTCAGGTCATGGTCCACCCAGACTGACTGACCTGTAGTTAGTTTACACACTATCGATGTTAGACTGACTGGTATGTAGTTAGTTTACATACTATGGATGTTAGACTGACAGGCCTGTAGTTAGTTTACATACTTTGGATGTTAGACTGACTGGCCTGTAGTTAGTTTACATACTATCAATATTAGACTGACTGGCCTGTAGTTAGTTTACATACTATTGATGTTAGACTGACTGACCTGTAGTTCGTTTACATACTATTGATATTATACTGACTGGCCTGTAGTTCGTTTAAATACTATGGATGTTATACTGACTGACCTGTAGTTAGTGTACATACTATCGATGTTAGACTGACTGGTATGTAGTTAGTTTACATACTATGGATGTTAGACTGACAGGCCTGTAGTTAGTTTACATACTTTGGATGTTAGACTGACTGGTCTGTAGTTAGTTTACATACTATCAATATTAGACTGACTGGCCTGTAGTTAGTTTACATACTATGGATGTTAGACTGACTGACCTGTAGTTAGTTTACATACTATTGATGTTAGACTGACTGGTTTGTAGATAGTTTACATACTATTGATGTAAGACTGACTGGCCTGTAGTTCGTTTACATACTATTGATTTTAGACTGAATGGCCTGTAGTTCGTTTACATACTATTGATATTATACTGACTGGCCTGTAGTTCGTTTAAATACTATGGATGTTATACTGACTGACCTGTAGTTAGTATACATACTATGGATGTTAGACTGACTGGTATGTAGTTAGTTTACATACTATGGATGTTAGACTGACAGGCCTGTAGTTAGTTTACATACTTTGGATGTTAGACTGACTGGCCTGTAGTTAGTTTACATACTATTGATGTTAGATTGACTGGCCTGTAGTTAGTTTACATACTATTGATGTTAGACTGACTGACCTGTAGTTAGTTTACATACTTTGGATGTTAGACTGACTGGCCTGTAGTTAGTTTACATACTATTGATGTTAGATTGACTGGCCTGTAGTTAGTTTACATACTATTGATGTTAGACTGACTGACCTGTAGTTAGTTTACATACTTTGGATGTTAGACTGACTGGCCTGTAGTTAGTTTACATACTATTGATGTTAGATTGACTGGCCTGTAGTTAGTTTACATACTATTGATGTTAGACTGACTGACCTGTAGTTAGTTTACATACTTTGGATGTTAGACTGACTGGCCTGTAGTTAGTTTACATACTATTGATGTTAGATTGACTGGCCTGTAGTTAGTTTACATACTATTGATGTTAGACTGACTGACCTGTAGTTAGTTTACATACTTTGGATGTTAGACTGACTGGCCTGTAGTTAGTTTACATACTATTGATGTTAGACTGACTGACCTGTAGTTAGTTTACATACTTTGGATGTTAGACTGACTGGCCTGTAGTTAGTTTACATACTATTGATGTTAGATTGACTGGCCTGTAGTTAGTTTACATACTATTGATGTTAGACTGACTGACCTGTAGTTAGTTTACATACTTTGGATGTTAGACTGACTGGCCTGTAGTTAGTTTACATACTATTGATGTTAGACTGACTGACCTGTAGTTAGTTTACATACTTTGGATGTTAGACTGACTGGCCTGTAGTTAGTTTACATACTATTGATGTTAGATTGACTGGCCTGTAGTTAGTTTACATACTATTGATGTTAGACTGACTGACCTGTAGTTAGTTTACATACTTTGGATGTTAGACTGACTGGCCTGTAGTTAGTTTACATACTATTGATGTTAGATTGACTGGCCTGTAGTTAGTTTACATACTATTGATGTTAGACTGACTGACCTGTAGTTAGTTTACATACTATTGATGTTAGACTGACTGGCCTGTAGTTAGTTTACATACTATTGATGTTAGATTGACTGGCCTGTAGTTAGTTTACATACTATTGATGTTAGACGGACTGACCTGTAGTTAGTTTACATACTATTGATGTTAGACTGACTGGCCTGTAGTTAGTTTACATACTATATACTGTATCTCAGCCTCTTAAAGTTTTGAATATTGGTTCTGCATTGGCCTTTCTCCTATCAGCAAAAAGAAAAATAAATGTGATTTTTAGTGGTGCCAAAATCTCCCCCTCACGGTGGTAAATTTTAGAAAGCCATGTCTTTAAATCAAGAATTTTATTACAATTTAATCATTAAAATTCTTTGGGGAAAAATCTCCCCTTAGGCATACATAAAAGAGTGTAATAACAGCTCAGCGTTCCTGATTTGTCATCCTCCCATACAGTATATTTCTATCATATTTGAAGAATGTAACAACAATACGACAAATATCATATATGGAGCAAAAGGGGAGGGTGATAGTTGTCCCAACGCGTTTTGCAGTTGTAGCTTTGTCAGGGGTTCCGGAGATATTGTTGAACACGGTGACTAGAGAGAAGAAAACATAACAAAATAATAGTACACATCAATAAATCATAGTGATAAATATCCAATTCATCATTTACTAAGATTTATTGGCTATAATCTGGCTAAGCTCTCTGAGGACTCTGGGGTGAAAGCCATCCCGTGATGGTGATTTATATTTCTGACACCGGCTTCTGTTTGCCACCAGGGTGCGCTCTCTGCCATGTTACTGATGTGCACCCCCCTGCTGGTAGTTTGGGCCATTTTACCTCCCTTAGAGCACACACAGCCAGTCACACAGCATTTCCCGCAGTCTCTACAGCCCAACAATCGGTCTAGAGGGGTTATTTTTCTATTGGGGAATGATGAACTTGGATGGGGGTTGGGAGCACGGGATACCACACCTCCCAACTGTCTGAGATGGGAATGAGAGACACCTATTAATAAGAGTATGTAGGCATAGGACACACCCCCTTAAAGGAGAATTATAAAAACAAATATGATTGGTTAAACTTTTTTTTCACACTTCTATTCCTTTATATTGGATTGAGGAGATGAGAGGAGAAAAGATGGACATTTTATATACAACTTTATATATACAAATCACACCGACATGAGAGGACAAATGAGGCGGACAGAGGGACTTTCTTCCCAATCTGGGACAGTCCCTCCAAATCAGGGACAGCCCCTCCCAATCCGGGACGGTCCCTCCAAATCAGAGCTAGTCCCTCCAAATCAGGGACAGCCACCCTAAAAACCCGGGACAGTCCCTCCAAATCAGAGACAGCCACTCCAAATCAGGGACAGCCCCTCCCAATCCGGGACGGTCCCTCCAAATCAGAGCTAGTACCTCCAAATCAGGGACAGCCACCCTAAAAAACCGGGACAGTCCCTCCAAATCAGAGACAGCCACTCCAAATCAGGGACAGCCCCTCCCAATCCGGGACAGTCCCTCCAAATCAGAGATAGTCTCTCCAAATCAGGGACAGCCACCCTAAAAAACCGGGACAGTCCCTCCAAATCAGAGACAGCCACTCCAAATCAGGGACAGCCCCTCCCAATCCGGGACAGTCCCTCCAAATCAGAGATAGTCCCTCCAAATCAGGGACAGCCACCCTAAAAAACCGGGACAGTCCCTCCAAATCAGAGACAGCCACTCCAAATCCGGGGCAGTCCCCCCAAATCAGGGACAGCTCATCCAAATCAGGGACAGCCACTCCAAAACGGGGACAGCCACTCCAAATCGGGGACAGTCCCTCCAAAACCGGGACAGCCACTCCAAGTCCGGGACAGTCCCTCCAAAACAGGAACAGCCCCTCCAAATCCGGGACAGTCCCCCCAAATCAGAGACAGTCCCCCCAAATCAGGGACACCCCCTCCAAATCAGAGACAGTCCCCCCAAATCAGGGACAGCCATTCCAAATCCAGGACAGTCCCTACAAATCAGGGACAGACACTCCAAATCAGGGACAGTCCCCCCAAATCAGGGACACCCCCCTCTAAATCCGAGACACCCCCCTCTAAATTCGGGACAGCCCCTCCAAATCAGAGACACCCCCTCTAAATCCAGGACAGCCCCTCCAAATCAGAGACAGTCCCCCCAAACCAGGGACAGCCATTCCAAATCCGGGACAGCCCCTACAAATCAGGGGCAGCCACTCCAAATCAGGGACAGTCCCCCCAAATCAGGGACAACGGCTCAAAATTCGGGACAGACACTCCAAATCAGGGGCAGCCACTCCAAATCCGGGGCAGTCCCCCAAAATCAGGGGCAGTCCCTCCAAATCAGGGACAGTCCCTCCAAATCAGAGACAGTCCCTCCAAATCAGAGACAGTCCCTCCAAATCAGAGACAGTCCCTCCAAATCAGAGATAGTCCCTCCAAATCCGGGACAGTCCCTCCAAATCAGGGACAGCCACCCTTAAAAACCGGGTCAGCCCCTCCAAATCAGAGACAGTCCCCCCAAATTCGGGACAGTCCCTCCAAATCAGGGACAGCCAACGTAAATCAGGGACAGTCCCCCCAAATCAGGGACACCCCTTCTAAATCCAGGACAGCCCCTCCAAATAAGAGACAGTCCCCCCAAATCAGGGACAGCCATTCCAAATCCGGGACAGTCCCTACAAATCAGAGACAGTCCCTCCCAAATCAGGGACAGCCATTCCAAATCCGGGACAGTCCCTACAAATCAGAGACAGCCACTCAAATCAGGGACAGTCCCCCCAAATCGGGGACAACACCTCAAAATTCTGGCCAGTCCCTCCAAATCAGGGCCAGCCACTCCAAATCCGGGGCAGTCCCTCCAAATCAGGGACAGCCACTCCAAATCCGGGGCAGTCCCCCCAAATCAGGGACAACCCATTCTAATCAGGGACAGTCCCTCAAAATCAGGGACAACCACTCCAAATCGGAGACAGTCCCTCCAAATCCGAGACAGTCCCCCGAAATCCGGGACACATAATATTACCAGTAAGCTATTCAGGATATAGAATTGTATAACCAGTGGTGTTCTGTCAGATCAGAAGACTCAGAAGGCAGCTGTGATTAAGCACTAAGTTTTGGTGCGAAACGCGTCAGCTGGTATCCTGTTTGCTGTGATTTTATTTTTATAATAAAAAGCAATATTTTTGGAGTGCGGCTGTCCAGACATCTCCCTTTTATGCAGCACCCGTGTGGCTTCCGATCGGAGAAGAGGTTCATCATTTACATCTTCTGCCTTGGGCCGGTAACTCCCTTTCTCAGATCAGAAGACTCGCCGCTGCTTTTAGAATTAAACATCAAAACAGTCAGAAGGATTTCTAAGCCCTGAATATCACCACATAACCTCCGATTACTGGAAAAAACAAGTGTCCAATGTAAAACTCCGGCGGGTGGAACAAGATGTCCGCCTAATGACTTCAGACTGTAGAATTACTGCGGACGGATGTGAGGTGTACCAAGATGGCCGCGATAGAACGTTACTTCCGGGTGTTACATGAGGGGGGGTCAGACTCACACAAATTCTCCGCGGTCGCCCCCTGCTTTTAAAATTCAACCTCCAAACATTCAGATGGATTTCTAAGTCCTGTATATCACTGTAAGACTCCGGTGGGTGTAACAAGATGTCCGCCTTGACCTCCCCATCCCCCTGTACTATGGACGAGTGCGGGGTGTACCAAGATGGCGTCACTTCCGTTACACTTTCTGACGGCTCGCCAAATCTGATGAAACACCGCCTCCCGGAGACACAAACTCCTCATCACTGGACACCCGATCCGCCGAGAGGGAAATATATACACGTTGAATTGTGAGGAGAGGGGGGGGCGCCATTTTGTCGTGGACCGGACTGCGCGACGCTGATTGGAGGGGCGGGGTCAGGTGACGGGCGGGGTTCAGGTTGGCGGGATGAAATGAGGTGAAGCTCCTCCCCTCGGGCCCCAGGCAGACGTGACGTCAAAGAGCGGGTTTTGGCGCGGTTTTCGTTTGTCGGGAATTGGCGCTCATTTCACCTCAGAGAGGCCGGAGAGGAGACGCCGACCGACCCTTTCCCCCCTCACCACCGACCTACCGACCGGAGCCATGCACGTCATCAAGAGAGGTGAGAGGAGATCCTGTATATATATAATATTATTATTATGGAAGGTGTCCCCATAGAGGAGATTCCTCACCACTTCCTCTTCTAGTGACCCCCTCATGTGATGTATACAGAGGAGACACCGTCCGACCCTTCCCCCTTCACTACCGACCTTTATCACCGACCTACCTACATCACCGACCTACCGACCGACCTTTATCACCGACCTACCTTTATCACCGACCTACCGACCGACCTTTATCACCGACCTACCGACCGACCTTTATCACCTACCGACCGACCGACCTTTATCACCGACCGACCGACCGACCTTTATCACCGACCGACCGACCGACCTTTATCACCGACCGACCTACCGACCTTTATCACCGACCTACCGACCGACCTTTATCACCGACCTACCGACCGACCTTTATCACCGACCTACCGACCGACCTTTATCACCGACCTACCGACCGACCTTTATCACCGACCTACCGACCGACCTTTATCACCGACCTACCGACCGACCTTTATCACCTACCGACCGACCTTTATCACCGACCTACCGACCGACCTTTATCACCGACCTACCGACCGACCTTTATCACCGACCTACCGACCGACCTTTATCACCTACCGACCGACCGACCTTTATCACCGACCTACCGACCGACCTTTATCACCGACCTACCGACCTTTATCACCGACCGACCGACCTTTATCACCGACCTACCGACCGACCTTTATCACCTACCGACCGACCGACCTTTATCACCTACCGACCGACCGACCTTTATCACCGACCTACCGACCGACCTTTATCACCGACCGACCTTTATCACCGACCGACCTTTATCACCGACCGACCTTTATCACCGACCGACCTTTATCACCGACCGACCTTTATCACCGACCGACCTTTATCACCGACCTACCGACCGACCTTTATCACCGACCTACCGACCTTTATCACCGACCGACCTACCGACTGACCTTTATCACCTACCGACCTTTATCACCGACCTACCGACCGACCTTTATCACCGACCTACCGACCTACCGACTGACCTTTATCACCGACCTACCGACCGACCTTTATCACCGACCGACCGACCTTTATCACCGACCTACCGACCGACCTTTATCACCGACCTACCGACCGACCTTTATCACCGACCTACCGACCGACCTTTATCACCGACCGACTGACCTTTATCACCGACCGACTGACCTTTATCACCGACCTACCGACCGACCTTTAGCACCGACCGACCTACCGACCTTTATCACCGACCGACCTACCGACCTTTATCACCGACCGACCTACCGACCTTTATCACCTACCGACCGACCTTTATCACCGACCTACCGACCGACCTTTATCACCGACCTACCGACCGACCTTTATCACCTACCGACCGACCGACCTTTATCACCGACCGACCTACCGACCTTTATCACCGACCTACCGACCGACCTTTATCACCGACCGACCTTTATCACCGACCGACCTTTATCACCGACCTACCGACCGACCTTTATCACCGACCTACCGACCGACTGACCTTTTATCACCGACCGACCGACCTTTATCACCGACCTACCTACCGACCTTGATCACCGACCTACCGACCGACCTTTATCACCGACCTACCGACCGACCTTTATCACCGACCTACCGACCGACCTTTATCACCGACCTACCGACCGACCTTTATCACCGACCGACCTTTATCACCGACCGACCTTTATCACCGACCTACCGACCGACCTTTATCACCGACCTACCGACCGACTGACCTTTTATCACCGACCGACCGACCTTTATCACCGACCTACCGACCGACCTTGATCACCGACCTACCGACCGACCTTGATCACCGACCTACCGACCGACCTTTATCACCGACCTACCGACCGACCTTTATCACCGACCTACCGACCGACCTTTATCACCGACCGACCTACCGACCGACCTTTATCACCGACCGACCGACCTTTATCACCGACCGACCGACCGACCTTTATCACCGACCGACCGACCTTTATCACCGACCTACCGACCTTTATCACCGACCTACCGACTGACCTTTATCACCGACCGACCTTTATCACCGACCGACCTTTATCACCGACCTACCGACCGACCTTTATCACCGACCTACCGACCGACTGACCTTTTATCACCGACCGACCGACCTTTATCACCGACCTACCGACCGACCTTGATCACCGACCTACCGACCGACCTTGATCACCGACCTACCGACCGACCTTTATCACCGACCTACCGACCGACCTTTATCACCGACCTACCGACCGACCTTTATCACCGACCTACCGACCGACCTTTATCACCGACCGACCTACCGACCTTTATCACCGACCGACCTACCGACCGACCTTTATCACCGACCGACCGACCTTTATCACCGACCGACCGACCGACCTTTATCACCGACCGACCGACCTTTATCACCGACCTACCGACCTTTATCACCGACCTACCGACTGACCTTTATCACCGACCTACCGACCTTTTATCACCGACCTACCGACCTTTTATCACCGACCGACCGACCTTTATCACCGACCGACCGACCTTTATCACCGACCGACCGACCTTTATCACCGACCGACCGACCTTTATCACCGACCGACTGACCTTTATCACCGACCGACTGACCTTTATCACCGACCGACTGACCTTTATCACCGACCGACTGACCTTTATCACCGACCGACTGACCTTTATCACCGACCTACCGACCGACCTTTAGCACCGACCTACCGACCGACCTTTAGCACCGACCGACCTTTAGCACCGACCGACCTTTAGCACCGACCGACCGACCTTTAGCACCGACCGACCGACCTTTAGCACCGACCTACCGACCGACCTTTATCACCGACCTTTATCACCTACCGACCTAACTACCGACCTTTATCACCGACCTACCGACCGACTGACCTTTATCACCGACCTACCGACCTTTATCACCGACCGACTGACCTTTATCACCGACCTACCGACTGACCTTTATCACCGACCTACCGACTGACCTTTATCACCGACCTACCGACTGACCTTTATCACCGACCGACTGACCTTTATCACCGACCGACTGACCTTTATCACCGACCTACCGACTGACCTTTATCACCGACCTACCGACCGACCTTTATCACCGACCTACCGACCGACCTTTATCACCGACCTACCGACCGACCTTTATCACCGACCTACCGACCGACCTTTATCACCGACCTACCTACCGACTGACCTTTATCACCTACCGACCGACCTTTATCACCGACCTTTTATCACTCACTGACTGACCTTTATCACCGACCGACCTACCGACCTTTATCACCGACCTACCGACCGACCTTTATCACCGACCTACCGACCGACCTTTATCACCGACCTACCGACCGACCTTTATCACCTACCGACCGACCTTTATCACCGACCTACCGACCGACCTTTATCACCGACCTACCTACCGACTGACCTTTATCACCTACCGACCGACCTTTATCACCGACCGACCTTTTATCACTCACTGACTGACCTTTATCACCGACCGACCTACCTACCGACCTTTATCACCGACCGACCGACCTTTATCACCGACCTACCGACCGACCTTTATCACCGACCTACCGACCTTTTATCACTCACTGACTGACCTTTATCACCGACCTACCGACCGACCTTTATCACCGACCGACCTTTATCACCGACCGACCTACCGACCTTTTATCACTCACTGACTGACCTTTATCACCGACCTACCGACCGACGTTTATCACCGACCTACCGACCGACGTTTATCACCGACCTACCGACCGACGTTTATCACCGACCTACCGACCGACGTTTATCACCGACCTACCGACCGACGTTTATCACCGACCTACCGACCGACGTTTATCACCGACCTACCGACCGACGTTTATCACCGACCTACCGACCGACGTTTATCACCGACCTACCGACCGACGTTTATCACCGACCTACCGACCGACGTTTATCACCGACCTACCGACCGACGTTTATCACCGACCTACCGACCGACCTTTATCACCGACCGACCTTTATCACCGACCGACCTACCGACCGACCTTTAGCACCGACCTAACTACCGACCTTTATCACCGACCTACCGACCTTTATCACCGACCTACCTACCGACTGACCTTTATCACCGACCTACCGACCGACCTTTATCACCGACCTACCGACTGACCTTTATCACCGACCTACCGACCGACCTTTATCACCGACCTACCGACCGACCTTTATCACCGACCTACCGACCGACCTTTATCACCGACCTACCGACCGACCTTTATCACCGACCTACCTACCGACTGACCTTTATCACCGACCTACCTTTTATCACTCACTGACTGACCTTTATCACCGACCTACCTACCGACCTTTATCACCGACCTACCGACTGACCTTTATCACCGACCTACCGACTGACCTTTATCACCGACCTACCGACTGACCTTTATCACCGACCTACCGACTGACCTTTATCACCGACCTACCGACTGACCTTTATCACCGACCTACCGACCGACCTTTATCACCGACCTACCGACCGACCTTTATCACCGACCTACCGACCGACCTTTAGCACCGACCTAACTACCGACCTTTATCACCGACCTACCGACCGACCTTTATCACCTACCGACCGACCTTTAGCACCGACCTACCTACCGACCTTTATCACCGACCTACCGACTGACCTTTATCACCGACCTACCGACTGACCTTTATCACCGACCTACCGACCGACCTTTATCACCGACCTACCGACCTTTATCACCGACCTACCGACCGACCTTTATCACCGACCTACCGACCGACCTTTATCACCGACCTACCGACCGACCTTTATCACCGACCTACCGACCGACCTTTATCACCGACCGACCTACCGACCGACCTTTAGCACCGACCTACCGACCGACCTTTATCACTGACCTACCTACCGACTGACCTACCCTCCCCCCCCCCCCCCCCCCCCCATCATGTGATGTATACAGAGGAAGCTCCACGTATCTTTTATCACATTAACCCTTTGAACCTATTTTACTGGTAATGGCGCCGATCAGTGATTTATATTGGGACTGCGGCGGACACATTTCTGGGACCAGTCACGTTTATAGAGCGATCAGAGCTATAAAACTGCCCTGATTACTGTATACATGTGACCTGCAGGGAAGGGGTAACACTAGGGGGGGGGGAGGGGGGAGGAAGGGGTTATTGTGTTCTCTGTGGGGGGAGGGGAGTGACTGGGGGGAGGTGATCGATCGCTTGTCCCTCTGTATTGGTTACACCCCATCGCTCTCCTCTCCCTGACACCCCATCATTACCCCCAGAGATCCCCGTCCCTGGCTCTGTGACTGACGATCACACCTACCTGGAGGACATGGCGGCCCCCAGACACACACGTCCCCCGCTGCGCATGTTCTCCGGGGAAAGGGGAGGAGCGGACACCCCATCATTACCCCCAGAGATCCCCGTCCCTGGCTCTGTGACTGACGATCACACCTACCTGGAGGACATGGCGGCCCCCAGACACACACGTCCCCCGCTGCGCATGCTCTCCGGGGAAAGGGGAGGAGCTGACACCCCATCATTACCCCCAGAGATCCCCGTCCCTGGCTCTGTGACTGACGATCACACCTACCTGGAGGACATGGCGGCCCCCAGACACACACGTCCCCCGCTGCGCATGCTCTCCGGGGAGCGAGGAAAGGGGAGGAGCTGACTCCCCATCATTACACCCAGAGATCCCCGTCCCTGGCTCTGTGACTGACGATCACACCTACCTGGAGGACATGGCGGCCCCCAGACACACACGTCCCCCGCTGCACATGCTCTCCGGGGAGAGAGGAAAGGGGAGGAGCGGACACCCCATCATTACCCCCAGAGATCCCCGTCCCTGGCTCTGTGACTGACGATCACACCTACCTGGAGGACATGGCGGCCCCCAGACACACACGTCCCCCGCTGCGCATGCTCTCCGGGGAGAGAGGAAAGGGGAGGAGCTGACACCCCATCATTACCCCCAGAGATCCCCGTCCCTGGCTCTGTGACTGACGATCACACCTACCTGGAGGACATGGCGGCCCCCAGACACACACGTCCCCCGCTGCGCATGCTCTCCGGGGAGAGAGGAAAGGGGAGGAGCGGACACCCCATCATTACCCCCAGAGATCCCCGTCCCTGGCTCTGTGACTGACGATCACACCTACCTGGAGGACATGGCGGCCCCCAGACACACACGTCCCCCGCTGCGCATGCTCTCCGGGGAAAGGGGAGGAGCTGACACCCCATCATTACCCCCAGAGATCCCCGTCCCTGGCTCTGTGACTGACGATCACACCTACCTGGAGGACATGGCGGCCCCCAGACACGCACGTCCCCCGCTGCACATGCTCTCCGGGGAGCGGGGAAAGGGGAGGAGCTGACACCCCATCATTACACCCAGAGATCCCCGTCCCTGGCTCTGTGACTGACGATCACACCTACCCGGAGGACATGGCGGCCCCCAGACACACACGTCCCCCGCTGCGCATGCTCTCTGGGGAGAGAGGAAAGGGGAGGAGCTGACACCCCATCATTACCCCCAGAGATCCCTGGCTCTGTGACTGACGATCACACCTACCTGGAGGACATGGCGGCCCCCAGACACACACGTCCCCCGCTGCGCATGCTCTCCGGGGAGCGAGGAAAGGGGAGGAGCTGACACCCCATCATTACCCCCAGAGATCCCCGTCCCTGGCTCTGTGACTGACGATCACACCTACCTGGAGGACATGGCGGCCCCCAGACACACACGTCCCCCGCTGCGCATGCTCTCTGGGGAGAGAGGAAAGGGGAGGAGCTGACACCCCATCATTACCCCCAGAGATCCCCGTCCCTGGCTCTGTGACTGACGATCACACCTACCTGGAGGACATGGCGGCCCCCAGACACACACGTCCCCCGCTGCACATGCTCTCCGGGGAGCGGGGAAAGGGGAGGAGCTGACACCCCATCATTACACCCAGAGATCCCCGTCCCTGGCTCTGTGACTGACGATCACACCTACCTGGAGGACGTGGCGGCCCCCAGACACACAAGTCCCCCGCTGCGCATGCTCTCCGGGGAGCGAGGAAAGGGGAGGAGCTGACACCCCATCATTACCCCCAGAGATCCCCGTCCCTGGCTCTGTGACTGACGATCACACCTACCTGGAGGACATGGCGGCCCCCAGACACACACGTCCCCCGCTGCACATGCTCTCTGGGGAGCAGGGAAAGGGGAGGAGCTGACACCCCATCATTACCCCCAGAGATCCCCGTCCCTGGCTCTGTGACTGACGATCACACCTACCTGGAGGACATGGCGGCCCCCAGACACACACGTCCCCCGCTGCGCATGCTCTCCGGGGAGAGAGGAAAGGGGAGGAGCTGACACCCCATCATTACCCCCAGAGATCCCCGTCCCTGGCTCTGTGACTGACGATCACACCTACCTGGAGGACATGGCGGCCCCCAGACACACACGTCCCCCGCTGCACATGCTCTCCGGGGAGAGAGGAAAGGGGAGGAGCTGACACCCCATCATTACCCCCAGAGATCCCCGTCCCTGGCTCTGTGACTGACGATCACACCTACCCGGAGGACATGGCGGCCCCCAGACACACACGTCCCCCGCTGCACATGCTCTCCGGGGAGAGAGGAAAGGGGAGGAGCTGACACCCCATCATTACCCCCAGAGATCCCCGTCCCTGGCTCTGTGACTGACGATCACACCTACCTGGAGGACATGGCGGCCCCCAGACACACACGTCCCCCGCTGCGCATGCTCTCCGGGGAGCAGGGAAAGGGGAGGAGCTGACACCCCATCATTACCCCCAGAGATCCCCGTCCCTGGCTCTGTGACTGACGATCACACCTACCTGGAGGACATGGCGGCCCCCAGACACACACGTCCCCCGCTGCACATGCTCTCCGGGGAGAGAGGAAAGGGGAGGAGCTGACACCCCATCATTACACCCAGAGATCCCCGTCCCTGGCTCTGTGACTGACGATCACACCTACCTGGAGGACATGGCGGCCCCCAGACACACACGTCCCCCGCTGCGCATGCTCTCCGGGGAGCGAGGAAAGGGGAGGAGCTGACACCCCATCATTACCCCCAGAGATCCCCGTCCCTGGCTCTGTGACTGACGATCACACCTACCTGGAGGACATGGCGGCCCCCAGACACACACGTCCCCCGCTGCGCATGCTCTCTGGGGAGAGAGGAAAGGGGAGGAGCTGACACCCCATCATTACCCCCAGAGATCCCCGTCCCTGGCTCTGTGACTGACGATCACACCTACCTGGAGGACATGGCGGCCCCCAGACACACAAGTCCCCCGCTGCGCATGCTCTCCGGGGAGCGAGGAAAGGGGAGGAGCTGACACCCCATCATTACCCCCAGAGATCCCCGTCCCTGGCTCTGTGACTGACGATCACACCTACCTGGAGGACATGGCGGCCCCCAGACACACACGTCCCCCGCTGCGCATGCTCTCCGGGGAGAGAGGAAAGGGGAGGAGCTGACACCCCATCATTACCCCCAGAGATCCCTGGCTCTGTGACTGACGATCACACCTACCTGGAGGACATGGCGGCCCCCAGACACACACGTCCCCCGCTGCACATGCTCTCCGGGGGGAGAGAGGAAAGGGGAGGAGCTGACACCCCATCATTACCCCCAGAGATCCCCGTCCCTGGCTCTGTGACTGACGATCACACCTACCTGGAGGACATGGCGGCCCCCAGACACACACGTCCCCCGCTGCGCATGCTCTCCGGGGAGAGAGGAAAGGGGAGGAGCTGACACCCCATCATTACCCCCAGAGATCCCCGTCCCTGGCTCTGTGACTGACGATCACACCTACCTGGAGGATATGGCGGCCCCCAGACACACACGTCCCCCGCTGCGCATGCTCTCCGGGGAGAGAGGAAAGGGGAGGAGCTGACGCCCCATCATTACCCCCAGAGATCCCCGTCCCTGGCTCTGTGACTGACGATCACACCTACCTGGAGGACATGGCGGCCCCCAGACACACACGTCCCCCGCTGCGCATGCTCTCCGGGGAGCGGGGAAAGGGGAGGAGCTGACACCCCATCATTACCCCCAGAGATCCCCGTCCCTGGCTCTGTGACTGACGATCACACCTACCTGGAGGACATGGCGGCCCCCAGACACACACGTCCCCCGCTGCACATGCTCTCCGGGGAGAGAGGAAAGGGGAGGAGCTGACACCCCATCATTACACCCAGAGATCCCCGTCCCTGGCTCTGTGACTGACGATCACACCTACCTGGAGGACATGGCGGCCCCCAGACACACACGTCCCCCGCTGCGCATGCTCTCCGGGGAGCGAGGAAAGGGGAGGAGCTGACACCCCATCATTACCCCCAGAGATCCCCGTCCCTGGCTCTGTGACTGACGATCACACCTACCTGGAGGACATGGCGGCCCCCAGACACACAAGTCCCCCGCTGCGCATGCTCTCCGGGGAGCGAGGAAAGGGGAGGAGCTGACACCCCATCATTACCCCCAGAGATCCCCGTCCCTGGCTCTGTGACTGACGATCACACCTACCTGGAGGACATGGCGGCCCCCAGACACACACGTCCCCCGCTGCGCATGCTCTCCGGGGAAAGGGGAGGAGCTGACACCCCATCATTACCCCCAGAGATCCCCGTCCCTGGCTCTGTGACTGACGATCACACCTACCCGGAGGACATGGCGGCCCCCAGACACACACGTCCCCCGCTGCGCATGCTCTCCGGGGAGAGAGGAAAGGGGAGGAGCTGACGCCCCATCATTACCCCCAGAGATCCCCGTCCCTGGCTCTGTGACTGACGATCACACCTACCCGGAGGACATGGCGGCCCCCAGACACACACGTCCCCCGCTGCGCATGCTCTCCGGGGAGAGAGGAAAGGGGAGGAGCTGACACCCCATCATTACCCCCAGAGATCCCTGGCTCTGTGACTGACGATCACACCTACCTGGAGGACATGGCGGCCCCCAGACACACACGTCCCCCGCTGCACATGCTCTCCGGGGGGAGAGAGGAAAGGGGAGGAGCTGACACCCCATCATTACCCCCAGAGATCCCCGTCCCTGGCTCTGTGACTGACGATCACACCTACCTGGAGGATATGGCGGCCCCCAGACACACACGTCCCCCGCTGCACATGCTCTCCGGGGAGAGAGGAAAGGGGAGGAGCTGACACCCCATCATTACCCCCAGAGATCCCCGTCCCTGGCTCTGTGACTGACGATCACACCTACCTGGAGGACATGGCGGCCCCCAGACACACACGTCCCCCGCTGCGAATGCTCTCCGGGGAGAGAGGAAAGGGGAGGAGCTGACACCCCATCATTACACCCAGAGATCCTCGTCCCTGGCTCTGTGACTGACGATCACACCTACCCGGAGGACATGACGGTCCCCAGACACACACGTCCCCCGCTGCACATGCTCTCCGGGGAGCAGGGAAAGGGGAGGAGCTGACACCCCATCATTACCCCCAGAGATCCCCGTCCCTGGCTCTGTGACTGACGATCACACCTACCTGGAGGACATGGCGGCCCCCAGACACACACGTCCCCCGCTGCACATGCTCTCCGGGGAGCGGGGAAAGGGGAGGAGCTGACACCCCATCATTACCCCCAGAGATCCCCGTCCCTGGCTCTGTGACTGACGATCACACCTACCCGGAGGACATGGCGGCCCCCAAACACACACGTCCCCCGCTGCGCATGCTCTCCGGGGAGCGGGGAAAGGAGAGGAGCTGACACCCCATCATTACCCCCAGAGATCCCCGTCCCTGGCTCTGTGACTGACGATCACACCTACCTGGAGGACATGGCGGCCCCCAGACACACACGTCCCCCGCTGCGCATGCTCTCCGGGGAAAGGGGAGGAGCTGACACCCCATCATTACCCCCAGAGATCCCCGTCCCTGGCTCTGTGACTGACGATCACACCTACCTGGAGGACATGGCGGCCCCCAGACACACACGTCCCCCGCTGCGCATGCTCTCCGGGGAAAGGGGAGGAGCTGACACCCCATCATTACCCCCAGAGATCCCCGTCCCTGGCTCTGTGACTGACGATCACACCTACCTGGAGGACATGGCGGCCTCCAGACACACACGTCCCCCGCTGCGCATGCTCTCCGGGGAGTGGGGAAAGGGGAGGAGCTGACACCCCATCATTACCCCCAGAGATCCCCGTCCCTGGCTCTGTGACTGACGATCACACCTACCTGGAGGACATGGCGGCCCCCAGACACACACGTCCCCCGCTGCGCATGCTCTCCGGGGAAAGGGGAGGAGCTGACACCCCATCATTACCCCCAGAGATCCCCGTCCCTGGCTCTGTGACTGACGATCACACCTACCTGGAGGACATGGCGGCCCCCAGACACACACGTCCCCCGCTGCGCATGTTCTCCGGGGAAAGGGGAGGAGCTGACACCCCATCATTACCCCCAGAGATCCCCGTCCCTTGCTCTGTGACTGACGATCACACCTACCCGGAGGACATGGCGGCCCCCAGACACACACGTCCCCCGCTGCGCATGCTCTCCGGGGAGAGAGGAAAGGGGAGGAGCTGACACCCCATCATTACACCCAGAGATCCCCGTCCCTGGCTCTGTGACTGACGATCACACCTACCTGGAGGACATGGCGGCCCCCAGACACACACGTCCCCCGCTGCGCATGCTCTCCGGGGAGAGAGGAAAGGGGAGGAGCTGACACCCCATCATTACACCCAGAGATCCCCGTCCCTGGCTCTGTGACTGACGATCACACCTACCCGGAGGACATGGCGGCCCCCAGACACACACGTCCCCCGCTGCGCATGCTCTCCGGGGAGCGAGGAAAGGGGAGGAGCTGACACCCCATCATTACCCCCAGAGATCCCCGTCCCCGTCCCTGGCTCTGTGACTGACGATCACACCTACCTGGAGGACATGGCGGCCCCCAGACACACACGTCCCCCGCTGCACATGCTCTCCGGGGAAAGGGGAGGAGCTGACACCCCATCATTACACCCAGAGATCCCCGTCCCTGGCTCTGTGACTGACGATCACACCTACCTGGAGGACATGGCGGCCCCCAGACACACACGTCCCCCGCTGCGCATGCTCTCCGGGGAGAGAGGAAAGGGGAGGAGCTGACACCCCATCATTACCCCCAGAGATCCCCGTCCCTGGCTCTGTGACTGACGATCACACCTACCTGGAGGACATGGCGGCCCCCAGACACACACGTCCCCCGCTGCGCATGCTCTCCGGGGAGCAGGGAAAGGGGAGGAGCTGACACCCCATCATTACACCCAGAGATCCCCGTCCCTGGCTCTGTGACTGACGATCACACCTACCTGGAGGACATGGCGGCCCCCAGACACACACGTCCCCCGCTGCGCATGCTCTCCGGGGAGAGAGGAAAGGGGAGGAGCTGACGCCCCATCATTACCCCCAGAGATCCCCGTCCCTGGCTCTGTGACTGACGATCACACCTACCTGGAGGACATGGCGGCCCCCAGACACACACGTCCCCCGCTGCACATGCTCTCCGGGGAGAGAGGAAAGGGGAGGAGCTGACACCCCATCATTACCCCCAGAGATCCCCGTCCCTGGCTCTGTGACTGACGATCACACCTACCTGGAGGACATGGCGGCCCCCAGACACACACGTCCCCCGCTGCGCATGCTCTCCGGGGAGAGAGGAAAGGGGAGGAGCTGACACCCCATCATTACCCCCAGAGATCCCCGTCCCTGGCTCTGTGACTGACGATCACACCTACCTGGAGGACATGGCGGCCCCCAGACACACACGTCCCCCGCTGCGCATGCTCTCCGGGGAGAGAGGAAAGGGGAGGAGCTGACACCCCATCATTACCCCCAGAGATCCCCGTCCCTGGCTCTGTGACTGACGATCACACCTACCTGGAGGACATGGCGGCCCCCAGACACACACGTCCCCCGCTGCGCATGCTCTCCGGGGAGAGAGGAAAGGGGAGGAGCTGACACCCCATCATTACACCCAGAGATCCCCGTCCCTGGCTCTGTGACTGACGATCACACCTACCTGGAGGACATGGCGGCCCCCAGACACACACGTCCCCCGCTGCGCATGCTCTCCGGGGAAAGGGGAGGAGCTGACACCCCATCATTACCCCCAGAGATCCCCGTCCCTGGCTCTGTGACTGACGATCACACCTACCTGGAGGACATGGCGGCCCCCAGACACACACGTCCCCCGCTGCGCATGCTCTCCGGGGAGAGAGGAAAGGGGAGGAGCTGACACCCCATCATTACCCCCAGAGATCCCCGTCCCTGGCTCTGTGACTGACGATCACACCTACCCGGAGGACATGGCGGCCCCCAGACACACACGTCCCCCGCTGCGCATGCTCTCCGGGGAAAGGGGAGGAGCTGACACCCCATCATTACACCCAGAGATCCCCGTCCCTGGCTCTGTGACTGACGATCACACCTACCTGGAGGACATGGCGGCCCCCAGACACACACGTCCCCCGCTGCGCATGCTCTCCGGGGAAAGGGGAGGAGCTGACACCCCATCATTACCCCCAGAGATCCCCGTCCCTGGCTCTGTGACTGACGATCACACCTACCTGGAGGACATGGCGGCCCCCAGACACACACGTCCCCCGCTGCGCATGTTCTCCGGGGAAAGGGGAGGAGCTGACACCCCATCATTACCCCCAGAGATCCCCGTCCCTGGCTCTGTGACTGACGATCACACCTACCCGGAGGACATGGCGGCCCCCAGACACACACGTCCCCCGCTGCGCATGCTCTCCGGGGAGAGAGGAAAGGGGAGGAGCTGACACCCCATCATTACACCCAGAGATCCCCGTCCCTGGCTCTGTGACTGACGATCACACCTACCTGGAGGACATGGCGGCCCCCAGACACACACGTCCCCCGCTGCACATGCTCTCCGGGGAAAGGGGAGGAGCTGACACCCCATCATTACCCCCAGAGATCCCCGTCCCTGGCTCTGTGACTGACGATCACACCTACCCGGAGGACATGGCGGCCCCCAGACACACACGTCCCCCGCTGCGCATGCTCTCCGGGGAGCAGGGAAAGGGGAGGAGCTGACACCCCATCATTACCCCCAGAGATCCCCGTCCCTGGCTCTGTGACTGACGATCACACCTACCTGGAGGACATGGCGGCCCCCAGACACACACGTCCCCCGCTGCACATGCTCTCCGGGGAGCGAGGAAAGGGGAGGAGCTGACACCCCATCATTACCCCCAGAGATCCCCGTCCCTGGCTCTGTGACTGACGATCACACCTACCTGGAGGACATGGCGGCCCCCAGACACACACGTCCCCCGCTGCACATGCTCTCTGGGGAGCAGGGAAAGGGGAGGAGCTGACACCCCATCATTACCCCCAGAGATCCCCGTCCCTGGCTCTGTGACTGACGATCACACCTACCTGGAGGATATGGCGGCCCCCAGACACACACGTCCCCCGCTGCGCATGTTCTCCGGGGAAAGGGGAGGAGCTGACACCCCATCATTACCCCCAGAGATCCCCGTCCCTGGCTCTGTGACTGACGATCACACCTACCCGGAGGACATGGCGGCCCCCAGACACACACGTCCCCCGCTGCGCATGCTCTCCGGGGAGCGGGGAAAGGGGAGGAGCTGACACCCCATCATTACCCCCAGAGATCCCCGTCCCTGGCTCTGTGACTGACGATCACACCTACCTGGAGGATATGGCGGCCCCCAGACACACACGTCCCCCGCTGCGCATGCTCTCTGGGGAGAGAGGAAAGGGGAGGAGCTGACACCCCATCATTACACCCAGAGATCCCCGTCCCTGGCTCTGTGACTGACGATCACACCTACCTGGAGGACATGGCGGCCCCCAGACACACACGTCCCCCGCTGCGCATGCTCTCCGGGGAGAGAGGAAAGGGGAGGAGCTGACACCCCATCATTACCCCCAGAGATCCCCGTCCCTGGCTCTGTGACTGACGATCACACCTACCTGGAGGACATGGCGGCCCCCAGACACACATGTCCCCCGCTGCGCATGCTCTCCGGGGAAAGGGGAGGAGCTGACACCCCATCATTACCCCCAGAGATCCCCGTCCCTGGCTCTGACTGACGATCACACCTACCTGGAGGACATGGCGGCCCCCAGACACACACGTCCCCCGCTGCGCATGCTCTCCGGGGATAGAGGAAAGGGGAGGAGCTGACACCCCATCATTACCCCCAGAGATCCCCGTCCCTGGCTCTGTGACTGACGATCACACCTACCTGGAGGACATGGCGGCCCCCAGACACACACGTCCCCCGCTGCACATGCTCTCCGGGGAAAGAGGAAAGGGGAGGAGCTGACACCCCATCATTACCCCCAGAGATCCCCGTCCCTGGCTCTGTGACTGACGATCACACCTACCTGGAGGACATGGCGGCCCCCAAACACACACGTCCCCCGCTGCACATGCTCTCCGGGGAGCGAGGAAAGGGGAGGAGCTGACACCCCATCATTACCCCCAGAGATCCCCGTCCCTGGCTCTGTGACTGACGATCACACCTACCTGGAGGACATGGCGGCCCCCAGACACACACGTCCCCCGCTGCACATGCTCTCCGGGGAGAGAGGAAAGGGGAGGAGCTGACACCCCATCATTACCCCCAGAGATCCCCGTCCCTGGCTCTGTGACTGACGATCACACCTACCCGGAGGACATGGCGGCCCCCAGACACACACGTCCCCCGCTGCGCATGCTCTCCGGGGAGAGAGGAAAGGGGAGGAGCTGACACCCCATCATTACCCCCAGAGATCCCCGTCCCTGGCTCTGTGACTGACGATCACACCTACCTGGAGGACATGGCGGCCCCCAGACACACACGTCCCCCGCTGCACATGCTCTCCGGGGAGAGAGGAAAGGGGAGGAGCTGACACCCCATCATTACCCCCAGAGATCCCCGTCCCTGGCTCTGTGACTGACGATCACACCTACCTGGAGGACATGGCGGCCCCCAGACACACACGTCCCCCGCTGCGCATGCTCTCCGGGGAGAGAGGAAAGGGGAGGAGCTGACACCCCATCATTACCCCCAGAGATCCCCGTCCCTGGCTCTGTGACTGACGATCACACCTACCTGGAGGACACGGCGGCCCCCAGACACACAAGTCCCCCGCTGCGCATGCTCTCCGGGGAGAGAGGAAAGGGGAGGAGCTGACACCCCATCATTACCCCCAGAGATCCCCGTCCCTGGCTCTGTGACTGACGATCACACCTACCTGGAGGACATGGCGGCCCCCAGACACACACGTCCCCCGCTGCACATGCTCTCCGGGGAGCAGGGAAAGGGGAGGAGCTGACACCCCATCATTACCCCCAGAGATCCCCGTCCCTGGCTCTGTGACTGACGATCACACCTACCTGGAGGACATGGCGGCCCCCAAACACACACGTCCCCCGCTGCGCATGCTCTCCGGGGAAAGGGGAGGAGCTGACACCCCATCATTACCCCCAGAGATCCCCGTCCCTGGCTCTGTGACTGACGATCACACCTACCCGGAGGACATGGCGGCCCCCAAACACACACGTCCCCCGCTGCACATGCTCTCCGGGGAGCGAGGAAAGGGGAGGAGCTGACACCCCATCATTACCCCCAGAGATCCCCGTCCCTGGCTCTGTGACTGACGATCACACCTACCCGGAGGACATGGCGGCCCCCAGACACACACGTCCCCCGCTGCGCATGCTCTCTGGGGAGCAGGGAAAGGGGAGGAGCTGACACCCCATCATTACCCCCAGAGATCCCCGTCCCTGGCTCTGTGACTGACGATCACACCTACCTGGAGGACATGGCGGCCCCCAGACACACAAGTCCCCCGCTGCGCATGCTCTCCGGGGAGCAGGGAAAGGGGAGGAGCTGACACCCCATCATTACCCCCAGAGATCCCCGTCCCTGGCTCTGTGACTGACGATCACACCTACCTGGAGGACATGGCGGCCCCCAGACACACACGTCCCCCGCTGCGCATGCTCTCCGGGGAGAGAGGAAAGGGGAGGAGCTGACACCCCATCATTACCCCCAGAGATCCCCGTCCCTGGCTCTGTGACTGACGATCACACCTACCTGGAGGACATGGCGGCCCCCAGACACACAAGTCCCCCGCTGCGCATGCTCTCCGGGGAAAGAGGAAAGGGGAGGAGCTGACACCCCATCATTACCCCCAGAGATCCCCGTCCCTGGCTCTGTGACTGACGATCACACCTACCCGGAGGACATGGCGGCCCCCAAACACACACGTCCCCCGCTGCACATGCTCTCCGGGGAGCGAGGAAAGGGGAGGAGCTGACACCCCATCATTACCCCCAGAGATCCCCGTCCCTGGCTCTGTGACTGACGATCACACCTACCTGGAGGACATGGCGGCCCCCAGACACACACGTCCCCCGCTGCGCATGCTCTCCGGGGAGAGAGGAAAGGGGAGGAGCTGACACCCCATCATTACCCCCAGAGATCCCCGTCCCTGGCTCTGTGACTGACGATCACACCTACCCGGAGGACATGGCGGCCCCCAGACACACACGTCCCCCGCTGCGCATGCTCTCCGGGGAGCGAGGAAAGGGGAGGAGCTGACACCCCATCATTACCCCCAGAGATCCCCGTCCCTGGCTCTGTGACTGACGATCACACCTACCTGGAGGACATGGCGGCCCCCAGACACACACGTCCCCCGCTGCACATGCTCTCCGGGGAAAGGGGAGGAGCTGACACTCCATCATTACCCCCAGAGATCCCCGTCCCTGGCTCTGTGACTGACGATCACACCTACCTGGAGGACATGGCGGCCCCCAGACACACACGTCCCCCGCTGCGCATGCTCTCCGGGGAGAGAGGAAAGGGGAGGAGCTGACACCCCATCATTACCCCCAGAGATCCCCGTCCCTGGCTCTGTGACTGACGATCACACCTACCTGGAGGACATGGCGGCCCCCAGACACACACGTCCCCCGCTGCGCATGCTCTCCGGGGAGCGGGGAAAGGGGAGGAGCTGACACCCCATCATTACCCCCAGAGATCCCCGTCCCTGGCTCTGTGACTGACGATCACACCTACCCGGAGGACATGGCGGCCCCCAGACACACACGTCCCCCGCTGCGCATGCTCTCCGGGGAGAGAGGAAAGGGGAGGAGCTGACACCCCATCATTACCCCCAGAGATCCCCGTCCCTGGCTCTGTGACTGACGATCACACCTACCTGGAGGACATGGCGGCCCCCAGACACACACGTCCCCCGCTGCGAATGCTCTCCGGGGAAAGGGGAGGAGCTGACACCCCATCATTACCCCCAGAGATCCCCGTCCCTGGCTCTGTGACTGACGATCACACCTACCTGGAGGACATGGCGGCCCCCAGACACACACGTCCCCCGCTGCACATGCTTTCCGGGGAGCAGGGAAAGGGGAGGAGCTGACACCCCATCATTACCCCCAGAGATCCCCGTCCCTGGCTCTGTGACTGACGATCACACCTACCTGGAGGACATGGCGGCCCCCAGACACACACGTCCCCCGCTGCGCATGCTCTCCGGGCAGAGAGGAAAGGGGAGGAGCTGACACCCCATCATTACCCCCAGAGATCCCCGTCCCTGGCTCTGTGACTGACGATCACACCTACCTGGAGGACATGGCGGCCCCCAGACACACACGTCCCCCCCTGCGCATGCTCTCCGGGGAGAGAGGAAAGGGGAGGAGCTGACACCCCATCATTACCCCCAGAGATCCCCGTCCCTGGCTCTGTGACTGACGATCACACCTACCTGGAGGACATGGCGGCCCCCAGACACACACGTCCCCCGCTGCGCATGCTCTCCGGGGAGAGAGGAAAGGGGAGGAGCTGACACCCCATCATTACCCCCAGAGATCCCCGTCCCTGGCTCTGTGACTGACGATCACACCTACCTGGAGGACATGGCGGCCCCCAGACACACACGTCCCCCGCTGCGCATGCTCTCCGGGGAAAGAGGAAAGGGGAGGAGCTGACACCCCATCATTACCCCCAGAGATCCTCGTCCCTGGCTCTGTGACTGACGATCACACCTACCCGGAGGACATGGCGGCCCCCAGACACACACGTCCCCCGCTGCACATGCTCTCTGGGGAGAGAGGAAAGGGGAGGAGCTGACACCCCATCATTACCCCCAGAGATCCCCGTCCCTGGCTCTGTGACTGACGATCACACCTACCTGGAGGACATGGCGGCCCCCAGACACACACGTCCCCCGCTGCGCATGCTCTCCGGGGAGCGGGGAAAGGGGAGGAGCTGACACCCCATCATTACCCCCAGAGATCCCCGTCCCTGGCTCTGTGACTGACGATCACACCTACCTGGAGGACATGGCGGCCCCCAGACACACACGTCCCCCGCTGCGCATGCTCTCTGGGGAGCAGGGAAAGGGGAGGACCTGACACCCCATCATTACCCCCAGAGATCCCCGTCCCTGGCTCTGTGACTGACTATCACACCTACCTGGAGGACATGGCGGCCCCCAGACACACACGTCCCCCGCTGCACATGCTCTCCGGGGAAAGGGGAGGAGCTGACACCCCATCATTACCCCCAGAGATCCCCGTCCCTGGCTCTGTGACTGACGATCACACCTACCCGGAGGACATGGCGGCCCCCAGACACACACGTCCCCCGCTGCGCATGCTCTCCGGGGAGAGAGGAAAGGGGAGGAGCTGACACCCCATCATTACCCCCAGAGATCCCCGTCCCTGGCTCTGTGACTGACGATCACACCTACCTGGAGGACATGGCGGCCCCCAGACACACACGTCCCCCGCTGCGCATGCTCTCCGGGGAGCAGGGAAAGGGGAGGAGCTGACGCCCCATCATTACCCCCAGAGATCCCCGTCCCTGGCTCTGTGACTGACGATCACACCTACCTGGAGGACATGGCGGCCCCCAGACACACACGTCCCCCGCTGCACATGCTCTCCGGGGAGAGAGGAAAGGGGAGGAGCTGACACCCCATCATTACACCCAGAGATCCCCGTCCCTGGCTCTGTGACTGACGATCACACCTACCTGGAGGACATGGCGGCCCCCAGACACACACGTCCCCCGCTGCACATGCTCTCCGGGGAGAGAGGAAAGGGGAGGAGCTGACACCCCATCATTACACCCAGAGATCCCCGTCCCTGGCTCTGTGACTGACGATCACACCTACCTGGAGGACATGGCGGCCCCCAGACACACACGTCCCCCGCTGCGCATGCTCTCCGGGGAGAGAGGAAAGGGGAGGAGCTGACACCCCATCATTACCCCCAGAGATCCCCGTCCCTGGCTCTGTGACTGACGATCACACCTACCTGGAGGACATGGCGGCCCCCAGACACACAAGTCCCCCGCTGCGCATGCTCTCCGGGGAGCAGGGAAAGGGGAGGAGCTGACACCCCATCATTACACCCAGAGATCCCCGTCCCTGGCTCTGTGACTGACGATCACACCTACCCGGAGGACATGGCGGCCCCCAGACACACACGTCCCCCGCTGCACATGCTCTCCGGGGAGAGAGGAAAGGGGAGGAGCTGACACCCCATCATTACCCCCAGAGATCCCCGTCCCTGGCTCTGTGACTGACGATCACACCTACCTGGAGGACATGACGGTCCCCAGACACACACGTCCCCCGCTGCACATGCTCTCCGGGGAAAGGGGAGGAGCTGACACCCCATCATTACCCCCAGAGATCCCCGTCCCTGGCTCTGTGACTGACGATCACACCTACCTGGAGGACATGGCGGCCCCCAGACACACACGTCCCCCGCTGCGCATGCTCTCCGGGGAGAGAGGAAAGGGGAGGAGCTGACACCCCATCATTACCCCCAGAGATCCCCGTCCCTGGCTCTGTGACTGACGATCACACCTACCCGGAGGACATGGCGGCCCCCAGACACACGTCCCCCGCTGCGCATGCTCTCCGGGGAGCGGGGAAAGGGGAGGAGCTGACACCCCATCATTACCCCCAGAGATCCCCGTCCCTGGCTCTGTGACTGACGATCACACCTACCTGGAGGACATGGCGGCCCCCAGACACACACGTACCCCGCTGCGCATGCTCTCCGGGGAGCGAGGAAAGGGGAGGACCTGACACCCCATCATTACCCCCAGAGATCCCCGTCCCTGGCTCTGTGACTGACGATCACACCTACCTGGAGGACATGGCGGCCCCCAGACACACACGTCCCCCGCTGCACATGCTCTCCGGGGAGCGAGGAAAGGGGAGGAGCGGACACCCCATCATTACCCCCAGAGATCCCCGTCCCTGGCTCTGTGACTGACGATCACACCTACCTGGAGGACATGGCGGCCCCCAGACACACACGTCCCCCCCTGCGCATGCTCTCCGGGGAGAGAGGAAAGGGGAGGAGCTGACACCCCATCATTACCCCCAGAGATCCCCGTCCCTGGCTCTGTGACTGACGATCACACCTACCTGGAGGACATGGCGGCCCCCAGACACACACGTACCCCGCTGCGCATGCTCTCCGGGGAGAGAGGAAAGGGGAGGAGCTGACACCCCATCATTACCCCCAGAGATCCCCGTCCCTGGCTCTGTGACTGACGATCACACCTACCTGGAGGACATGGCGGCCCCCAGACACACACGTCCCCCGCTGCACATGCTCTCCGGGGAGCGAGGAAAGGGGAGGAGCGGACACCCCATCATTACCCCCAGAGATCCCCGTCCCTGGCTCTGTGACTGACGATCACACCTACCCGGAGGACATGGCGGCCCCCAGACACACACGTCCCCCCCTGCGCATGCTCTCCGGGGAGAGAGGAAAGGGGAGGAGCTGACACCCCATCATTACACCCAGAGATCCCCGTCCCTGGCTCTGTGACTGACGATCACACCTACCTGGAGGACATGGCGGCCCCCAGACACACACGTCCCCCGCTGCGCATGCTCTCCGGGGAGCAGGGAAAGGGGAGGAGCTGACACCCCATCATTACCCCCAGAGATCCCCGTCCCTGGCTCTGTGACTGACGATCACACCTACCTGGAGGACATGGCGGCCCCCAGACACACACGTCCCCCGCTGCGCATGTTCTCCGGGGAAAGGGGAGGAGCTGACACCCCATCATTACCCCCAGAGATCCCCGTCCCTGGCTCTGTGACTGACGATCACACCTACCCGGAGGACATGGCGGCCCCCAGACACACACGTCCCCCGCTGCGCATGCTCTCCGGGGAGCAGGGAAAGGGGAGGAGCTGACACCCCATCATTACCCCCAGAGATCCCCGTCCCTGGCTCTGTGACTGACGATCACACCTACCTGGAGGACATGGCGGCCCCCAGACACACACGTCCCCCGCTGCGCATGCTCTCCGGGGAGAGAGGAAAGGGGAGGAGCTGACACCCCATCATTACCCCCAGAGATCCCCGTCCCTGGCTCTGTGACTGACGATCACACCTACCTGGAGGACATGGCGGCCCCCAGACACACACGTCCCCCGCTGCGCATGTTCTCCGGGGAAAGGGGAGGAGCTGACACCCCATCATTACCCCCAGAGATCCCCGGCTCTGTGACTGACGATCACACCTACCTGGAGGA
Organism: Rana muscosa; assembly: GCA_029206835.1. Taxonomy (NCBI): domain Eukaryota; kingdom Metazoa; phylum Chordata; class Amphibia; order Anura; family Ranidae; genus Rana; species Rana muscosa. Next base: position 1,128,201,251 of record CM055117.1, read on the forward strand.
CATGGCGGCCCCCAGACACACACGTCCCCCGCTGCGCATGCTCTCCGGGGAGCAGGGAAAGGGGAGGAGCTGACACCCCATCATTACCCCCAGAGATCCCCGTCCCTGGCTCTGTGACTGACGATCACACCTACCTGGAGGACATGGCGGCCCCCAGACACACACGTCCCCCGCTGCACATGCTCTCTGGGGAGAGAGGAAAGGGGAGGAGCTGACACCCCATCATTACACCCAGAGATCCCCGTCCCTGGCTCTGTGACTGACGATCACACCTACCTGGAGGACATGGCGGCCCCCAGACACACACGTCCCCCGCTGCACATGCTCTCCGGGGAGCAGGGAAAGGGGAGGAGCTGACACCCCATCATTACCCCCAGAGATCCCCGTCCCTGGCTCTGTGACTGACGATCACACCTACCCGGAGGACATGGCGGCCCCCAGACACACACGTCCCCCGCTGCACATGCTCTCCGGGGAAAGGGGAGGAGCTGACACCCCATCATTACCCCCAGAGATCCCCGTCCCTGGCTCTGTGACTGACGATCACACCTACCTGGAGGACATGGCGGCCCCCAGACACACACGTCCCCCGCTGCGCATGCTCTCCGGGGAGAGAGGAAAGGGGAGGAGCTGACACCCCATCATTACCCCCAGAGATCCCCGTCCCTGGCTCTGTGACTGACGATCACACCTACCTGGAGGACATGGCGGCCCCCAGACACACACGTCCCCCGCTGCGCATGCTCTCCGGGGAGCGGGGAAAGGGGAGGAGCTGACACCCCATCATTACCCCCAGAGATCCCCGTCCCTGGCTCTGTGACTGACGATCACACCTACCCGGAGGACATGGCGGCCCCCAGACACACACGTCCCCCGCTGCGCATGCTCTCCGGGGAGAGAGGAAAGGGGAGGAGCTGACACCCCATCATTACCCCCAGAGATCCCCGTCCCTGGCTCTGTGACTGACGATCACACCTACCTGGAGGACATGGCGGCCCCCAGACACACACGTCCCCCGCTGCGCATGCTCTCCGGGGAGAGAGGAAAGGGGAGGAGCTGACACCCCATCATTACCCCCAGAGATCCCCGTCCCTGGCTCTGTGACTGACGATCACACCTACCTGGAGGACATGGCGGCCCCCAGACACACACGTCCCCCGCTGCGCATGTTCTCCGGGGAGAGAGGAAAGGGGAGGAGCTGACACCCCATCATTACCCCCAGAGATCCCCGTCCCTGGCTCTGTGACTGACGATCACACCTACCCGGAGGACATGGCGGCCCCCAGACACACACGTCCCCCGCTGCGCATGCTCTCCGGGGAGCAGGGAAAGGGGAGGAGCTGACACCCCATCATTACCCCCAGAGATCCCCGTCCCTGGCTCTGTGACTGACGATCACACCTACCTGGAGGACATGGCGGCCCCCAGACACACACGTCCCCCGCTGCGCATGCTCTCTGGGGAGCAGGGAAAGGGGAGGACCTGACACCCCATCATTACCCCCAGAGATCCCCGTCCCTGGCTCTGTGACTGACGATCACACCTACCTGGAGGACATGGCGGCCCCCAGACACACACGTCCCCCGCTGCGCATGCTCTCCGGGGAGAGAGGAAAGGGGAGGAGCTGACACCCCATCATTACCCCCAGAGATCCCCGTCCCTGGCTCTGTGACTGACGATCACACCTACCTGGAGGACATGGCGGCCCCCAGACACACACGTCCCCCGCTGCGCATGCTCTCCGGGGAGAGAGGAAAGGGGAGGAGCTGACACCCCATCATTACACCCAGAGATCCCCGTCCCTGGCTCTGTGACTGACGATCACACCTACCCGGAGGACATGGCGGCCCCCAGACACACACGTCCCCCGCTGCGCATGCTCTCCGGGGAGAGAGGAAAGGGGAGGAGCTGACACCCCATCATTACCCCCAGAGATCCCCGTCCCTGGCTCTGTGACTGACGATCACACCTACCTGGAGAACATGGCGGCCCCCAGACACACACGTCCCCCGCTGCGCATGCTCTCCGGGGAGAGAGGAAAGGGGAGGAGCTGACACCCCATCATTACCCCCAGAGATCCCCGTCCCTGGCTCTGTGACTGACGATCACACCTACCTGGAGGACATGGCGGCCCCCAGACACACACGTCCCCCGCTGCGCATGCTCTCCGGGGAGAGAGGAAAGGGGAGGAGCTGACACCCCATCATTACCCCCAGAGATCCCCGTCCCTGGCTCTGTGACTGACGATCACACCTACCTGGAGGACATGGCGGCCCCAAGACACACACGTCCCCCGCTGCGCATGCTCTCCGGGGAGCGAGGAAAGGGGAGGAGCTGACACCCCATCATTACACCCAGAGATCCCCGTCCCTGGCTCTGTGACTGACGATCACACCTACCTGGAGGACATGGCTGCCCCCAGACACACACGTCCCCCGCTGCGCATGCTCTCCGGGGAGAGAGGAAAGGGGAGGAGCTGACACCCCATCATTACCCCCAGAGATCCCCGTCCCTGGCTCTGTGACTGACGATCACACCTACCTGGAGGACATGGCGGCCCCCAGACACACACGTCCCCCGCTGCGCATGCTCTCCGGGGAAAGGGGAGGAGCTGACACCCCATCATTACCCCCAGAGATCCCCGTCCCTGGCTCTGTGACTGACGATCACACCTACCTGGAGGACATGGCGGCCCCCAGACACACACGTCCCCCGCTGCGCATGCTCTCCGGGGAGCGAGGAAAGGGGAGGAGCTGACTCCCCATCATTACACCCAGAGATCCCCGTCCCTGGCTCTGTGACTGACGATCACACCTACCTGGAGGACATGGCGGCCCCCAGACACACACGTCCCCCGCTGCACATGCTCTCCGGGGAGAGAGGAAAGGGGAGGAGCGGACACCCCATCATTACCCCCAGAGATCCCCGTCCCTGGCTCTGTGACTGACGATCACACCTACCTGGAGGACATGGCGGCCCCCAGACACACACGTCCCCCGCTGCGCATGCTCTCCGGGGAGAGAGGAAAGGGGAGGAGCTGACACCCCATCATTACCCCCAGAGATCCCCGTCCCTGGCTCTGTGACTGACGATCACACCTACCTGGAGGACATGGCGGCCCCCAGACACACACGTCCCCCGCTGCGCATGCTCTCCGGGGAGAGAGGAAAGGGGAGGAGCGGACACCCCATCATTACCCCCAGAGATCCCCGTCCCTGGCTCTGTGACTGACGATCACACCTACCTGGAGGACATGGCGGCCCCCAGACACACACGTCCCCCGCTGCACATGCTCTCCGGGGAGAGAGGAAAGGGGAGGAGCGGACACCCCATCATTACCCCCAGAGATCCCCGTCCCTGGCTCTGTGACTGACGATCACACCTACCTGGAGGACATGGCGGCCCCCAGACACACACGTCCCCCGCTGCGCATGCTCTCCGGGGAAAGGGGAGGAGCTGACACCCCATCATTACCCCCAGAGATCCCCGTCCCTGGCTCTGTGACTGACGATCACACCTACCTGGAGGACATGGCGGCCCCCAGACACGCACGTCCCCCGCTGCACATGCTCTCCGGGGAGCGGGGAAAGGGGAGGAGCTGACACCCCATCATTACCCCCAGAGATCCCCGTCCCTGGCTCTGTGACTGACGATCACACCTACCCGGAGGACATGGCGGCCCCCAGACACACACGTCCCCCGCTGCGCATGCTCTCTGGGGAGAGAGGAAAGGGGAGGAGCTGACACCCCATCATTACCCCCAGAGATCCCCGTCCCTGGCTCTGTGACTGACGATCACACCTACCTGGAGGACATGGCGGCCCCCAGACACACACGTCCCCCGCTGCGCATGCTCTCCGGGGAGCGAGGAAAGGGGAGGAGCTGACACCCCATCATTACCCCCAGAGATCCCCGTCCCTGGCTCTGTGACTGACGATCACACCTACCTGGAGGACATGGCGGCCCCCAGACACACACGTCCCCCGCTGCGCATGCTCTCTGGGGAGAGAGGAAAGGGGAGGAGCTGACACCCCATCATTACCCCCAGAGATCCCCGTCCCTGGCTCTGTGACTGACGATCACACCTACCTGGAGGACATGGCGGCCCCCAGACACACACGTCCCCCGCTGCACATGCTCTCCGGGGAGCGGGGAAAGGGGAGGAGCTGACACCCCATCATTACACCCAGAGATCCCCGTCCCTGGCTCTGTGACTGACGATCACACCTACCTGGAGGACGTGGCGGCCCCCAGACACACAAGTCCCCCGCTGCGCATGCTCTCCGGGGAGCGAGGAAAGGGGAGGAGCTGACACCCCATCATTACCCCCAGAGATCCCCGTCCCTGGCTCTGTGACTGACGATCACACCTACCTGGAGGACATGGCGGCCCCCAGACACACACGTCCCCCGCTGCACATGCTCTCCGGGGAGAGAGGAAAGGGGAGGAGCTGACACCCCATCATTACCCCCAGAGATCCCCGTCCCTGGCTCTGTGACTGACGATCACACCTACCTGGAGGACATGGCGGCCCCCAGACACACACGTCCCCCGCTGCGCATGCTCTCCGGGGAGCAGGGAAAGGGGAGGAGCTGACACCCCATCATTACCCCCAGAGATCCCCGTCCCTGGCTCTGTGACTGACGATCACACCTACCTGGAGGACATGGCGGCCCCCAGACACACACGTCCCCCGCTGCACATGCTCTCCGGGGAGAGAGGAAAGGGGAGGAGCTGACACCCCATCATTACCCCCAGAGATCCCCGTCCCTGGCTCTGTGACTGACGATCACACCTACCTGGAGGACATGGCGGCCCCCAGACACACACGTCCCCCGCTGCGCATGCTCTCCGGGGAGCAGGGAAAGGGGAGGAGCTGACACCCCATCATTACCCCCAGAGATCCCCGTCCCTGGCTCTGTGACTGACGATCACACCTACCTGGAGGACATGGCGGCCCCCAGACACACACGTCCCCCGCTGCACATGCTCTCCGGGGAGAGAGGAAAGGGGAGGAGCTGACACCCCATCATTACACCCAGAGATCCCCGTCCCTGGCTCTGTGACTGACGATCACACCTACCTGGAGGACATGGCGGCCCCCAGACACACACGTCCCCCGCTGCGCATGCTCTCCGGGGAGCGAGGAAAGGGGAGGAGCTGACACCCCATCATTACCCCCAGAGATCCCCGTCCCTGGCTCTGTGACTGACGATCACACCTACCTGGAGGACATGGCGGCCCCCAGACACACACGTCCCCCGCTGCGCATGCTCTCTGGGGAGAGAGGAAAGGGGAGGAGCTGACACCCCATCATTACCCCCAGAGATCCCCGTCCCTGGCTCTGTGACTGACGATCACACCTACCTGGAGGACATGGCGGCCCCCAGACACACAAGTCCCCCGCTGCGCATGCTCTCCGGGGAGCGAGGAAAGGGGAGGAGCTGACACCCCATCATTACCCCCAGAGATCCCCGTCCCTGGCTCTGTGACTGACGATCACACCTACCTGGAGGACATGGCGGCCCCCAGACACACACGTCCCCCGCTGCGCATGCTCTCCGGGGAGAGAGGAAAGGGGAGGAGCTGACACCCCATCATTACCCCCAGAGATCCCTGGCTCTGTGACTGACGATCACACCTACCTGGAGGACATGGCGGCCCCCAGACACACACGTCCCCCGCTGCACATGCTCTCCGGGGGGAGAGAGGAAAGGGGAGGAGCTGACACCCCATCATTACCCCCAGAGATCCCCGTCCCTGGCTCTGTGACTGACGATCACACCTACCTGGAGGATATGGCGGCCCCCAGACACACACGTCCCCCGCTGCACATGCTCTCCGGGGAGAGAGGAAAGGGGAGGAGCTGACACCCCATCATTACCCCCAGAGATCCCCGTCCCTGGCTCTGTGACTGACGATCACACCTACCTGGAGGACATGGCGGCCCCCAGACACACACGTCCCCCGCTGCGAATGCTCTCCGGGGAGAGAGGAAAGGGGAGGAGCTGACACCCCATCATTACACCCAGAGATCCTCGTCCCTGGCTCTGTGACTGACGATCACACCTACCCGGAGGACATGACGGTCCCCAGACACACACGTCCCCCGCTGCACATGCTCTCCGGGGAGCAGGGAAAGGGGAGGAGCTGACACCCCATCATTACCCCCAGAGATCCCCGTCCCTGGCTCTGTGACTGACGATCACACCTACCTGGAGGACATGGCGGCCCCCAGACACACACGTCCCCCGCTGCACATGCTCTCCGGGGAGCGGGGAAAGGGGAGGAGCTGACACCCCATCATTACCCCCAGAGATCCCCGTCCCTGGCTCTGTGACTGACGATCACACCTACCCGGAGGACATGGCGGCCCCCAAACACACACGTCCCCCGCTGCGCATGCTCTCCGGGGAGCGGGGAAAGGAGAGGAGCTGACACCCCATCATTACCCCCAGAGATCCCCGTCCCTGGCTCTGTGACTGACGATCACACCTACCTGGAGGACATGGCGGCCCCCAGACACACACGTCCCCCGCTGCGCATGCTCTCCGGGGAAAGGGGAGGAGCTGACACCCCATCATTACCCCCAGAGATCCCCGTCCCTGGCTCTGTGACTGACGATCACACCTACCTGGAGGACATGGCGGCCCCCAGACACACACGTCCCCCGCTGCGCATGCTCTCCGGGGAAAGGGGAGGAGCTGACACCCCATCATTACCCCCAGAGATCCCCGTCCCTGGCTCTGTGACTGACGATCACACCTACCTGGAGGACATGGCGGCCTCCAGACACACACGTCCCCCGCTGCGCATGCTCTCCGGGGAGTGGGGAAAGGGGAGGAGCTGACACCCCATCATTACCCCCAGAGATCCCCGTCCCTGGCTCTGTGACTGACGATCACACCTACCTGGAGGACATGGCGGCCCCCAGACACACACGTCCCCCGCTGCGCATGCTCTCCGGGGAAAGGGGAGGAGCTGACACCCCATCATTACCCCCAGAGATCCCCGTCCCTGGCTCTGTGACTGACGATCACACCTACCTGGAGGACATGGCGGCCCCCAGACACACACGTCCCCCGCTGCGCATGTTCTCCGGGGAAAGGGGAGGAGCTGACACCCCATCATTACCCCCAGAGATCCCCGTCCCTGGCTCTGTGACTGACGATCACACCTACCCGGAGGACATGGCGGCCCCCAGACACACACGTCCCCCGCTGCGCATGCTCTCCGGGGAGAGAGGAAAGGGGAGGAGCTGACACCCCATCATTACACCCAGAGATCCCCGTCCCTGGCTCTGTGACTGACGATCACACCTACCCGGAGGACATGGCGGCCCCCAGACACACACGTCCCCCGCTGCGCATGCTCTCCGGGGAGCGAGGAAAGGGGAGGAGCTGACACCCCATCATTACCCCCAGAGATCCCCGTCCCCGTCCCTGGCTCTGTGACTGACGATCACACCTACCTGGAGGACATGGCGGCCCCCAGACACACACGTCCCCCGCTGCACATGCTCTCCGGGGAAAGGGGAGGAGCTGACACCCCATCATTACACCCAGAGATCCCCGTCCCTGGCTCTGTGACTGACGATCACACCTACCTGGAGGACATGGCGGCCCCCAGACACACACGTCCCCCGCTGCGCATGCTCTCCGGGGAGAGAGGAAAGGGGAGGAGCTGACACCCCATCATTACCCCCAGAGATCCCCGTCCCTGGCTCTGTGACTGACGATCACACCTACCTGGAGGACATGGCGGCCCCCAGACACACACGTCCCCCGCTGCGCATGCTCTCCGGGGAGCAGGGAAAGGGGAGGAGCTGACACCCCATCATTACACCCAGAGATCCCCGTCCCTGGCTCTGTGACTGACGATCACACCTACCTGGAGGACATGGCGGCCCCCAGACACACACGTCCCCCGCTGCGCATGCTCTCCGGGGAGAGAGGAAAGGGGAGGAGCTGACGCCCCATCATTACCCCCAGAGATCCCCGTCCCTGGCTCTGTGACTGACGATCACACCTACCTGGAGGACATGGCGGCCCCCAGACACACACGTCCCCCGCTGCACATGCTCTCCGGGGAGAGAGGAAAGGGGAGGAGCTGACACCCCATCATTACCCCCAGAGATCCCCGTCCCTGGCTCTGTGACTGACGATCACACCTACCTGGAGGACATGGCGGCCCCCAGACACACACGTCCCCCGCTGCGCATGCTCTCCGGGGAGAGAGGAAAGGGGAGGAGCTGACACCCCATCATTACCCCCAGAGATCCCCGTCCCTGGCTCTGTGACTGACGATCACACCTACCTGGAGGACATGGCGGCCCCCAGACACACACGTCCCCCGCTGCGCATGCTCTCCGGGGAGAGAGGAAAGGGGAGGAGCTGACACCCCATCATTACCCCCAGAGATCCCCGTCCCTGGCTCTGTGACTGACGATCACACCTACCTGGAGGACATGGCGGCCCCCAGACACACACGTCCCCCGCTGCGCATGCTCTCCGGGGAGAGAGGAAAGGGGAGGAGCTGACACCCCATCATTACCCCCAGAGATCCCCGTCCCTGGCTCTGTGACTGACGATCACACCTACCTGGAGGACATGGCGGCCCCCAGACACACACGTCCCCCGCTGCGCATGCTCTCCGGGGAGAGAGGAAAGGGGAGGAGCTGACACCCCATCATTACACCCAGAGATCCCCGTCCCTGGCTCTGTGACTGACGATCACACCTACCTGGAGGACATGGCGGCCCCCAGACACACACGTCCCCCGCTGCGCATGCTCTCCGGGGAAAGGGGAGGAGCTGACACCCCATCATTACCCCCAGAGATCCCCGTCCCTGGCTCTGTGACTGACGATCACACCTACCTGGAGGACATGGCGGCCCCCAGACACACACGTCCCCCGCTGCGCATGCTCTCCGGGGAGAGAGGAAAGGGGAGGAGCTGACACCCCATCATTACACCCAGAGATCCCCGTCCCTGGCTCTGTGACTGACGATCACACCTACCTGGAGGACATGGCGGCCCCCAGACACACACGTCCCCCGCTGCGCATGCTCTCCGGGGAGTGGGGAAAGGGGAGGAGCTGACACCCCATCATTACCCCCAGAGATCCCCGTCCCTGGCTCTGTGACTGACGATCACACCTACCTGGAGGACATGGCGGCCCCCAGACACACACGTCCCCCGCTGCGCATGCTCTCCGGGGAAAGGGGAGGAGCTGACACCCCATCATTACACCCAGAGATCCCCGTCCCTGGCTCTGTGACTGACGATCACACCTACCTGGAGGACATGGCGGCCCCCAGACACACACGTCCCCCGCTGCGCATGCTCTCCGGGGAAAGGGGAGGAGCTGACACCCCATCATTACCCCCAGAGATCCCCGTCCCTGGCTCTGTGACTGACGATCACACCTACCTGGAGGACATGGCGGCCCCCAGACACACACGTCCCCCGCTGCGCATGTTCTCCGGGGAAAGGGGAGGAGCTGACACCCCATCATTACCCCCAGAGATCCCCGTCCCTGGCTCTGTGACTGACGATCACACCTACCCGGAGGACATGGCGGCCCCCAGACACACACGTCCCCCGCTGCGCATGCTCTCCGGGGAGAGAGGAAAGGGGAGGAGCTGACACCCCATCATTACACCCAGAGATCCCCGTCCCTGGCTCTGTGACTGACGATCACACCTACCTGGAGGACATGGCGGCCCCCAGACACACACGTCCCCCGCTGCACATGCTCTCCGGGGAAAGGGGAGGAGCTGACACCCCATCATTACCCCCAGAGATCCCCGTCCCTGGCTCTGTGACTGACGATCACACCTACCCGGAGGACATGGCGGCCCCCAGACACACACGTCCCCCGCTGCGCATGCTCTCCGGGGAGAGAGGAAAGGGGAGGAGCTGACACCCCATCATTACCCCCAGAGATCCCCGTCCCTGGCTCTGTGACTGACGATCACACCTACCCGGAGGACATGGCGGCCCCCAGACACACACGTCCCCCGCTGCGCATGCTCTCCGGGGAGCAGGGAAAGGGGAGGAGCTGACACCCCATCATTACCCCCAGAGATCCCCGTCCCTGGCTCTGTGACTGACGATCACACCTACCTGGAGGACATGGCGGCCCCCAGACACACACGTCCCCCGCTGCACATGCTCTCCGGGGAGCGAGGAAAGGGGAGGAGCTGACACCCCATCATTACCCCCAGAGATCCCCGTCCCTGGCTCTGTGACTGACGATCACACCTACCTGGAGGACATGGCGGCCCCCAGACACACACGTCCCCCGCTGCACATGCTCTCTGGGGAGCAGGGAAAGGGGAGGAGCTGACACCCCATCATTACCCCCAGAGATCCCCGTCCCTGGCTCTGTGACTGACGATCACACCTACCTGGAGGATATGGCGGCCCCCAGACACACACGTCCCCCGCTGCGCATGTTCTCCGGGGAAAGGGGAGGAGCTGACACCCCATCATTACCCCCAGAGATCCCCGTCCCTGGCTCTGTGACTGACGATCACACCTACCTGGAGGACATGGCGGCCCCCAGACACACACGTCCCCCGCTGCGCATGCTCTCCGGGGAGCGGGGAAAGGGGAGGAGCTGACACCCCATCATTACCCCCAGAGATCCCCGTCCCTGGCTCTGTGACTGACGATCACACCTACCTGGAGGATATGGCGGCCCCCAGACACACACGTCCCCCGCTGCGCATGCTCTCTGGGGAGAGAGGAAAGGGGAGGAGCTGACACCCCATCATTACACCCAGAGATCCCCGTCCCTGGCTCTGTGACTGACGATCACACCTACCTGGAGGACATGGCGGCCCCCAGACACACACGTCCCCCGCTGCGCATGCTCTCCGGGGAGAGAGGAAAGGGGAGGAGCTGACACCCCATCATTACCCCCAGAGATCCCCGTCCCTGGCTCTGTGACTGACGATCACACCTACCTGGAGGACATGGCGGCCCCCAGACACACATGTCCCCCGCTGCGCATGCTCTCCGGGGAAAGGGGAGGAGCTGACACCCCATCATTACCCCCAGAGATCCCCGTCCCTGGCTCTGACTGACGATCACACCTACCTGGAGGACATGGCGGCCCCCAGACACACACGTCCCCCGCTGCGCATGCTCTCCGGGGATAGAGGAAAGGGGAGGAGCTGACACCCCATCATTACCCCCAGAGATCCCCGTCCCTGGCTCTGTGACTGACGATCACACCTACCTGGAGGACATGGCGGCCCCCAGACACACACGTCCCCCGCTGCACATGCTCTCCGGGGAAAGAGGAAAGGGGAGGAGCTGACACCCCATCATTACCCCCAGAGATCCCCGTCCCTGGCTCTGTGACTGACGATCACACCTACCTGGAGGACATGGCGGCCCCCAAACACACACGTCCCCCGCTGCACATGCTCTCCGGGGAGCGAGGAAAGGGGAGGAGCTGACACCCCATCATTACCCCCAGAGATCCCCGTCCCTGGCTCTGTGACTGACGATCACACCTACCTGGAGGACATGGCGGCCCCCAGACACACACGTCCCCCGCTGCACATGCTCTCCGGGGAGAGAGGAAAGGGGAGGAGCTGACACCCCATCATTACCCCCAGAGATCCCCGTCCCTGGCTCTGTGACTGACGATCACACCTACCCGGAGGACATGGCGGCCCCCAGACACACACGTCCCCCGCTGCGCATGCTCTCCGGGGAGAGAGGAAAGGGGAGGAGCTGACACCCCATCATTACCCCCAGAGATCCCCGTCCCTGGCTCTGTGACTGACGATCACACCTACCTGGAGGACATGGCGGCCCCCAGACACACACGTCCCCCGCTGCACATGCTCTCCGGGGAGAGAGGAAAGGGGAGGAGCTGACACCCCATCATTACCCCCAGAGATCCCCGTCCCTGGCTCTGTGACTGACGATCACACCTACCTGGAGGACATGGCGGCCCCCAGACACACACGTCCCCCGCTGCGCATGCTCTCCGGGGAGAGAGGAAAGGGGAGGAGCTGACACCCCATCATTACCCCCAGAGATCCCCGTCCCTGGCTCTGTGACTGACGATCACACCTACCTGGAGGACACGGCGGCCCCCAGACACACAAGTCCCCCGCTGCGCATGCTCTCCGGGGAGAGAGGAAAGGGGAGGAGCTGACACCCCATCATTACCCCCAGAGATCCCCGTCCCTGGCTCTGTGACTGACGATCACACCTACCTGGAGGACATGGCGGCCCCCAGACACACACGTCCCCCGCTGCACATGCTCTCCGGGGAGCAGGGAAAGGGGAGGAGCTGACACCCCATCATTACCCCCAGAGATCCCCGTCCCTGGCTCTGTGACTGACGATCACACCTACCTGGAGGACATGGCGGCCCCCAAACACACACGTCCCCCGCTGCGCATGCTCTCCGGGGAAAGGGGAGGAGCTGACACCCCATCATTACCCCCAGAGATCCCCGTCCCTGGCTCTGTGACTGACGATCACACCTACCCGGAGGACATGGCGGCCCCCAAACACACACGTCCCCCGCTGCACATGCTCTCCGGGGAGCGAGGAAAGGGGAGGAGCTGACACCCCATCATTACCCCCAGAGATCCCCGTCCCTGGCTCTGTGACTGACGATCACACCTACCCGGAGGACATGGCGGCCCCCAGACACACACGTCCCCCGCTGCGCATGCTCTCTGGGGAGCAGGGAAAGGGGAGGAGCTGACACCCCATCATTACCCCCAGAGATCCCCGTCCCTGGCTCTGTGACTGACGATCACACCTACCTGGAGGACATGGCGGCCCCCAGACACACAAGTCCCCCGCTGCGCATGCTCTCCGGGGAGCAGGGAAAGGGGAGGAGCTGACACCCCATCATTACCCCCAGAGATCCCCGTCCCTGGCTCTGTGACTGACGATCACACCTACCTGGAGGACATGGCGGCCCCCAGACACACACGTCCCCCGCTGCGCATGCTCTCCGGGGAGAGAGGAAAGGGGAGGAGCTGACACCCCATCATTACCCCCAGAGATCCCCGTCCCTGGCTCTGTGACTGACGATCACACCTACCCGGAGGACATGGCGGCCCCCAGACACACACGTCCCCCGCTGCACATGCTCTCCGGGGAGAGAGGAAAGGGGAGGACCTGACACCCCATCATTACCCCCAGAGATCCCCGTCCCTGGCTCTGTGACTGACGATCACACCTACCTGGAGGACATGGCGGCCCCCAGACACACAAGTCCCCCGCTGCGCATGCTCTCCGGGGAAAGAGGAAAGGGGAGGAGCTGACACCCCATCATTACCCCCAGAGATCCCCGTCCCTGGCTCTGTGACTGACGATCACACCTACCCGGAGGACATGGCGGCCCCCAAACACACACGTCCCCCGCTGCACATGCTCTCCGGGGAGCGAGGAAAGGGGAGGAGCTGACACCCCATCATTACCCCCAGAGATCCCCGTCCCTGGCTCTGTGACTGACGATCACACCTACCTGGAGGACATGGCGGCCCCCAGACACACACGTCCCCCGCTGCGCATGCTCTCCGGGGAGAGAGGAAAGGGGAGGAGCTGACACCCCATCATTACCCCCAGAGATCCCCGTCCCTGGCTCTGTGACTGACGATCACACCTACCCGGAGGACATGGCGGCCCCCAGACACACACGTCCCCCGCTGCGCATGCTCTCCGGGGAGCGAGGAAAGGGGAGGAGCGGACACCCCATCATTACCCCCAGAGATCCCCGTCCCTGGCTCTGTGACTGACGATCACACCTACCTGGAGGACATGGCGGCCCCCAGACACACACGTCCCCCGCTGCACATGCTCTCCGGGGAAAGGGGAGGAGCTGACACTCCATCATTACCCCCAGAGATCCCCGTCCCTGGCTCTGTGACTGACGATCACACCTACCTGGAGGACATGGCGGCCCCCAGACACACACGTCCCCCGCTGCGCATGCTCTCCGGGGAGAGAGGAAAGGGGAGGAGCTGACACCCCATCATTACCCCCAGAGATCCCCGTCCCTGGCTCTGTGACTGTCGATCACACCTACCTGGAGGACATGGCGGCCCCCAGACACACACGTCCCCCGCTGCGCATGCTCTCCGGGGAGCGGGGAAAGGGGAGGAGCTGACACCCCATCATTACCCCCAGAGATCCCCGTCCCTGGCTCTGTGACTGACGATCACACCTACCCGGAGGACATGGCGGCCCCCAGACACACACGTCCCCCGCTGCGCATGCTCTCCGGGGAGAGAGGAAAGGGGAGGAGCTGACACCCCATCATTACCCCCAGAGATCCCCGTCCCTGGCTCTGTGACTGACGATCACACCTACCTGGAGGACATGGCGGCCCCCAGACACACACGTCCCCCGCTGCGAATGCTCTCCGGGGAAAGGGGAGGAGCTGACACCCCATCATTACCCCCAGAGATCCCCGTCCCTGGCTCTGTGACTGACGATCACACCTACCTGGAGGACATGGCGGCCCCCAGACACACACGTCCCCCGCTGCACATGCTTTCCGGGGAGCAGGGAAAGGGGAGGAGCTGACACCCCATCATTACCCCCAGAGATCCCCGTCCCTGGCTCTGTGACTGACGATCACACCTACCTGGAGGACATGGCGGCCCCCAGACACACACGTCCCCCGCTGCGCATGCTCTCCGGGGAGAGAGGAAAGGGGAGGAGCTGACACCCCATCATTACCCCCAGAGATCCCCGTCCCTGGCTCTGTGACTGACGATCACACCTACCTGGAGGACATGGCGGCCCCCAGACACACACGTCCCCCGCTGCGCATGCTCTCCGGGGAAAGAGGAAAGGGGAGGAGCTGACACCCCATCATTACCCCCAGAGATCCTCGTCCCTGGCTCTGTGACTGACGATCACACCTACCCGGAGGACATGGCGGCCCCCAGACACACACGTCCCCCGCTGCACATGCTCTCTGGGGAGAGAGGAAAGGGGAGGAGCTGACACCCCATCATTACCCCCAGAGATCCCCGTCCCTGGCTCTGTGACTGACGATCACACCTACCTGGAGGACATGGCGGCCCCCAGACACACACGTCCCCCGCTGCGCATGCTCTCCGGGGAGCGGGGAAAGGGGAGGAGCTGACACCCCATCATTACCCCCAGAGATCCCCGTCCCTGGCTCTGTGACTGACGATCACACCTACCTGGAGGACATGGCGGCCCCCAGACACACACGTCCCCCGCTGCGCATGCTCTCTGGGGAGCAGGGAAAGGGGAGGACCTGACACCCCATCATTACCCCCAGAGATCCCCGTCCCTGGCTCTGTGACTGACTATCACACCTACCTGGAGGACATGGCGGCCCCCAGACACACACGTCCCCCGCTGCACATGCTCTCCGGGGAAAGGGGAGGAGCTGACACCCCATCATTACCCCCAGAGATCCCCGTCCCTGGCTCTGTGACTGACGATCACACCTACCCGGAGGACATGGCGGCCCCCAGACACACACGTCCCCCGCTGCGCATGCTCTCCGGGGAGAGAGGAAAGGGGAGGAGCTGACACCCCATCATTACCCCCAGAGATCCCCGTCCCTGGCTCTGTGACTGACGATCACACCTACCTGGAGGACATGGCGGCCCCCAGACACACACGTCCCCCGCTGCGCATGCTCTCCGGGGAGCAGGGAAAGGGGAGGAGCTGACGCCCCATCATTACCCCCAGAGATCCCCGTCCCTGGCTCTGTGACTGACGATCACACCTACCTGGAGGACATGGCGGCCCCCAGACACACACGTCCCCCGCTGCACATGCTCTCCGGGGAGAGAGGAAAGGGGAGGAGCTGACACCCCATCATTACACCCAGAGATCCCCGTCCCTGGCTCTGTGACTGACGATCACACCTACCTGGAGGACATGGCGGCCCCCAGACACACACGTCCCCCGCTGCACATGCTCTCCGGGGAGAGAGGAAAGGGGAGGAGCTGACACCCCATCATTACCCCCAGAGATCCCCGTCCCTGGCTCTGTGACTGACGATCACACCTACCTGGAGGACATGGCGGCCCCCAGACACACAAGTCCCCCGCTGCGCATGCTCTCCGGGGAGCAGGGAAAGGGGAGGAGCTGACACCCCATCATTACACCCAGAGATCCCCGTCCCTGGCTCTGTGACTGACGATCACACCTACCTGGAGGACATGGCGGCCCCCAGACACACACGTCCCCCGCTGCGCATGCTCTCCGGGGAGAGAGGAAAGGGGAGGAGCTGACACCCCATCATTACCCCCAGAGATCCCCGTCCCTGGCTCTGTGACTGACGATCACACCTACCCGGAGGACATGGCGGCCCCCAGACACACGTCCCCCGCTGCGCATGCTCTCCGGGGAGCGGGGAAAGGGGAGGAGCTGACACCCCATCATTACCCCCAGAGATCCCCGTCCCTGGCTCTGTGACTGACGATCACACCTACCTGGAGGACATGGCGGCCCCCAGACACACACGTACCCCGCTGCGCATGCTCTCCGGGGAGCGAGGAAAGGGGAGGACCTGACACCCCATCATTACCCCCAGAGATCCCCGTCCCTGGCTCTGTGACTGACGATCACACCTACCTGGAGGACATGGCGGCCCCCAGACACACACGTCCCCCGCTGCACATGCTCTCCGGGGAGCGAGGAAAGGGGAGGAGCGGACACCCCATCATTACCCCCAGAGATCCCCGTCCCTGGCTCTGTGACTGACGATCACACCTACCCGGAGGACATGGCGGCCCCCAGACACACACGTCCCCCCCTGCGCATGCTCTCCGGGGAGAGAGGAAAGGGGAGGAGCTGACACCCCATCATTACCCCCAGAGATCCCCGTCCCTGGCTCTGTGACTGACGATCACACCTACCTGGAGGACATGGCGGCCCCCAGACACACACGTACCCCGCTGCGCATGCTCTCCGGGGAGAGAGGAAAGGGGAGGAGCTGACACCCCATCATTACCCCCAGAGATCCCCGTCCCTGGCTCTGTGACTGACGATCACACCTACCTGGAGGACATGGCGGCCCCCAGACACACACGTCCCCCGCTGCACATGCTCTCCGGGGAGCGAGGAAAGGGGAGGAGCGGACACCCCATCATTACCCCCAGAGATCCCCGTCCCTGGCTCTGTGACTGACGATCACACCTACCTGGAGGACATGGCGGCCCCCAGACACACACGTCCCCCCCTGCGCATGCTCTCCGGGGAGAGAGGAAAGGGGAGGAGCTGACACCCCATCATTACACCCAGAGATCCCCGTCCCTGGCTCTGTGACTGACGATCACACCTACCTGGAGGACATGGCGGCCCCCAGACACACACGTCCCCCGCTGCGCATGCTCTCCGGGGAGCAGGGAAAGGGGAGGAGCTGACACCCCATCATTACCCCCAGAGATCCCCGTCCCTGGCTCTGTGACTGACGATCACACCTACCTGGAGGACATGGCGGCCCCCAGACACACACGTCCCCCGCTGCGCATGCTCTCCGGGGAGAGAGGAAAGGGGAGGAGCTGACACCCCATCATTACACCCAGAGATCCCCGTCCCTGGCTCTGTGACTGACGATCACACCTACCTGGAGGACATGGCGGCCCCCAGACACACACGTCCCCCGCTGCGCATGCTCTCCGGGGAGCAGGGAAAGGGGAGGAGCTGACACCCCATCATTACCCCCAGAGATCCCCGTCCCTGGCTCTGTGACTGACGATCACACCTACCTGGAGGACATGGCGGCCCCCAGACACACACGTCCCCCGCTGCGCATGTTCTCCGGGGAAAGGGGAGGAGCTGACACCCCATCATTACCCCCAGAGATCCCCGTCCCTGGCTCTGTGACTGACGATCACACCTACCCGGAGGACATGGCGGCCCCCAGACACACACGTCCCCCGCTGCGCATGCTCTCCGGGGAGCAGGGAAAGGGGAGGAGCTGACACCCCATCATTACCCCCAGAGATCCCCGTCCCTGGCTCTGTGACTGACGATCACACCTACCTGGAGGACATGGCGGCCCCCAGACACACACGTCCCCCGCTGCGCATGCTCTCCGGGGAGAGAGGAAAGGGGAGGAGCTGACACCCCATCATTACCCCCAGAGATCCCCGTCCCTGGCTCTGTGACTGACGATCACACCTACCTGGAGGACATGGCGGCCCCCAGACACACACGTCCCCCGCTGCGCATGTTCTCCGGGGAAAGGGGAGGAGCTGACACCCCATCATTACCCCCAGAGATCCCCGGCTCTGTGACTGACGATCACACCTACCTGGAGGACATGGCGGCCCCCAGACACACACGTCCCCCGCTGCGCATGCTCTCCGGGGAGCAGGGAAAGGGGAGGAGCTGACACCCCATCATTACCCCCAGAGATCCCCGTCCCTGGCTCTGTGACTGACGATCACACCTACCTGGAGGACATGGCGGCCCCCAGACACACACGTCCCCCGCTGCACATGCTCTCTGGGGAGAGAGGAAAGGGGAGGAGCTGACACCCCATCATTACACCCAGAGATCCCCGTCCCTGGCTCTGTGACTGACGATCACACCTACCTGGAGGACATGGCGGCCCCCAGACACACACGTCCCCCGCTGCACATGCTCTCCGGGGAGCAGGGAAAGGGGAGGAGCTGACACCCCATCATTACCCCCAGAGATCCCCGTCCCTGGCTCTGTGACTGACGATCACACCTACCCGGAGGACATGGCGGCCCCCAGACACACACGTCCCCCGCTGCACATGCTCTCCGGGGAAAGGGGAGGAGCTGACACCCCATCATTACCCCCAGAGATCCCCGTCCCTGGCTCTGTGACTGACGATCACACCTACCTGGAGGACATGGCGGCCCCCAGACACACACGTCCCCCGCTGCGCATGCTCTCCGGGGAGCGGGGAAAGGGGAGGAGCTGACACCCCATCATTACCCCCAGAGATCCCCGTCCCTGGCTCTGTGACTGACGATCACACCTACCCGGAGGACATGGCGGCCCCCAGACACACACGTCCCCCGCTGCGCATGCTCTCCGGGGAGAGAGGAAAGGGGAGGAGCTGACACCCCATCATTACCCCCAGAGATCCCCGTCCCTGGCTCTGTGACTGACGATCACACCTACCTGGAGGACATGGCGGCCCCCAGACACACACGTCCCCCGCTGCGCATGCTCTCCGGGGAGAGAGGAAAGGGGAGGAGCTGACACCCCATCATTACCCCCAGAGATCCCCGTCCCTGGCTCTGTGACTGACGATCACACCTACCTGGAGGACATGGCGGCCCCCAGACACACACGTCCCCCGCTGCGCATGTTCTCCGGGGAGAGAGGAAAGGGGAGGAGCTGACACCCCATCATTACCCCCAGAGATCCCCGTCCCTGGCTCTGTGACTGACGATCACACCTACCCGGAGGACATGGCGGCCCCCAGACACACACGTCCCCCGCTGCGCATGCTCTCCGGGGAGCAGGGAAAGGGGAGGAGCTGACACCCCATCATTACCCCCAGAGATCCCCGTCCCTGGCTCTGTGACTGACGATCACACCTACCTGGAGGACATGGCGGCCCCCAGACACACACGTCCCCCGCTGCGCATGCTCTCTGGGGAGCAGGGAAAGGGGAGGAGCTGACACCCCATCATTACCCCCAGAGATCCCCGTCCCTGGCTCTGTGACTGACGATCACACCTACCTGGAGGACATGGCGGCCCCCAGACACACACGTCCCCCGCTGCACATGCTCTCCGGGGAGAGAGGAAAGGGGAGGAGCTGACACCCCATCATTACCCCCAGAGATCCCCGTCCCTGGCTCTGTGACTGACGATCACACCTACCCGGAGGACATGGCGGCCCCCAGACACACACGTCCCCCGCTGCGCATGCTCTCCGGGGAGAGAGGAAAGGGGAGGAGCTGACACCCCATCATTACCCCCAGAGATCCCCGTCCCTGGCTCTGTGACTGACGATCACACCTACCTGGAGGACATGGCGGCCCCCAGACACACACGTCCCCCGCTGCGCATGCTCTCCGGGGAGCGAGGAAAGGGGAGGAGCTGACACCCCATCATTACCCCCAGAGATCCCCGTCCCTGGCTCTGTGACTGACGATCACACCTACCTGGAGGACATGGCGGCCCCCAGACACACACGTCCCCCGCTGCGCATGCTCTCCGGGGAGCGAGGAAAGGGGAGGAGCTGACACCCCATCATTACCCCCAGAGATCCCCGTCCCTGGCTCTGTGACTGACGATCACACCTACCTGGAGGACATGGCGGCCCCCAGACACACACGTCCCCCGCTGCGCATGCTCTCCGGGGAGAGAGGAAAGGGGAGGAGCTGACACCCCATCATTACCCCCAGAGATCCCCGTCCCTGGCTCTGTGACTGACGATCACACCTACCTGGAGGACATGGCGGCCCCCAGACACACACGTCCCCCGCTGCACATGCTCTCCGGGGAGAGAGGAAAGGGGAGGAGCTGACACTCCATCATTACACCCAGAGATCCCCGTCCCTGGCTCTGTGACTGACGATCACACCTACCTGGAGGACATGGCGGCCCCCAGACACACACGTCCCCCGCTGCGAATGCTCTCCGGGGAGAGAGGAAAGGGGAGGAGCTGACACCCCATCATTACCCCCAGAGATCCCCGTCCCTGGCTCTGTGACTGACGATCACACCTACCTGGAGGACATGGCGGCCCCCAGACACACACGTCCCCCGCTGCGCATGTTCTCCGGGGAAAGGGGAGGAGCTGACACCCCATCATTACCCCCAGAGATCCCCGTCCCTGGCTCTGTGACTGACGATCACACCTACCCGGAGGACATGGCGGCCCCCAGACACACACGTCCCCCGCTGCGCATGCTCTCCGGGGAGCAGGGAAAGGGGAGGAGCTGACACCCCATCATTACACCCAGAGATCCCCGTCCCTGGCTCTGTGACTGACGATCACACCTACCTGGAGGACATGGCGGCCCCCAGACACACACGTCCCCCGCTGCGCATGCTCTCCGGGGAGCAGGGAAAGGGGAGGAGCTGACACCCCATCATTACCCCCAGAGATCCCCGTCCCTGGCTCTGTGACTGACGATCACACCTACCTAGAGGACATGGCGGCCCCCAGACACACACGTCCCCCGCTGCGCATGCTCTCCGGGGAGAGAGGAAAGGGGAGGAGCTGACACCCCATCATTACCCCCAGAGATCCCCGTCCCTGGCTCTGTGACTGACGATCACACCTACCTGGAGGACATGGCGGCCCCCAGACACACACGTCCCCCGCTGCGCATGCTCTCCGGGGAGCAGGGAAAGGGGAGGAGCTGACACCCCATCATTACCCCCAGAGATCCCCGTCCCTGGCTCTGTGACTGACGATCACACCTACCTGGAGGATATGGCGGCCCCCAGACACACACGTCCCCCGCTGCACATGCTCTCCGGGGAGCAGGGAAAGGGGAGGAGCTGACACCCCATCATTACCCCCAGAGATCCCCGTCCCTGGCTCTGTGACTGACGATCACACCTACCCGGAGGACATGGCGGACCCCAGACACACACGTCCCCCGCTGCGCATGCTCTCCGGGGAAAGGGGAGGAGCTGACACCCCATCATTACCCCCAGAGATCCCCGTCCCTGGCTCTGTGACTGACGATCACACCTACCTGGAGGACATGGCGGCCCCCAGACACACACGTCCCCCGCTGCACATGCTCTCCGGGGAGAGAGGAAAGGGGAGGAGCTGACACTCCATCATTACACCCAGAGATCCCCGTCCCTGGCTCTGTGACTGACGATCACACCTACCTGGAGGACATGGCGGCCCCCAGACACACACGTCCCCCGCTGCGCATGCTCTCCGGGGAGAGAGGAAAGGGGAGGAGCTGACACCCCATCATTACCCCCAGAGATCCCCGTCCCTGGCTCTGTGACTGACGATCACACCTACCTGGAGGACATGGCGGCCCCCAGACACACACGTCCCCCGCTGCGCATGCTCTCCGGGGAGCAGGGAAAGGGGAGGAGCTGACACCCCATCATTACCCCCAGAGATCCCCGTCCCTGGCTCTGTGACTGACGATCACACCTACCCGGAGGACATGGCGGCCCCCAGACACACACGTCCCCCGCTGCGCATGCTCTCCGGGGAGAGAGGAAAGGGGAGGAGCTGACACCCCGTCATTACCCCCAGAGATCCCCGTCCCTGGCTCTGTGACTGACGATCACACCTACCTGGAGGATATGGCGGCCCCCAGACACACACGTCCCCCGCTGCACATGCTCTCCGGGGAGAGAGGAAAGGGGAGGAGCTGACACCCCATCATTACACCCAGAGATCCCCGTCCCTGGCTCTGTGACTGACGATCACACCTACCCGGAGGACATGGCGGCCCCCAGACACACACGTCCCCCGCTGCGCATGCTCTCCGGGGAGAGAGGAAAGGGGAGGAGCTGACACCCCATCATTACCCCCAGAGATCCCCGTCCCTGGCTCTGTGACTGACGATCACACCTACCTGGAGGATATGGCGGCCTCCAGACACACACGTCCCCCGCTGCGCATGCTCTCCGGGGAGTGGGGAAAGGGGAGGAGCTGACACCCCATCATTACACCCAGAGATCCCCGTCCCTGGCTCTGTGACTGACGATCACACCTACCTGGAGGACATGGCGGCCCCCAGACACACACGTCCCCCGCTGCGCATGCTCTCCGGGGAGTGGGGAAAGGGGAGGAGCTGACACCCCATCATTACCCCCAGAGATCCCCGTCCCTGGCTCTGTGACTGACGATCACACCTACCCGGAGGACATGGCGGCCCCCCAGACACACACGTCCCCCGCTGCGCATGCTCTCCGGGGAGAGAGGAAAGGGGAGGAGCTGACGCCCCATCATTACCCCCAGAGATCCCCGTCCCTGGCTCTGTGACTGACGATCACACCTACCTGGAGGACATGGCGGCCCCCAGACACACACGTCCCCCGCTGCACATGCTCTCCGGGGAGAGAGGAAAGGGGAGGAGCTGACACCCCATCATTACCCCCAGAGACCTCGGGGGGCCTCTCTGGAGAGACGGCAGCCGCTGTTGAGTGTCGGGTTGCAGGCACTATTTTTAGCGCAACAGGGACTGCAATCCGCCCCCCAATGTGAAAGGGGTCTAAATGAGGGCCATTCATTTCAGTGGGCGGGGCGTTGTTACAGCTCCTCCCACACCACCCCCAAAAAATGCTGCTTGGAGGACTTTTTCTAACATCCTGCAAGGGCCCCGCCCCCAATGTGAGCATCCATTGTACAGAATGGGAAACCGCCTGACTGCCCCAGTGTGAGTCTCCTTACGGACCAAAGTTCATCCCTTTCATCTAAAAGAACCCCCTGATACAATGTTTCCCTTTATCTCTCTGCACTGATACAATGTTTCTCTATCTCTCTGCACTGATACAATGTTTCTCTCTCTCTGCACTGATGCAATGTTTCTCTATCTCTCTGCACTGATACAATGTTTCTCTATCTCTCTGCACTGATACAATGTTTCTCTATCTCTCTGCACTGATACAATGTTTCTCTATCTCTCTGCACTGATACAATGTTTCTCCATCTCTCTGCACTGATACAATGTTTCTCTATCTCTCTGCACTGATACAATGTTTCTCTCTATCTCTCTGCACTGATACAATGTTTATAAACATTTCTCTGGCAGGTGAGTGATCAGTGATCGGCTCTTCTGCACTTGCATTAATGAATCGGGGGAAATTCTGCATAGAGATCGTGAGGTGGGGGAGGTGTTTGAATCATGATCACTATTTATTAGCGATGCACTGTACCGCTCTACCTCATTCCATTTAATGCATTGAGGTGAAAAACCTTCTTTGCTGCAGCCCCTCCCCCGGTCTCCTTCCAGTGATGAGCCTAGCTGCTCCAGCCACTGTCTCTGGTCCTCATTGGGTTGGGACCCCCTGTAGGATGATCGCAGTGATCCCGGGATGGTATCTGATGACTTATTCTCTGTATATTATAGATGGGCGTCAGGAGCGGGTGATGTTTGATAAGATCACGTCCCGCATACAGAAGCTCTGCTATGGCCTGAACCCCGAATTTGTGGACCCGGTGAGTACAATCTTTTATATCAATGTGTGGGGGGGGGGGGAATGTGTGACGGCATACTGGTTCTCTTTATTATACTGGTTACAGGGCTCTCCAGTCACCCCATCACTGTCCTGATTATTGGAGTGTCCCCCTATAATAGAATCCGTGTCTGGGGTGACCATGCTATAGGCCCCGTAACCTGAGGGGGGAGGGGGACCTCTTATCACAATTTGGATTAGCAGCAAGGATGGGAAGTGTTATAATGGGGGACTTTAATTATCCAGACTGGGCGGAGGGAACCACGCATTCATCCAAGGCTCGCCAGGTCCTAAATGTCTTGCAGGACAATTTCATGGGTCGGATGGTAGATGCACCAACTAGAAATAAAGCGTTACTAGATCTACTGATTACCAACAATACAGACCTGATCACTGATGTGGAAATACGGGGCAGTTTAGGAAACGGCGATCATCACAGGTCAATTGGCTTCAGTATAAATCACACAAATAGGAAACATAAGGGGAATACAAAGACACTGAATTTCGAAAGAGCCAACTTCCCTAAACTACGAACCTCACTAGAAGATATAAACTGGGATAAAATCTGAGGAACAAAGAACACGGAGGAGAGATGGTTTCGCTTTAAGAGAATATTAAATAAGGGCATTCATTAGCCAATGCATCCCATTGGATAACATTTTTTAGGAGCGAATAAAAGTCCTGGATGGCTTAACCCCAATGTAAAAATGCATATAAAAACAAAAGAAGGCCTTCAAAAAATACAAGGCTGAGGGATCATCAGCATTTCAACTGTACAAAGAATGCAACAAGAAATATAAGGGTGCAATCAGGGCGGCTAAGATAGAACACGAAAGACACATGGCGGAGGAGAGCAAAAAAAAATCCCAAGAAATTCTTTAAGTATGTAAACAGTAAAAAAGGGAGCACAGACCATATTGGCCCCATAAAGGATGAGGAAGGACATCGGGTTACAAAGGAGGGGGAGATGGTGAAGGTATTGAATTTATTCTTCTCCTCAGTCTTCATGAGGTAATCGGGGGGCTTCAGTAACCAAAACTGCAGTTTCTATCCTCATGACACATCACAGGAAGCACCTCCATGGCTAACAGAGGACAGAATTAGAAATAGACTTGGGAAACTTAACATTAATAAATCACCGGGACCAGATGGCTTGCACCCGAGGGTACTTGGGGAACTCAGGGAAGTAATTACTAGACCATTGTTCAGACCATTGTTCCTAATTTTTACTGACAGTCTACTGACTGGAATGGTACCAGCTGATTGGAGAAAAGCCAATGTAGCACCAATATTTAAAAAGGGCCCAAAATACATCCCTGGGAATTACAGAGCAGTCAGCCTAACATCAATAGTATGTAAGCTCTTGGAGGGGATGATAAGGGACTATACACAAGATTTTAGTAATGAGAACGGTATCATTAGCAGTAATCAGCATGGATTAATGAAGAATCGTTCTTCCCAAACCAATCTATTACCCTTCTATGAGGAGGTGAGCTGCCATCTAGATACAGGGAGCCCCGTAGATGTGGTGTATCCAGATAAAGGAAGGCCCGTAGATGTGATGTATCTAGATAAAGGAAGGCCCGTAGACGTGGTGTATCTGGATAAAGGAAGGTCCGTAGACGTGGTGTATCTGGATAAAGGAAGGTCCGTAGACGTGGTGTATCTAGATAAAGGAAGGCCCGTAGACGTGGTGTATCTGGATAAAGGAAGGCCCGTAGACGTGGTGTATCTGGATAAAGGAAGGTCCGTAGACGTGGTGTATCTAGATAAAGGAAGGCCCGTAGACGTGTATCTGGATAAAGGAAGGTCCGTAGACGTGGTGTATCTAGATAAAGGAAGGCCCGTAGACGTGGTGTATCTAGATAAAGGAAGGCCCGTAGACGTGGTGTATCTGGAGAAAGGAAGGCCCGTAGACGTGGTGTATCTGGAGAAAGGAAGGCCCGTAGACGTGGTGTATCTGGAGAAAGGAAGGTCCGTAGACGTGGTGTATCTAGATAAAGGAAGGCCCGTAGACGTGGTGTATCTGGATAAAGGAAGGTCCGTAGACGTGGTGTATCTGGATAAAGGAAGGTCCGTAGACGTGGTGTATCTGGATAAAGGAAGGTCCGTAGACGTGGTGTATCTGGATAAAGGAAGGTCCGTAGACGTGGTGTATCTAGATAAAGGAAGGCCCGTAGACGTGGTGTATCTGGATAAAGGAAGGCCCGTAGACGTGGTGTATCTGGATAAAGGAAGGTCCGTAGACGTGGTGTATCTGGATAAAGGAAGGCCCGTAGACGTGGTGTATCTGGATAAAGGAAGGCCCGTAGACGTGGTGTATCTGGATAAAGGAAGGCCCGTAGACGTGGTGTATCTGGATAAAGGAAGGCCCGTAGACGTGGTGTATCTGGATAAAGGAAGGCCCGTAGACGTGGTGTATCTAGATAAAGGAAGGCCCGTAGACGTGGTGTATCTGGATAAAGGAAGGTACGTAGATGTTGTGTATCTGGATAAAGGAAGGCCCGTAGACGTGGTGTATCTAGATAAAGGAAGGCCCGTAGACGTGGTGTATCTGGATTTTGCAAAAGTATTTGACACAGTTCCCTATAAACATTTACTGTGCAAAGTAAGGTCCGTTGGCATGGACCATATGGGTGAGCACATGGATTGAAAACTGGCTACAAGGGCGAGTTCAGAGGGTGGTGATAAAAGGGGGGTACTCATAGTGAGGGGATATGGTGTCGGTGTATACATGTATGTGGGAAGGGTCGGGGGAATTGGTGTCGGTGTATACATGTATGTGGGAAGGGTCGGGGGAATTGGTGTCGGTGTATACATGTATGTGGGAAGGTCGGGGGAATTGGTGTCGGTGTATACATGTATGTGGGAAGGGTCGGGGAATTGGTGTCGGTGTATACATGTATGTGGGAAGGGTCGGGGGATATGGTGTCGGTGTATACATGTATGTGGGAAGGGTCGGGGGAATTGGTGTCGGTGTATACATGTATGTGGGAAGGGTCGGGGGAATTGGTGTCGGTGTATACATGTATGTGGGAAGGGTCGGGGGAATTGGTGTCGGTGTATACATGTATGTGGGAAGGGTCGGGGGATATGGTGTCGGTGTATACATGTATGTGGGAAGGTCGGGGGAATTGGTGTCGGTGTATACATGTATGTGGGAAGGGTCGGGGGATATGGTGTCGGTGTATACATGTATGTGGGAAGGGTCGGGGGAATTGGTGTCGGTGTATACATGTATGTGGGAAGGTCGGGGGAATTGGTGTCGGTGTATACATGTATGTGGGAAGGGTCGGGGGGAATTGGTGTCGGTGTATACATGTATGTGGGAAGGGTCGGGGGTAAGGTGTCGGTGTATACATGTATGTGGGAAGGGTCGGGGGAATTGGTGTCGGTGTATACATGTATGTGGGAAGGGTCGGGGGAATTGGTGTCGGTGTATACATGTATGTGGGAAGGGTCGGGGGAATTGGTGTCGGTGTATACATGTATGTGGGAAGGGTCGGGGGAATTGGTGTCGGTGTATACATGTATGTGGGAAGGGTCGGGGGGCATTGGTGTCGGTGTATACATGTATGTGGGAAGGGTCGGGGGATATGGTGTCGGTGTATACATGTATGTGGGAAGGGTCGGGGGTAAGGTGTCGGTGTATACATGTATGTGGGAAGGGTCGGGGGAATTGGTGTCGGTGTATACATGTATGTGGGAAGGGTCGGGGGGAATTGGTGTCGGTGTATACATGTATGTGGGAAGGGTCGGGGGATATGGTGTCGGTGTATACATGTATGTGGGAAGGGTCGGGGGATATGGTGTCGGTGTATACATGTATGTGGGAAGGGTCGGGGGAATTGGTGTCGGTGTATACATGTATGTGGGAAGGGTCGGGGGATATGGTGTCGGTGTATACATGTATGTGGGAAGGGTCGGGGGAATTGGTGTCGGTGTATACATGTATGTGGGAAGGGTCGGGGGAATTGGTGTCGGTGTATACATGTATGTGGGAAGGGTCGGGGGAATTGGTGTCGGTGTATACATGTATGTGGGAAGGGTCGGGGGAATTGGTGTCGGTGTATACATGTATGTGGGAAGGGTCGGGGGAATTGGTGTCGGTGTATACATGTATGTGGGAAGGGTCGGGGGGAATTGGTGTCGGTGTATACAAGTATGTGGGAAGGGTCGGGGGAATTGGTGTCGGTGTATACATGTATGTGGGAAGGGTCGGGGGTAAGGTGTCGGTGTATACATGTATGTGGGAAGGGTCGGGGGTAAGGTGTCGGTGTATACATGTATGTGGGAAGGGTCGGGGGATATGGTGTCGGTGTATACATGTATGTGGGAAGGGTCGGGGGATATGGTGTCGGTGTATACATGTATGTGGGAAGGGTCGGGGGAATTGGTGTCGGTGTATACATGTATGTGGGAAGGGTCGGGGGATATGGTGTCGGTGTATACATGTATGTGGGAAGGGTCGGGGGTAAGGTGTCGGTGTATACATGTATGTGGGAAGGGTCGGGGGATATGGTGTCGGTGTATACATGTATGTGGGAAGGGTCGGGGGAATTGGTGTCGGTGTATACATGTATGTGGGAAGGGTCGGGGGTAAGGTGTCGGTGTATACATGTATGTGGGAAGGGTCGGGGGATATGGTGTCGGTGTATACATGTATGTGGGAAGGGTCGGGGGATATGGTGTCGGTGTATACATGTATGTGGGAAGGGTCGGGGGTAAGGTGTCGGTGTATACATGTATGTGGGAAGGGTCGGGGGAATTGGTGTCGGTGTATACATGTATGTGGGAAGGGTCGGGGGTAAGGTGTCGGTGTATACATGTATGTGGGAAGGGTCGGGGGATATGGTGTCGGTGTATACATGTATGTGGGAAGGGTCGGGGGAATTGGTGTCGGTGTATACATGTATGTGGGAAGGGTCGGGGGATATGGTGTCGGTGTATACATGTATGTGGGAAGGGTCGGGGGAATTGGTGTCGGTGTATACATGTATGTGGGAAGGGTCGGGGGAATTGGTGTCGGTGTATACATGTATGTGGGAAGGGTCGGGGGTAAGGTGTCGGTGTATACATGTATGTGGGAAGGGTCGGGGGAATTGGTGTCGGTGTATACATGTATGTGGGAAGGGTCGGGGAATTGGTGTCGGTGTATACATGTATGTGGGAAGGGTCGGGGGAATTGGTGTCGGTGTATACATGTATGTGGGAAGGGTCGGGGGATATGGTGTCGGTGTATACATGTATGTGGGAAGGGTCGGGGGAATTGGTGTCGGTGTATACATGTATGTGGGAAGGGTCGGGGGATATGGTGTCGGTGTATACATGTATGTGGGAAGGGTCGGGGGAATTGGTGTCGGTGTATACATGTATGTGGGAAGGGTCGGGGGAATTGGTGTCGGTGTATACATGTATGTGGGAAGGGTCGGGGGATTTGGTGTCGGTGTATACATGTATGTGGGAAGGGTCGGGGGTAAGGTGTCGGTGTATACATGTATGTGGGAAGGGTCGGGGGAATTGGTGTCGGTGTATACATGTATGTGGGAAGGGTCGGGGGATATGGTGTCGGTGTATACATGTATGTGGGAAGGGTCGGGGGATATGGTGTCGGTGTATACATGTATGTGGGAAGGGTCGGGGTAATTGGTGTCGGTGTATACATGTATGTGGGAAGGGTCGGGGGATATGGTGTCGGTGTATACATGTATGTGGGAAGGGTCGGGGGAATTGGTGTATACATGTATGTGGGAAGGGTCGGGGGAATTGGTGTCGGTGTATACATGTATGTGGGAAGGGTCGGGGGAATTGGTGTCGGTGTATACATGTATGTGGGAAGGGTCGGGGGATATGGTGTCGGTGTATACATGTATGTGGGAAGGGTCGGGGGAATTGGTGTCGGTGTATACATGTATGTGGGAAGGGTCGGGGGATATGGTGTCGGTGTATACATGTATGTGGGAAGGGTCGGGGGTAAGGTGTCGGTGTATACATGTATGTGGGAAGGGTCGGGGGAATTGGTGTATACATGTATGTGGGAAGGGTCGGGGGAATTGGTGTCGGTGTATACATGTATGTGGGAAGGGTCGGGGGAATTGGTGTCGGTGTATACATGTATGTGGGAAGGGTCGGGGGATATGGTGTCGGTGTATACATGTATGTGGGAAGGGTCGGGGGATATGGTGTCGGTGTATACATGTATGTGGGAAGGGTCGGGGGATATGGTGTCGGTGTATACATGTATGTGGGAAGGGTCGGGGGTAAGGTGTCGGTGTATACATGTATGTGGGAAGGGTCGGGGGTAAGGTGTCGGTGTATACATGTATGTGGGAAGGGTCGGGGGAATTGGTGTCGGTGTATACATGTATGTGGGAAGGGTCGGGGGATATGGTGTCGGTGTATACATGTATGTGGGAAGGGTCGGGGGATATGGTGTCGGTGTATACATGTATGTGGGAAGGGTCGGGGGAATTGGTGTCGGTGTATACATGTATGTGGGAAGGGTCGGGGGAATTGGTGTCGGTGTATACATGTATGTGGGAAGGGTCGGGGGTAAGGTGTTGGTGTATACATGTATGTGGGAAGGGTCGGGGGAATTGGTGTCGGTGTATACATGTATGTGGGAAGGGTCGGGGGAATTGGTGTCGGTGTATACATGTATGTGGGAAGGGTCGGGGGGAATTGGTGTCGGTGTATACATGTATGTGGGAAGGGTCGGGGGAATTGGTGTCGGTGTATACATGTATGTGGGAAGGGTCGGGGGGAATTGGTGTCGGTGTATACATGTATGTGGGAAGGGTCGGGGGGAATTGGTGTCGGTGTATACATGTATGTGGGAAGGGTCGGGGGATATGGTGTCGGTGTATACATGTATGTGGGAAGGGTCGGGGGATATGGTGTCGGTGTATACATGTATGTGGGAAGGGTCGGGGGTAAGGTGTCGGTGTATACATGTATGTGGGAAGGGTCGGGGGATATGGTGTCGGTGTATACATGTATGTGGGAAGGGTCGGGGGTAAGGTGTCGGTGTATACATGTATGTGGGAAGGGTCGGGGGGAATTGGTGTCGGTGTATACATGTATGTGGGAAGGGTCGGGGGAATTGGTGTCGGTGTATACATGTATGTGGGAAGGGTCGGGGGAATTGGTGTCGGTGTATACATGTATGTGGGAAGGGTCGGGGGAATTGGTGTCGGTGTATACATGTATGTGGGAAGGGTCGGGGGATATGGTGTCGGTGTATACATGTATGTGGGAAGGGTCGGGGGAATTGGTGTCGGTGTATACATGTATGTGGGAAGGGTCGGGGGATATGGTGTCGGTGTATACATGTATGTGGGAAGGGTCGGGGTAATTGGTGTCGGTGTATACATGTATGTGGGAAGGGTCGGGGGAATTGGTGTCGGTGTATACATGTATGTGGGAAGGGTCGGGGGTAAGGTGTCGGTGTATACATGTATGTGGGAAGGGTCGGGGGAATTGGTGTATACATGTATGTGGGAAGGGTCGGGGGAATTGGTGTCGGTGTATACATGTATGTGGGAAGGGTCGGGGGTAAGGTGTCGGTGTATACATGTATGTGGGAAGGGTCGGGGAATTGGTGTCGGTGTATACATGTATGTGGGAAGGGTCGGGGGAATTGGTGTCGGTGTATACATGTATGTGGGAAGGGTCGGGGGTAAGGTGTCGGTGTATACATGTATGTGGGAAGGGTCGGGGGAATTGGTGTCGGTGTATACATGTATGTGGGAAGGGTCGGGGGAATTGGTGTCGGTGTATACATGTATGTGGGAAGGTCGGGGGATATGGTGTCGGTGTATACATGTATGTGGGAAGGGTCGGGGGTAAGGTGTCGGTGTATACATGTATGTGGGAAGGGTCGGGGGTAAGGTGTCGGTGTATACATGTATGTGGGAAGGGTCGGGGGAATTGGTGTCGGTGTATACATGTATGTGGGAAGGGTCGGGGGATATGGTGTCGGTGTATACATGTATGTGGGAAGGGTCGGGGGATATGGTGTCGGTGTATACATGTATGTGGGAAGGGTCGGGGGATATGGTGTCGGTGTATACATGTATGTGGGAAGGGTCGGGGGTAAGGTGTCGGTGTATACATGTATGTGGGAAGGGTCGGGGGATATGGTGTCGGTGTATACATGTATGTGGGAAGGGTCGGGGGATATGGTGTCGGTGTATACATGTATGTGGGAAGGTCGGGGGAATTGGTGTCGGTGTATACATGTATGTGGGAAGGGTCGGGGGATATGGTGTCGGTGTATACATGTATGTGGGAAGGGTCGGGGGAATTGGTGTCGGTGTATACATGTATGTGGGAAGGGTCGGGGGATATGGTGTCGGTGTATACATGTATGTGGGAAGGGTCGGGGGATATGGTGTCGGTGTATACATGTATGTGGGAAGGGTCGGGGGAATTGGTGTCGGTGTATACATGTATGTGGGAAGGGTCGGGGGATATGGTGTCGGTGTATACATGTATGTGGGAAGGGTCGGGGGTAAGGTGTCGGTGTATACATGTATGTGGGAAGGGTCGGGGGAATTGGTGTATACATGTATGTGGGAAGGGTCGGGGGATATGGTGTCGGTGTATACATGTATGTGGGAAGGGTCGGGGAAATTGGTGTCGGTGTATACATGTATGTGGGAAGGGTCGGGGGATATGGTGTCGGTGTATACATGTATGTGGGAAGGGTCGGGGGAATTGGTGTCGGTGTATACATGTATGTGGGAAGGGTCGGGGGAATTGGTGTCGGTGTATACATGTATGTGGGAAGGGTCGGGGGTAAGGTGTCGGTGTATACATGTATGTGGGAAGGGTCGGGGGAATTGGTGTCGGTGTATACATGTATGTGGGAAGGGTCGGGGGGATATGGTGTCGGTGTATACATGTATGTGGGAAGGGTCGGGGGAATTGGTGTCGGTGTATACATGTATGTGGGAAGGGTCGGGGGAATTGGTGTCGGTGTATACATGTATGTGGGAAGGGTCGGGGGTAAGGTGTCGGTGTATACATGTATGTGGGAAGGGTCGGGGGAATTGGTGTCGGTGTATACATGTATGTGGGAAGGGTCGGGGGATATGGTGTCGGTGTATACATGTATGTGGGAAGGGTCGGGGGTAAGGTGTCGGTGTATACATGTATGTGGGAAGGGTCGGGGGAATTGGTGTATACATGTATGTGGGAAGGGTCGGGGGAATTGGTGTCGGTGTATACATGTATGTGGGAAGGGTCGGGGGTAAGGTGTCGGTGTATACATGTATGTGGGAAGGGTCGGGGGATATGGTGTCGGTGTATACATGTATGTGGGAAGGGTCGGGGGATATGGTGTCGGTGTATACATGTATGTGGGAAGGGTCGGGGGAATTGGTGTCGGTGTATACATGTATGTGGGAAGGGTCGGGGGATATGGTGTCGGTGTATACATGTATGTGGGAAGGGTCGGGGGATATGGTGTCGGTGTATACATGTATGTGGGAAGGGTCGGGGAATTGGTGTCGGTGTATACATGTATGTGGGAAGGGTCGGGGGATATGGTGTCGGTGTATACATGTATGTGGGAAGGGTCGGGGGAATTGGTGTCGGTGTATACATGTGTGTGGGAAGGGTCGGGGGGAATTGGTGTCGGTGTATACATGTATGTGGGAAGGGTCGGGGGGAATTGGTGTCGGTGTATACATGTATGTGGGAAGGGTCGGGGGATATGGTGTCGGTGTATACATGTATGTGGGAAGGGTCGGGGGATATGGTGTCGGTGTATACATGTATGTGGGAAGGGTCGGGGGATATGGTGTCGGTGTATACATGTATGTGGGAAGGGTCGGGGGAATTGGTGTCGGTGTATACATGTATGTGGGAAGGGTCGGGGGAATTGGTGTCGGTGTATACATGTATGTGGGAAGGGTCGGGGGAATTGGTGTCGGTGTATACATGTATGTGGGAAGGGTCGGGGGGAATTGGTGTCGGTGTATACATGTATGTGGGAAGGGTCGGGGGAATTGGTGTCGGTGTATACATGTATGTGGGAAGGGTCGGGGGAATTGGTGTCGGTGTATACATGTATGTGGGAAGGGTCGGGGGTAAGGTGTCGGTGTATACATGTATGTGGGAAGGGTCGGGGGAATTGGTGTCGGTGTATACATGTATGTGGGAAGGGTCGGGGGAATTGGTGTCGGTGTATACATGTATGTGGGAAGGGTCGGGGAATTGGTGTCGGTGTATACATGTATGTGGGAAGGGTCGGGGAATTGGTGTCGGTGTATACATGTATGTGGGAAGGGTCGGGGGGAATTGGTGTCGGTGTATACATGTATGTGGGAAGGGTCGGGGGAATTGGTGTCGGTGTATACATGTATGTGGGAAGGGTCGGGGAATTGGTGTCGGTGTATACATGTATGTGGGAAGGGTCGGGGGAATTGGTGTCGGTGTATACATGTATGTGGGAAGGGTCGGGGGATATGGTGTCGGTGTATACATGTATGTGGGAAGGGTCGGGGGGAATTGGTGTCGGTGTATACATGTATGTGGGAAGGGTCGGGGGAATTGGTGTCGGTGTATACATGTATGTGGGAAGGGTCGGGGGATATGGTGTCGGTGTATACATGTATGTGGGAAGGGTCGGGGGATATGGTGTCGGTGTATACATGTATGTGGGAAGGGTCGGGGGATATGGTGTCGGTGTATACATGTATGTGGGAAGGGTCGGGGGAATTGGTGTCGGTGTATACATGTATGTGGGAAGGGTCGGGGAATTGGTGTCGGTGTATACATGTATGTGGGAAGGGTCGGGGGAATTGGTGTCGGTGTATACATGTATGTGGGAAGGGTCGGGGGAATTGGTGTCGGTGTATACATGTATGTGGGAAGGGTCGGGGGGAATTGGTGTCGGTGTATACATGTATGTGGGAAGGGTCGGGGGAATTGGTGTCGGTGTATACATGTATGTGGGAAGGGTCGGGGGATATGGTGTCGGTGTATACATGTATGTGGGAAGGGTCGGGGGGAATTGGTGTCGGTGTATACATGTATGTGGGAAGGGTCGGGGGAATTGGTGTCGGTGTATACATGTATGTGGGAAGGTCGGGGGATATGGTGTCGGTGTATACATGTATGTGGGAAGGGTCGGGGGTAAGGTGTCGGTGTATACATGTATGTGGGAAGGGTCGGGGAATTGGTGTCGGTGTATACATGTATGTGGGAAGGGTCGGGGGAATTGGTGTCGGTGTATACATGTATGTGGGAAGGGTCGGGGGAATTGGTGTCGGTGTATACATGTATGTGGGAAGGGTCGGGGGATATGGTGTCGGTGTATACATGTATGTGGGAAGGGTCGGGGTAATTGGTGTCGGTGTATACATGTATGTGGGAAGGGTCGGGGGATATGGTGTCGGTGTATACATGTATGTGGGAAGGGTCGGGGGAATTGGTGTCGGTGTATACATGTATGTGGGAAGGGTCGGGGAATTGGTGTCGGTGTATACATGTATGTGGGAAGGGTCGGGGGAATTGGTGTCGGTGTATACATGTATGTGGGAAGGGTCGGGGGAATTGGTGTCGGTGTATACATGTATGTGGGAAGGGTCGGGGGAATTGGTGTCGGTGTATACATGTATGTGGGAAGGGTCGGGGGATATGGTGTCGGTGTATACATGTATGTGGGAAGGTCGGGGGTAAGGTGTCGGTGTATACATGTATGTGGGAAGGGTCGGGGGAATTGGTGTCGGTGTATACATGTATGTGGGAAGGGTCGGGGGGATATGGTGTCGGTGTATACATGTATGTGGGAAGGGTCGGGGGAATTGGTGTCGGTGTATACATGTATGTGGGAAGGGTCGGGGGAATTGGTGTCGGTGTATACATGTATGTGGGAAGGGTCGGGGGATATGGTGTCGGTGTATACATGTATGTG
The DNA here is from genome assembly GCA_029206835.1 of Rana muscosa. Taxonomy (NCBI): domain Eukaryota; kingdom Metazoa; phylum Chordata; class Amphibia; order Anura; family Ranidae; genus Rana; species Rana muscosa. The sequence continues at coordinate 1,128,237,313 of CM055117.1, forward strand.
GGAAGGGTCGGGGGAATTGGTGTCGGTGTATACATGTATGTGGGAAGGGTCGGGGGAATTGGTGTCGGTGTATACATGTATGTGGGAAGGGTCGGGGGATATGGTGTCGGTGTATACATGTATGTGGGAAGGTCGGGGGTAAGGTGTCGGTGTATACATGTATGTGGGAAGGGTCGGGGGAATTGGTGTCGGTGTATACATGTATGTGGGAAGGGTCGGGGGGATATGGTGTCGGTGTATACATGTATGTGGGAAGGGTCGGGGGAATTGGTGTCGGTGTATACATGTATGTGGGAAGGGTCGGGGGAATTGGTGTCGGTGTATACATGTATGTGGGAAGGGTCGGGGGTAAGGTGTTGGTGTATACATGTATGTGGGAAGGGTCGGGGGAATTGGTGTCGGTGTATACATGTATGTGGGAAGGGTCGGGGGAATTGGTGTCGGTGTATACATGTATGTGGGAAGGGTCGGGGGATATGGTGTCGGTGTATACATGTATGTGGGAAGGGTCGGGGGATAAGGTGTCGGTGTATACATGTATGTGGGAAGGGTCGGGGGGAATTGTATGTGGGAAGGGTCGGGGGGATATGATGTCGGTGTATACATGTATGTGGGAAGGGTCGGGGGATATGGTGTCGGTGTATACATGTATGTGGGAAGGGTCGGGGGATATGGTGTCGGTGTATACATGTATGTGGGAAGGGTCGGGGGATATGGTGTCGGTGTATACATGTATGTGGGAAGGGTCGGGGGAATTGGTGTCGGTGTATACATGTATGTGGGAAGGGTCGGGGGATATGGTGTCGGTGTATACATGTATGTGGGAAGGGTCGGGGGTAAGGTGTTGGTGTATACATGTATGTGGGAAGGGTCGGGGGAATTGGTGTCGGTGTATACATGTATGTGGGAAGGGTCGGGGGATATGGTGTCGGTGTATACATGTATGTGGGAAGGGTCGGGGGAATTGGTGTCGGTGTATACATGTATGTGGGAAGGGTCGGGGGAATTGGTGTCGGTGTATACATGTATGTGGGAAGGGTCGGGGGAATTGGTGTCGGTGTATACATGTATGTGGGAAGGTCGGGGGAATTGGTGTCGGTGTATACATGTATGTGGGAAGGGTCGGGGGATATGGTGTCGGTGTATACATGTATGTGGGAAGGGTCGGGGGAATTGGTGTCGGTGTATACATGTATGTGGGAAGGGTCGGGGGATATGGTGTCGGTGTATACATGTATGTGGGAAGGGTCGGGGGATATGGTGTCGGTGTATACATGTATGTGGGAAGGGTCGGGGGAATTGGTGTCGGTGTATACATGTATGTGGGAAGGGTCGGGGGATATGGTGTCGGTGTATACATGTATGTGGGAAGGGTCGGGGGATATGGTGTCGGTGTATACATGTATGTGGGAAGGGTCGGGGGAATTGGTGTCGGTGTATACATGTATGTGGGAAGGGTCGGGGGAATTGGTGTCGGTGTATACATGTATGTGGGAAGGGTCGGGGGAATTGGTGTCGGTGTATACATGTATGTGGGAAGGGTCGGGGGCATTGGTGTCGGTGTATACATGTATGTGGGAAGGGTCGGGGGAATTGGTGTCGGTGTATACATGTATGTGGGAAGGGTCGGGGGTAAGGTGTCGGTGTATACATGTATGTGGGAAGGGTCGGGGGATATGGTGTCGGTGTATACATGTATGTGGGAAGGGTCGGGGGAATTGGTGTCGGTGTATACATGTATGTGGGAAGGGTCGGGGGGAATTGTATGTGGGAAGGGTCGGGGGGATATGGTGTCGGTGTATACATGTATGTGGGAAGGGTCGGGGGTAAGGTGTCGGTGTATACATGTATGTGGGAAGGGTCGGGGGAATTGGTGTCGGTGTATACATGTATGTGGGAAGGGTCGGGGGAATTGGTGTCGGTGTATACATGTATGTGGGAAGGGTCGGGGGAATTGGTGTCGGTGTATACATGTATGTGGGAAGGGTCGGGGGATATGGTGTCGGTGTATACATGTATGTGGGAAGGGTCGGGGGTAAGGTGTCGGTGTATACATGTATGTGGGAAGGGTCGGGGGTAAGGTGTCGGTGTATACATGTATGTGGGAAGGGTCGGGGGAATTGGTGTCGGTGTATACATGTATGTGGGAAGGGTCGGGGGAATTGGTGTCGGTGTATACATGTATGTGGGAAGGGTCGGGGGAATTGGTGTCGGTGTATACATGTATGTGGGAAGGGTCGGGGGATATGGTGTCGGTGTATACATGTATGTGGGAAGGGTCGGGGGTAAGGTGTCGGTGTATACATGTATGTGGGAAGGGTCGGGGGTAAGGTGTCGGTGTATACATGTATGTGGGAAGGGTCGGGGGAATTGGTGTCGGTGTATACATGTATGTGGGAAGGGTCGGGGGATATGGTGTCGGTGTATACATGTATGTGGGAAGGGTCGGGGGATATGGTGTCGGTGTATACATGTATGTGGGAAGGGTCGGGGGAATTGGTGTCGGTGTATACATGTATGTGGGAAGGGTCGGGGGATATGGTGTCGGTGTATACATGTATGTGGGAAGGGTCGGGGGATATGGTGTCGGTGTATACATGCATGTGGGAAGGGTCGGGGGAATTGGTGTCGGTGTATACATGTATGTGGGAAGGGTCGGGGGAATTGGTGTCGGTGTATACATGTATGTGGGAAGGGTCGGGGGATAAGGTGTCGGTGTATACATGTATGTGGGAAGGGTCGGGTGGAATTGGTGTCGGTGTATACATGTATGTGGGAAGGGTCGGGGGATATGGTGTCGGTGTATACATGTATGTGGGAAGGGTCGGGGGAATTGGTGTCGGTGTATACATGTATGTGGGAAGGGTCGGGGGGTAAGGTGTCGGTGTATACATGTGTGTGGGAAGGGTCGGGGGGAATTGGTGTCGGTGTATACATGTATGTGGGAAGGGTCGGGGGAATTGGTGTCGGTGTATACATGTATGTGGGAAGGGTCGGGGGATATGGTGTCGGTGTATACATGTATGTGGGAAGGGTCGGGGGGAATTGGTGTCGGTGTATACATGTATGTGGGAAGGGTCGGGGGAATTGGTGTCGGTGTATACATGTATGTGGGAAGGGTCGGGGGAATTGGTGTCGGTGTATACATGTATGTGGGAAGGGTCGGGGGTAAGGTGTCGGTGTATACATGTGTGTGGGAAGGGTCGGGGGGAATTGGTGTCGGTGTATACATGTATGTGGGAAGGGTCGGGGGAATTGGTGTCGGTGTATACATGTATGTGGGAAGGGTCGGGGGATATGGTGTCGGTGTATACATGTATGTGGGAAGGGTCGGGGGATATGGTGTCGGTGTATACATGTATGTGGGAAGGGTCGGGGTAATTGGTGTCGGTGTATACATGTATGTGGGAAGGGTCGGGGGATATGGTGTCGGTGTATACATGTATGTGGGAAGGGTCGGGGGGTAAGGTGTCGGTGTATACATGTGTGTGGGAAGGGTCGGGGGGAATTGGTGTCGGTGTATACATGTATGTGGGAAGGGTCGGGGGAATTGGTGTCGGTGTATACATGTATGTGGGAAGGGTCGGGGGATATGGTGTCGGTGTATACATGTATGTGGGAAGGGTCGGGGGATATGGTGTCGGTGTATACATGTATGTGGGAAGGGTCGGGGGAATTGGTGTCGGTGTATACATGTATGTGGGAAGGGTCGGGGGAATTGGCGTCGGTGTATACATGTATGTGGGAAGGGTCGGGGGTAAGGTGTCGGTGTATACATGTATGTGGGAAGGGTCGGGGGAATTGGTGTCGGTGTATACATGTATGTGGGAAGGGTCGGGGGAATTGGTGTCGGTGTATACATGTATGTGGGAAGGTCGGGGGAATTGGTGTCGGTGTATACATGTATGTGGGAAGGGTCGGGGGATATGGTGTCGGTGTATACATGTATGTGGGAAGGGTCGGGGGAATTGGTGTCGGTGTATACATGTATGTGGGAAGGGTCGGGGGATATGGTGTCGGTGTATACATGTATGTGGGAAGGGTCGGGGGAATTGGTGTCGGTGTATACATGTATGTGGGAAGGGTCGGGGGATATGGTGTCGGTGTATACATGTATGTGGGAAGGGTCGGGGGGAATTGGTGTCGGTGTATACATGTATGTGGGAAGGGTCGGGGGTAAGGTGTCGGTGTATACATGTATGTGGGAAGGGTCGGGGGAATTGGTGTCGGTGTATACATGTATGTGGGAAGGGTCGGGGGAATTGGTGTCGGTGTATACATGTATGTGGGAAGGGTCGGGGGATATGGTGTCGGTGTATACATGTATGTGGGAAGGGTCGGGGGAATTGGTGTCGGTGTATACATGTATGTGGGAAGGGTCGGGGGAATTGGTGTCGGTGTATACATGTATGTGGGAAGGGTCGGGGGATATGGTGTCGGTGTATACATGTATGTGGGAAGGGTCGGGGTAATTGGTGTCGGTGTATACATGTATGTGGGAAGGGTCGGGGGATATGGTGTCGGTGTATACATGTATGTGGGAAGGGTCGGGGGAATTGGTGTCGGTGTATACATGTATGTGGGAAGGGTTGGGGGGTAAGGTGTCGGTGTATACATGTGTGTGGGAAGGGTCGGGGGGAATTGGTGTCGGTGTATACATGTATGTGGGAAGGGTCGGGGGAATTGGTGTCGGTGTATACATGTATGTGGGAAGGGTCGGGGGATATGGTGTCGGTGTATACATGTATGTGGGAAGGGTCGGGGGATATGGTGTCGGTGTATACATGTATGTGGGAAGGGTCGGGGGAATTGGTGTCGGTGTATACATGTATGTGGGAAGGGTCGGGGGAATTGGTGTCGGTGTATACATGTATGTGGGAAGGTCGGGGGAATTGGTGTCGGTGTATACATGTATGTGGGAAGGGTCGGGGGATATGGTGTCGGTGTATACATGTATGTGGGAAGGGTCGGGGGAATTGGTGTCGGTGTATACATGTATGTGGGAAGGGTCGGGGGATATGGTGTCGGTGTATACATGTATGTGGGAAGGGTCGGGGGAATTGGTGTCGGTGTATACATGTATGTGGGAAGGGTCGGGGGAATTGGTGTCGGTGTATACATGTATGTGGGAAGGGTCGGGGGGAATTGGTGTCGGTGTATACATGTATGTGGGAAGGGTCGGGGGAATTGGTGTCGGTGTATACATGTATGTGGGAAGGGTCGGGGGAATTGGTGTCGGTGTATACATGTATGTGGGAAGGGTCGGGGGATATGGTGTCGGTGTATACATGTATGTGGGAAGGGTCGGGGGATATGGTGTCGGTGTATACATGTATGTGGGAAGGGTCGGGGGAATTGGTGTCGGTGTATACATGTATGTGGGAAGGGTCGGGGGATATGGTGTCGGTGTATACATGTATGTGGGAAGGTCGGGGGTAAGGTGTCGGTGTATACATGTATGTGGGAAGGGTCGGGGGAATTGGTGTCGGTGTATACATGTATGTGGGAAGGGTCGGGGGGATATGGTGTCGGTGTATACATGTATGTGGGAAGGGTCGGGGGAATTGGTGTCGGTGTATACATGTATGTGGGAAGGGTCGGGGGAATTGGTGTCGGTGTATACATGTATGTGGGAAGGGTCGGGGGGATATGGTGTCGGTGTATACATGTATGTGGGAAGGGTCGGGGGAATTGGTGTCGGTGTATACATGTATGTGGGAAGGGTCGGGGGGATATGATGTCGGTGTATACATGTGTGTGGGAAGGGTCGGGGGTAAGGTGTTGGTGTATACATGTATGTGGGAAGGGTCGGGGGAATTGGTGTCGGTGTATACATGTATGTGGGAAGGGTCGGGGGAATTGGTGTCGGTGTATACATGTATGTGGGAAGGGTCGGGGGATATGGTGTCGGTGTATACATGTATGTGGGAAGGGTCGGGGGATATGGTGTCGGTGTATACATGTATGTGGGAAGGGTCGGGGGATATGGTGTCGGTGTATACATGTATGTGGGAAGGGTCGGGGGATAAGGTGTCGGTGTATACATGTATGTGGGAAGGGTCGGGGGGAATTGTATGTGGGAAGGGTCGGGGGGATATGATGTCGGTGTATACATGTATGTGGGAAGGGTCGGGGGATATGGTGTCGGTGTATACATGTATGTGGGAAGGGTCGGGGGATATGGTGTCGGTGTATACATGTATGTGGGAAGGGTCGGGGGATATGGTGTCGGTGTATACATGTATGTGGGAAGGGTCGGGGGAATTGGTGTCGGTGTATACATGTATGTGGGAAGGGTCGGGGGATATGGTGTCGGTGTATACATGTATGTGGGAAGGGTCGGGGGTAAGGTGTTGGTGTATACATGTATGTGGGAAGGGTCGGGGGAATTGGTGTCGGTGTATACATGTATGTGGGAAGGGTCGGGGGATATGGTGTCGGTGTATACATGTATGTGGGAAGGGTCGGGGGAATTGGTGTCGGTGTATACATGTATGTGGGAAGGGTCGGGGGAATTGGTGTCGGTGTATACATGTATGTGGGAAGGGTCGGGGGAATTGGTGTCGGTGTATACATGTATGTGGGAAGGTCGGGGGAATTGGTGTCGGTGTATACATGTATGTGGGAAGGGTCGGGGGATATGGTGTCGGTGTATACATGTATGTGGGAAGGGTCGGGGGAATTGGTGTCGGTGTATACATGTATGTGGGAAGGGTCGGGGGATATGGTGTCGGTGTATACATGTATGTGGGAAGGGTCGGGGGATATGGTGTCGGTGTATACATGTATGTGGGAAGGGTCGGGGGAATTGGTGTCGGTGTATACATGTATGTGGGAAGGGTCGGGGGATATGGTGTCGGTGTATACATGTATGTGGGAAGGGTCGGGGGATATGGTGTCGGTGTATACATGTATGTGGGAAGGGTCGGGGGAATTGGTGTCGGTGTATACATGTATGTGGGAAGGGTCGGGGGAATTGGTGTCGGTGTATACATGTATGTGGGAAGGGTCGGGGGAATTGGTGTCGGTGTATACATGTATGTGGGAAGGGTCGGGGGCATTGGTGTCGGTGTATACATGTATGTGGGAAGGGTCGGGGGAATTGGTGTCGGTGTATACATGTATGTGGGAAGGGTCGGGGGTAAGGTGTCGGTGTATACATGTATGTGGGAAGGGTCGGGGGATATGGTGTCGGTGTATACATGTATGTGGGAAGGGTCGGGGGAATTGGTGTCGGTGTATACATGTATGTGGGAAGGGTCGGGGGGAATTGTATGTGGGAAGGGTCGGGGGGATATGGTGTCGGTGTATACATGTATGTGGGAAGGGTCGGGGGTAAGGTGTCGGTGTATACATGTATGTGGGAAGGGTCGGGGGTAAGGTGTCGGTGTATACATGTATGTGGGAAGGGTCGGGGGTAAGGTGTCGGTGTATACATGTATGTGGGAAGGGTCGGGGGATATGGTGTCGGTGTATACATGTATGTGGGAAGGGTCGGGGGAATTGGTGTCGGTGTATACATGTATGTGGGAAGGGTCGGGGGAATTGGTGTCGGTGTATACATGTATGTGGGAAGGGTCGGGGGAATTGTATGTGGGAAGGGTCGGGGGAATTGGTGTCGGTGTATACATGTATGTGGGAAGGGTCGGGGGTAAGGTGTCGGTGTATACATGTATGTGGGAAGGGTCGGGGGTAAGGTGTCGGTGTATACATGTATGTGGGAAGGGTCGGGGGAATTGGTGTCGGTGTATACATGTATGTGGGAAGGGTCGGGGGATATGGTGTCGGTGTATACATGTATGTGGGAAGGGTCGGGGGATATGGTGTCGGTGTATACATGTATGTGGGAAGGGTCGGGGGATATGGTGTCGGTGTATACATGTATGTGGGAAGGGTCGGGGGTAAGGTGTCGGTGTATACATGTATGTGGGAAGGGTCGGGGGAATTGGTGTCGGTGTATACATGTATGTGGGAAGGGTCGGGGGAATTGGTGTCGGTGTATACATGTATGTGGGAAGGGTCGGGGGAATTGGTGTCGGTGTATACATGTATGTGGGAAGGGTCGGGGGATATGGTGTCGGTGTATACATGTATGTGGGAAGGGTCGGGGGATATGGTGTCGGTGTATACATGCATGTGGGAAGGGTCGGGGGAATTGGTGTCGGTGTATACATGTATGTGGGAAGGGTCGGGGGAATTGGTGTCGGTGTATACATGTATGTGGGAAGGGTCGGGGGATAAGGTGTCGGTGTATACATGTATGTGGGAAGGGTCGGGTGGAATTGGTGTCGGTGTATACATGTATGTGGGAAGGGTCGGGGGATATGGTGTCGGTGTATACATGTATGTGGGAAGGGTCGGGGGAATTGGTGTCGGTGTATACATGTATGTGGGAAGGGTCGGGGGGTAAGGTGTCGGTGTATACATGTGTGTGGGAAGGGTCGGGGGGAATTGGTGTCGGTGTATACATGTATGTGGGAAGGGTCGGGGGAATTGGTGTCGGTGTATACATGTATGTGGGAAGGGTCGGGGGGTAAGGTGTCGGTGTATACATGTGTGTGGGAAGGGTCGGGGGGAATTGGTGTCGGTGTATACATGTATGTGGGAAGGGTCGGGGGAATTGGTGTCGGTGTATACATGTATGTGGGAAGGGTCGGGGGATATGGTGTCGGTGTATACATGTATGTGGGAAGGGTCGGGGGTAAGGTGTCGGTGTATACATGTATGTGGGAAGGGTCGGGGGATATGGTGTCGGTGTATACATGTATGTGGGAAGGGTCGGGGGATATGGTGTCGGTGTATACATGTATGTGGGAAGGGTCGGGGGTAAGGTGTCGGTGTATACATGTATGTGGGAAGGGTCGGGGGATATGGTGTCGGTGTATACATGTATGTGGGAAGGGTCGGGGGAATTGGTGTCGGTGTATACATGTATGTGGGAAGGGTCGGGGGAATTGGTGTCGGTGTATACATGTATGTGGGAAGGGTCGGGGGTAAGGTGTCGGTGTATACATGTATGTGGGAAGGGTCGGGGGGAATTGGTGTCGGTGTATACATGTATGTGGGAAGGGTCGGGGGATATGGTGTCGGTGTATACATGTATGTGGGAAGGGTCGGGGAATTGGTGTCGGTGTATACATGTATGTGGGAAGGGTCGGGGATATGGTGTCGGTGTATACATGTATGTGGGAAGGGTCGGGGGATATGGTGTCGGTGTATACATGTATGTGGGAAGGGTCGGGGGATATGGTGTCGGTGTATACATGTATGTGGGAAGGGTCGGGGGTAAGGTGTCGGTGTATACATGTATGTGGGAAGGGTCGGGGGAATTGGTGTCGGTGTATACATGTATGTGGGAAGGGTCGGGGGATATGGTGTCGGTGTATACATGTATGTGGGAAGGGTCGGGGGATATGGTGTCGGTGTATACATGTATGTGGGAAGGTCGGGGGAATTGGTGTCGGTGTATACATGTATGTGGGAAGGGTCGGGGGATATGGTGTCGGTGTATACATGTATGTGGGAAGGGTCGGGGGATATGGTGTCGGTGTATACATGTATGTGGGAAGGGTCGGGGGGAATTGGTGTCGGTGTATACATGTATGTGGGAAGGGTCGGGGATATGGTGTCGGTGTATACATGTATGTGGGAAGGGTCGGGGGAATTGGTGTCGGTGTATACATGTATGTGGGAAGGGTCGGGGGAATTGGTGTCGGTGTATACATGTATGTGGGAAGGGTCGGGGGAATTGGTGTCGGTGTATACATGTATGTGGGAAGGGTCGGGGGAATTGGTGTCGGTGTATACATGTATGTGGGAAGGGTCGGGGGGAATTGGTGTCGGTGTATACATGTATGTGGGAAGGGTCGGGGGGAATTGGTGTCGGTGTATACATGTATGTGGGAAGGGTCGGGGGTAAGGTGTCGGTGTATACATGTATGTGGGAAGGGTCGGGGGAATTGGTGTCGGTGTATACATGTATGTGGGAAGGGTCGGGGGAATTGGTGTCGGTGTATACATGTATGTGGGAAGGGTCGGGGGATATGGTGTCGGTGTATACATGTATGTGGGAAGGGTCGGGGGAATTGGTGTCGGTGTATACATGTATGTGGGAAGGTCGGGGGAATTGGTGTCGGTGTATACATGTATGTGGGAAGGGTCGGGGGAATTGGTGTCGGTGTATACATGTATGTGGGAAGGGTCGGGGGAATTGGTGTCGGTGTATACATGTATGTGGGAAGGGTCGGGGGAATTGGTGTCGGTGTATACATGTATGTGGGAAGGGTCGGGGGAATTGGTGTCGGTGTATACATGTATGTGGGAAGGGTCGGGGGAATTGGTGTCGGTGTATACATGTATGTGGGAAGGGTCGGGGGATATGGTGTCGGTGTATACATGTATGTGGGAAGGGTCGGGGGAATTGGTGTCGGTGTATACATGTATGTGGGAAGGGTCGGGGGAATTGGTGTCGGTGTATACATGTATGTGGGAAGGGTCGGGGAATTGGTGTCGGTGTATACATGTATGTGGGAAGGGTCGGGGGAATTGGTGTCGGTGTATACATGTATGTGGGAAGGGTCGGGGGAATTGGTGTCGGTGTATACATGTATGTGGGAAGGGTCGGGGGTAAGGTGTTGGTGTATACATGTATGTGGGAAGGGTCGGGGGAATTGGTGTCGGTGTATACATGTATGTGGGAAGGGTCGGGGGAATTGGTGTCGGTGTATACATGTATGTGGGAAGGGTCGGGGGATATGGTGTCGGTGTATACATGTATGTGGGAAGGGTCGGGGGATAAGGTGTCGGTGTATACATGTATGTGGGAAGGGTCGGGGGGAATTGTATGTGGGAAGGGTCGGGGGGATATGGTGTCGGTGTATACATGTATGTGGGAAGGGTCGGGGGATATGGTGTCGGTGTATACATGTATGTGGGAAGGGTCGGGGGATATGGTGTCGGTGTATACATGTATGTGGGAAGGGTCGGGGGAATTGGTGTCGGTGTATACATGTATGTGGGAAGGGTCGGGGGATATGGTGTCGGTGTATACATGTATGTGGGAAGGGTCGGGGGAATTGGTGTCGGTGTATACATGTATGTGGGAAGGGTCGGGGGATATGGTGTCGGTGTATACATGTATGTGGGAAGGGTCGGGGGGATATGGTGTCGGTGTATACATGTATGTGGGAAGGGTCGGGGGAATTGGTGTCGGTGTATACATGTATGTGGGAAGGGTCGGGGGATATGGTGTCGGTGTATACATGTATGTGGGAAGGGTCGGGGGATATGGTGTCGGTGTATACATGTATGTGGGAAGGGTCGGGGGAATTGGTGTCGGTGTATACATGTATGTGGGAAGGTCGGGGGATATGGTGTCGGTGTATACATGTATGTGGGAAGGGTCGGGGGAATTGGTGTCGGTGTATACATGTATGTGGGAAGGGTCGGGGGAATTGGTGTCGGTGTATACATGTATGTGGGAAGGGTCGGGGGAATTGGTGTCGGTGTATACATGTATGTGGGAAGGGTCGGGGGATATGGTGTCGGTGTATACATGTATGTGGGAAGGGTCGGGGGGAATTGGTGTCGGTGTATACATGTATGTGGGAAGGGTCGGGGGTAAGGTGTCGGTGTATACATGTATGTGGGAAGGGTCGGGGGAATTGGTGTCGGTGTATACATGTATGTGGGAAGGGTCGGGGGAATTGGTGTCGGTGTATACATGTATGTGGGAAGGGTCGGGGGAATTGGTGTCGGTGTATACATGTATGTGGGAAGGGTCGGGGGAATTGGTGTCGGTGTATACATGTATGTGGGAAGGGTCGGGGGATATGGTGTCGGTGTATACATGTATGTGGGAAGGGTCGGGGGAATTGGTGTCGGTGTATACATGTATGTGGGAAGGGTCGGGGGGAATTGGTGTCGGTGTATACATGTATGTGGGAAGGGTCGGGGGATATGGTGTCGGTGTATACATGTATGTGGGAAGGGTCGGGGGAATTGGTGTCGGTGTATACATGTATGTGGGAAGGGTCGGGGGAATTGGTGTCGGTGTATACATGTATGTGGGAAGGGTCGGGGGAATTGGTGTCGGTGTATACATGTATGTGGGAAGGGTCGGGGGGAATTGGTGTCGGTGTATACATGTATGTGGGAAGGGTCGGGGGATATGGTGTCGGTGTATACATGTATGTGGGAAGGGTCGGGGGATATGGTGTCGGTGTATACATGTATGTGGGAAGGGTCGGGGGTAAGGTGTCGGTGTATACATGTATGTGGGAAGGGTCGGGGGATATGGTGTCGGTGTATACATGTATGTGGGAAGGGTCGGGGGAATTGGTGTCGGTGTATACATGTATGTGGGAAGGGTCGGGGGATATGGTGTCGGTGTATACATGTATGTGGGAAGGGTCGGGGGGAATTGGTGTCGGTGTATACATGTATGTGGGAAGGGTCGGGGGAATTGGTGTCGGTGTATACATGTATGTGGGAAGGGTCGGGGGAATTGGTGTCGGTGTATACATGTATGTGGGAAGGGTCGGGGGAATTGGTGTCGGTGTATACATGTATGTGGGAAGGGTCGGGGGAATTGGTGTCGGTGTATACATGTATGTGGGAAGGGTCGGGGGTAAGGTGTCGGTGTATACATGTATGTGGGAAGGGTCGGGGGAATTGGTGTCGGTGTATACATGTATGTGGGAAGGGTCGGGGGAATTGGTGTCGGTGTATACATGTATGTGGGAAGGGTCGGGGGTAAGGTGTCGGTGTATACATGTATGTGGGAAGGGTCGGGGGAATTGGTGTCGGTGTATACATGTATGTGGGAAGGGTCGGGGGATATGGTGTCGGTGTATACATGTATGTGGGAAGGGTCGGGGGAATTGGTGTCGGTGTATACATGTATGTGGGAAGGGTCGGGGGATATGGTGTCGGTGTATACATGTATGTGGGAAGGGTCGGGGGTAAGGTGTCGGTGTATACATGTATGTGGGAAGGGTCGGGGGAATTGGTGTCGGTGTATACATGTATGTGGGAAGGGTCGGGGGTAAGGTGTCGGTGTATACATGTATGTGGGAAGGGTCGGGGGAATTGGTGTCGGTGTATACATGTATGTGGGAAGGGTCGGGGGATATGGTGTCGGTGTATACATGTATGTGGGAAGGGTCGGGGGATATGGTGTCGGTGTATACATGTATGTGGGAAGGGTCGGGGGTAAGGTGTCGGTGTATACATGTATGTGGGAAGGGTCGGGGGAATTGGTGTCGGTGTATACATGTATGTGGGAAGGGTCGGGGGGAATTGGTGTCGGTGTATACATGTATGTGGGAAGGGTCGGGGGTAAGGTGTCGGTGTATACATGTATGTGGGAAGGGTCGGGGGAATTGGTGTCGGTGTATACATGTATGTGGGAAGGGTCGGGGGAATTGGTGTCGGTGTATACATGTATGTGGGAAGGGTCGGGGGAATTGGTGTCGGTGTATACATGTATGTGGGAAGGGTCGGGGGAATTGGTGTCGGTGTATACATGTATGTGGGAAGGGTCGGGGGAATTGGTGTCGGTGTATACATGTATGTGGGAAGGGTCGGGGGAATTGGTGTCGGTGTATACATGTATGTGGGAAGGGTCGGGGGATATGGTGTCGGTGTATACATGTATGTGGGAAGGGTCGGGGGATATGGTGTCGGTGTATACATGTATGTGGGAAGGGTCGGGGGAATTGGTGTCGGTGTATACATGTATGTGGGAAGGGTCGGGGGTAAGGTGTCGGTGTATACATGTATGTGGGAAGGGTCGGGGGTAAGGTGTCGGTGTATACATGTATGTGGGAAGGGTCGGGGGAATTGGTGTCGGTGTATACATGTATGTGGGAAGGGTCGGGGGATATGGTGTCGGTGTATACATATATGTGGGAAGGGTCGGGGGAATTGGTGTCGGTGTATACATGTATGTGGGAAGGGTCGGGGATATGGTGTCGGTGTATACATGTATGTGGGAAGGGTCGGGGGAATTGGTGTCGGTGTATACATGTATGTGGGAAGGGTCGGGGGATATGGTGTCGGTGTATACATGTATGTGGGAAGGGTCGGGGGATATGGTGTCGGTGTATACATGTATGTGGGAAGGGTCGGGGGAATTGGTGTCGGTGTATACATGTATGTGGGAAGGGTCGGGGGTAAGGTGTCGGTGTATACATGTATGTGGGAAGGGTCGGGGGAATTGGTGTCGGTGTATACATGTATGTGGGAAGGGTCGGGGGAATTGGTGTCGGTGTATACATGTATGTGGGAAGGGTCGGGGGATATGGTGTCGGTGTATACATGTATGTGGGAAGGGTCGGGGGAATTGGTGTCGGTGTATACATGTATGTGGGAAGGGTCGGGGGAATTGGTGTCGGTGTATACATGTATGTGGGAAGGGTCGGGGGATATGGTGTCGGTGTATACATGTATGTGGGAAGGGTCGGGGGAATTGGTGTCGGTGTATACATGTATGTGGGAAGGGTCGGGGGAATTGGTGTCGGTGTATACATGTATGTGGGAAGGGTCGGGGGAATTGGTGTCGGTGTATACATGTATGTGGGAAGGGTCGGGGGATATGGTGTCGGTGTATACATGTATGTGGGAAGGGTCGGGGGATATGGTGTCGGTGTATACATGTATGTGGGAAGGGTCGGGGGAATTGGTGTCGGTGTATACATGTATGTGGGAAGGGTCGGGGGATATGGTGTCGGTGTATACATGTATGTGGGAAGGGTCGGGGGAATTGGTGTCGGTGTATACATGTATGTGGGAAGGGTCGGGGGATATGGTGTCGGTGTATACATGTATGTGGGAAGGGTCGGGGGAATTGGTGTCGGTGTATACATGTATGTGGGAAGGGTCGGGGGATATGGTGTCGGTGTATACATGTATGTGGGAAGGGTCGGGGAATTGGTGTCGGTGTATACATGTATGTGGGAAGGGTCGGGGGATATGGTGTCGGTGTATACATGTATGTGGGAAGGGTCGGGGGAATTGGTGTCGGTGTATACATGTATGTGGGAAGGGTCGGGGGGTAAGGTGTCGGTGTATACATGTATGTGGGAAGGGTCGGGGGAATTGGTGTCGGTGTATACATGTATGTGGGAAGGGTCGGGGGATATGGTGTCTGTGTATACATGTATGTGGGAAGGGTCGGGGGATATGGTGTCGGTGTATACATGTATGTGGGAAGGGTCGGGGGAATTGGTGTCGGTGTATACATGTATGTGGGAAGGGTCGGGGGATATGGTGTCGGTGTATACATGTATGTGGGAAGGGTCGGGGGATATGGTGTCGGTGTATACATGTATGTGGGAAGGGTCGGGGAATTGGTGTCGGTGTATACATGTATGTGGGAAGGGTCGGGGGATATGGTGTCGGTGTATACATGTATGTGGGAAGGGTCGGGGGAATTGGTGTCGGTGTATACATGTATGTGGGAAGGGTCGGGGGATATGGTGTCGGTGTATACATGTATGTGGGAAGGGTCGGGGGAATTGGTGTCGGTGTATACATGTATGTGGGAAGGGTCGGGGAATTGGTGTCGGTGTATACATGTATGTGGGAAGGGTCGGGGGATATGGTGTCGGTGTATACATGTATGTGGGAAGGGTCGGGGGAATTGGTGTCGGTGTATACATGTATGTGGGAAGGGTCGGGGGATATGGTGTCGGTGTATACATGTATGTGGGAAGGGTCGGGGGATATGGTGTCGGTGTATACATGTATGTGGGAAGGGTCGGGGGATATGGTGTCGGTGTATACATGTATGTGGGAAGGGTCGGGGAATTGGTGTCGGTGTATACATGTATGTGGGAAGGGTCGGGGGAATTGGTGTCGGTGTATACATGTATGTGGGAAGGGTCGGGGGAATTGGTGTCGGTGTATACATGTATGTGGGAAGGGTCGGGGGGAATTGGTGTCGGTGTATACATGTATGTGGGAAGGGTCGGGGGGAATTGGTGTCGGTGTATACATGTATGTGGGAAGGGTCGGGGAATTGGTGTCGGTGTATACATGTATGTGGGAAGGGTCGGGGGAATTGGTGTCGGTGTATACATGTATGTGGGAAGGGTCGGGGGAATTGGTGTCGGTGTATACATGTATGTGGGAAGGGTCGGGGGATATGGTGTCGGTGTATACATGTATGTGGGAAGGGTCGGGGGAATTGGTGTCGGTGTATACATGTATGTGGGAAGGGTCGGGGGATATGGTGTCGGTGTATACATGTATGTGGGAAGGGTCGGGGGAATTGGTGTCGGTGTATACATGTATGTGGGAAGGGTCGGGGGATATGGTGTCTGTGTATACATGTATGTGGGAAGGGTCGGGGGATATGGTGTCGGTGTATACATGTATGTGGGAAGGGTCGGGGGAATTGGTGTCGGTGTATACATGTATGTGGGAAGGGTCGGGGGATATGGTGTCGGTGTATACATGTATGTGGGAAGGGTCGGGGAATTGGTGTCGGTGTATACATGTATGTGGGAAGGGTCGGGGGATATGGTGTCGGTGTATACATGTATGTGGGAAGGGTCGGGGGAATTGGTGTCGGTGTATACATGTATGTGGGAAGGGTCGGGGGATATGGTGTCGGTGTATACATGTATGTGGGAAGGGTCGGGGAATTGGTGTCGGTGTATACATGTATGTGGGAAGGGTCGGGGGATATGGTGTCGGTGTATACATGTATGTGGGAAGGGTCGGGGAATTGGTGTCGGTGTATACATGTATGTGGGAAGGGTCGGGGGGAATTGGTGTCGGTGTATACATGTATGTGGGAAGGGTCGGGGGAATTGGTGTCGGTGTATACATGTATGTGGGAAGGGTCGGGGGGAATTGGTGTCGGTGTATACATGTATGTGGGAAGGGTCGGGGGATATGGTGTCGGTGTATACATGTATGTGGGAAGGGTCGGGGAATATGGTGTCGGTGTATACATGTATGTGGGAAGGGTCGGGGGAATTGGTGTCGGTGTATACATGTATGTGGGAAGGGTCGGGGGAATTGGTGTCGGTGTATACATGTATGTGGGAAGGGTCGGGGGTAAGGTGTCGGTGTATACATGTATGTGGGAAGGGTCGGGGGAATTGGTGTCGGTGTATACATGTATGTGGGAAGGGTCGGGGGAATTGGTGTCGGTGTATACATGTATGTGGGAAGGGTCGGGGAATTGGTGTCGGTGTATACATGTATGTGGGAAGGGTCGGGGGATATGGTGTCGGTGTATACATGTATGTGGGAAGGGTCGGGGGAATTGGTGTCGGTGTATACATGTATGTGGGAAGGGTCGGGGAAATTGGTGTCGGTGTATACATGTATGTGGGAAGGGTCGGGGGTAAGGTGTCGGTGTATACATGTATGTGGGAAGGGTCGGGGGAATTGGTGTCGGTGTATACATGTATGTGGGAAGGGTCGGGGGGAATTGGTGTCGGTGTATACATGTATGTGGGAAGGGTCGGGGGGAATTGGTGTCGGTGTATACATGTATGTGGGAAGGGTCGGGGGATATGGTGTCGGTGTATACATGTATGTGGGAAGGGTCGGGGGAATTGGTGTCGGTGTATACATGTATGTGGGAAGGGTCGGGGGAATTGGTGTCGGTGTATACATGTATGTGGGAAGGGTCGGGGGATATGGTGTCAGTGTATACATGTATGTGGGAAGGGTCGGGGGAATTGGTGTCGGTGTATACATGTATGTGGGAAGGGTCGGGGGAATTGGTGTCGGTGTATACATGTATGTGGGAAGGGTCGGGGGATATGGTGTCGGTGTATACATGTATGTGGGAAGGGTCGGGGGATATGGTGTCGGTGTATACATGTATGTGGGAAGGGTCGGGGGAATTGGTGTCGGTGTATACATGTATGTGGGAAGGGTCGGGGGATATGGTGTCGGTGTATACATGTATGTGGGAAGGGTCGGGGGAATTGGTGTCGGTGTATACATGTATGTGGGAAGGGTCGGGGGGAATTGGTGTCGGTGTATACATGTATGTGGGAAGGGTCGGGGGAATTGGTGTCGGTGTATACATGTATGTGGGAAGGGTCGGGGGAATTGGTGTCGGTGTATACATGTATGTGGGAAGGGTCGGGGGTAAGGTGTCGGTGTATACATGTATGTGGGAAGGGTCGGGGGTAAGGTGTCGGTGTATACATGTATGTGGGAAGGGTCGGGGGGAATTGGTGTCGGTGTATACATGTATGTGGGAAGGGTCGGGGGAATTGGTGTCGGTGTATACATGTATGTGGGAAGGGTCGGGGGATATGGTGTCGGTGTATACATGTATGTGGGAAGGGTCGGGGGAATTGGTGTCGGTGTATACATGTATGTGGGAAGGGTCGGGGGAATTGGTGTCGGTGTATACATGTATGTGGGAAGGGTCGGGGGAATTGGTGTCGGTGTATACATGTATGTGGGAAGGGTCGGGGGAATTGGTGTCGGTGTATACATGTATGTGGGAAGGGTCGGGGTATGGTGTCGGTGTATACATGTATGTGGGAAGGGTCGGGGTATGGTGTCGGTGTATACATGTATGTGGGAAGGGTCGGGGTATGGTGTCGGTGTATACATGTATGTGGGAAGGGTCGGGGGATATGGTGTCGGTGTATACATGTATGTGGGAAGGGTCGGGGGAATTGGTGTCGGTGTATACATGTATGTGGGAAGGGTCGGGGGATATGGTGTCGGTGTATACATGTATGTGGGAAGGGTCGGGGGATATGGTGTCGGTGTATACATGTATGTGGGAAGGGTCGGGGGGAATTGGTGTCGGTGTATACATGTATGTGGGAAGGGTCGGGGGATATGGTGTCGGTGTATACATGTATGTGGGAAGGGTCGGGGGAATTGGTGTCGGTGTATACATGTATGTGGGAAGGGTCGGGGAATTGGTGTCGGTGTATACATGTATGTGGGAAGGGTCGGGGGAATTGGTGTCGGTGTATACATGTATGTGGGAAGGGTCGGGGTATGGTGTCGGTGTATACATGTATGTGGGAAGGGTCGGGGTATGGTGTCGGTGTATACATGTATGTGGGAAGGGTCGGGGGATATGGTGTCGGTGTATACATGTATGTGGGAAGGGTCGGGGGAATTGGTGTCGGTGTATACATGTATGTGGGAAGGGTCGGGGGATATGGTGTCGGTGTATACATGTATGTGGGAAGGGTCGGGGGATATGGTGTCGGTGTATACATGTATGTGGGAAGGGTCGGGGGAATTGGTGTCGGTGTATACATGTATGTGGGAAGGGTCGGGGGATATGGTGTCGGTGTATACATGTATGTGGGAAGGGTCGGGGGATATGGTGTCGGTGTATACATGTATGTGGGAAGGTCGGGGGAATTGGTGTCGGTGTATACATGTATGTGGGAAGGGTCGGGGGAATTGGTGTCGGTGTATACATGTATGTGGGAAGGGTCGGGGGAATTGGTGTCGGTGTATACATGTATGTGGGAAGGGTCGGGGGATATGGTGTCGGTGTATACATGTATGTGGGAAGGGTCGGGGGGAATTGGTGTCGGTGTATACATGTATGTGGGAAGGGTCGGGGGAATTGGTGTCGGTGTATACATGTATGTGGGAAGGGTCGGGGGAATTGGTGTCGGTGTATACATGTATGTGGGAAGGGTCGGGGGAATTGGTGTCGGTGTATACATGTATGTGGGAAGGGTCGGGGAATTGGTGTCGGTGTATACATGTATGTGGGAAGGGTCGGGGGAATTGGTGTATACATGTATGTGGGAAGGGTCGGGGGATATGGTGTCGGTGTATACATGTATGTGGGAAGGGTCGGGGGAATTGGTGTCGGTGTATACATGTATGTGGGAAGGGTCGGGGGAATTGGTGTCGGTGTATACATGTATGTGGGAAGGGTCGGGGGATATGGTGTCGGTGTATACATGTATGTGGGAAGGGTCGGGGGTAAGGTGTCGGTGTATACATGTATGTGGGAAGGGTCGGGGGAATTGGTGTATACATGTATGTGGGAAGGGTCGGGGGATATGGTGTCGGTGTATACATGTATGTGGGAAGGGTCGGGGGAATTGGTGTCGGTGTATACATGTATGTGGGAAGGGTCGGGGGAATTGGTGTCGGTGTATACATGTATGTGGGAAGGGTCGGGGGAATTGGTGTCGGTGTATACATGTATGTGGGAAGGGTCGGGGGAATTGGTGTCGGTGTATACATGTATGTGGGAAGGGTCGGGGGATATGGTGTCGGTGTATACATGTATGTGGGAAGGGTCGGGGGATATGGTGTCGGTGTATACATGTATGTGGGAAGGGTCGGGGGAATTGGTGTCGGTGTATACATGTATGTGGGAAGGGTCGGGGGAATTGGTGTCGGTGTATACATGTATGTGGGAAGGGTCGGGGGAATTGGTGTCGGTGTATACATGTATGTGGGAAGGGTCGGGGGTAAGGTGTCGGTGTATACATGTATGTGGGAAGGGTCGGGGGTAAGGTGTCGGTGTATACATGTATGTGGGAAGGGTCGGGGGAATTGGTGTCGGTGTATACATGTATGTGGGAAGGGTCGGGGGATATGGTGTCGGTGTATACATGTATGTGGGAAGGGTCGGGGGTAAGGTGTCGGTGTATACATGTATGTGGGAAGGGTCGGGGGTAAGGTGTCGGTGTATACATGTATGTGGGAAGGGTCGGGGGATATGGTGTCGGTGTATACATGTATGTGGGAAGGGTCGGGGGAATTGGTGTCGGTGTATACATGTATGTGGGAAGGGTCGGGGGTAAGGTGTCGGTGTATACATGTATGTGGGAAGGGTCGGGGGAATTGGTGTCGGTGTATACATGTATGTGGGAAGGGTCGGGGGATATGGTGTCGGTGTATACATGTATGTGGGAAGGGTCGGGGGTAAGGTGTCGGTGTATACATGTATGTGGGAAGGGTCGGGGGTAAGGTGTCGGTGTATACATGTATGTGGGAAGGGTCGGGGGATATGGTGTCGGTGTATACATGTATGTGGGAAGGGTCGGGGGAATTGGTGTCGGTGTATACATGTATGTGGGAAGGGTCGGGGGAATTGGTGTCGGTGTATACATGTATGTGGGAAGGGTCGGGGGAATTGGTGTCGGTGTATACATGTATGTGGGAAGGGTCGGGGGATATGGTGTCGGTGTATACATGTATGTGGGAAGGGTCGGGGGATATGGTGTCGGTGTATACATGTATGTGGGAAGGGTCGGGGGATATGGTGTCGGTGTATACATGTATGTGGGAAGGGTCGGGG
This sequence comes from Rana muscosa, assembly GCA_029206835.1. Taxonomy (NCBI): domain Eukaryota; kingdom Metazoa; phylum Chordata; class Amphibia; order Anura; family Ranidae; genus Rana; species Rana muscosa. Next base: position 1,128,258,590 of record CM055117.1, read on the forward strand.
GGAATTGGTGTCGGTGTATACATGTATGTGGGAAGGGTCGGGGGGATATGGTGTCGGTGTATACATGTATGTGGGAAGGGTCGGGGGATATGGTGTCGGTGTATACATGTATGTGGGAAAGGTCGGGGGAATTGGTGTCGGTGTATACATGTATGTGGGAAGGGTCGGGGGGAATTGGTGTCGGTGTATACATGTATGTGGGAAGGGTCGGGGGATATGGTGTCGGTGTATACATGTATGTGGGAAGGGTCGGGGGAATTGGTGTCGGTGTATACATGTATGTGGGAAGGGTCGGGGGAATTGGTGTCGGTGTATACATGTATGTGGGAAGGGTCGGGGGGAATTGGTGTCGGTGTATACATGTATGTGGGAAGGGTCGGGGAATTGGTGTCGGTGTATACATGTATGTGGGAAGGGTCGGGGGGAATTGGTGTCGGTGTATACATGTATGTGGGAAGGGTCGGGGGAATTGGTGTCGGTGTATACATGTATGTGGGAAGGGTCGGGGGGAATTGGTGTCGGTGTATACATGTATGTGGGAAGGGTCGGGGGAATTGGTGTCGGTGTATACATGTATGTGGGAAGGGTCGGGGGGAATTGGTGTCGGTGTATACATGTATGTGGGAAGGGTCGGGGGAATTGGTGTCTGTGTATACATGTATGTGGGAAGGGTCGGGGGAATTGGTGTCTGTGTATACATGTATGTGGGAAGGGTCGGGGGATATGGTGTCGGTGTATACATGTATGTGGGAAGGGTCGGGGGAATTGGTGTCGGTGTATACATGTATGTGGGAAGGGTCGGGGGAATTGGTGTCGGTGTATACATGTATGTGGGAAGGGTCGGGGGATATGGTGTCGGTGTATACATGTATGTGGGAAGGGTCGGGGGAATTGGTGTCGGTGTATACATGTATGTGGGAAGGGTCGGGGGATATGGTGTCGGTGTATACATGTATGTGGGAAGGGTCGGGGGAATTGGTGTCTGTGTATACATGTATGTGGGAAGGGTCGGGGGATATGGTGTCGGTGTATACATGTATGTGGGAAGGGTCGGGGGAATTGGTGTCGGTGTATACATGTATGTGGGAAGGGTCGGGGGAATTGGTGTCGGTGTATACATGTATGTGGGAAGGGTCGGGGGATATGGTGTCGGTGTATACATGTATGTGGGAAGGGTCGGGGGATATGGTGTCGGTGTATACATGTATGTGGGAAGGGTCGGGGGAATTGGTGTCGGTGTATACATGTATGTGGGAAGGGTCGGGGGAATTGGTGTCGGTGTATACATGTATGTGGGAAGGGTCGGGGAATTGGTGTCGGTGTATACATGTATGTGGGAAGGGTCGGGGGAATTGGTGTCGGTGTATACATGTATGTGGGAAGGGTCGGGGGGAATTGGTGTCGGTGTATACATGTATGTGGGAAGGGTCGGGGGAATTGGTGTCGGTGTATACATGTATGTGGGAAGGGTCGGGGGATATGGTGTCGGTGTATACATGTATGTGGGAAGGGTCGGGGGATATGGTGTCGGTGTATACATGTGTGGGAAGGGTCGGGGGGATTTGGTGTCGGTGTATACATGTATGTGGGAAGGGTCGGGGGGATATGGTGTCGGTGTATACATGTGTGGGAAGGGTCGGGGGGATTTGGTGTCGGTGTATACATGTATGTGGGAAGGGTCGGGGGATATGGTGTCGGTGTATACATGTATGTGGGAAGGGTCGGGGGATATGGTGTCGGTGTATACATGTATGTGGGAAGGGTCGGGGGAATTGGTGTCGGTGTATACATGTATGTGGGAAGGGTCGGGGGGATATGGTGTCGGTGTATACATGTATGTGGGAAGGGTCGGGGGTAAGGTGTCGGTGTATACATGTATGTGGGAAGGGTCGGGGGATATGGTGTCGGTGTATACATGTATGTGGGAAGGGTCGGGGGATATGGTGTCGGTGTATACATGTATGTGGGAAGGGTCGGGGGAATTGGTGTCGGTGTATACATGTATGTGGGAAGGGTCGGGGGAATTGGTGTTGGTGTATACATGTATGTGGGAAGGGTCGGGGGAATTGGTGTCGGTGTATACATGTATGTGGGAAGGGTCGGGGGTAAGGTGTCGGTGTATACATGTATGTGGGAAGGGTCGGGGGATATGGTGTCGGTGTATACATGTATGTGGGAAGGGTCGGGGGGTATGGTGTCGGTGTATACATGTATGTGGGAAGGGTCGGGGGAATTGGTGTCGGTGTATACATGTATGTGGGAAGGGTCGGGGAATTGGTGTCGGTGTATACATGTATGTGGGAAGGGTCGGGGGATATGGTGTCGGTGTATACATGTATGTGGGAAGGGTCGGGGGAATTGGTGTCGGTGTATACATGTATGTGGGAAGGGTCGGGGAATTGGTGTCGGTGTATACATGTATGTGGGAAGGGTCGGGGGAATTGGTGTCGGTGTATACATGTATGTGGGAAGGGTCGGGGGAATTGGTGTCGGTGTATACATGTATGTGGGAAGGGTCGGGGGAATTGGTGTCGGTGTATACATGTATGTGGGAAGGGTCGGGGGAATTGGTGTCGGTGTATACATGTATGTGGGAAGGGTCGGGGGAATTGGTGTCGGTGTATACATGTATGTGGGAAGGGTCGGGGGAATTGGTGTCGGTGTATACATGTATGTGGGAAGGGTCGGGGGATATGGTGTCGGTGTATACATGTATGTGGGAAGGGTCGGGGGAATTGGTGTCGGTGTATACATGTATGTGGGAAGGGTCGGGGAATTGGTGTCGGTGTATACATGTATGTGGGAAGGGTCGGGGGAATTGGTGTCGGTGTATACATGTATGTGGGAAGGGTCGGGGGAATTGGTGTCGGTGTATACATGTATGTGGGAAGGGTCGGGGGGAATTGGTGTCGGTGTATACATGTATGTGGGAAGGGTCGGGGGATATGGTGTCGGTGTATACATGTATGTGGGAAGGGTCGGGGGGAATTGGTGTCGGTGTATACATGTATGTGGGAAGGGTCGGGGAAATTGGTGTCGGTGTATACATGTATGTGGGAAGGGTCGGGGGATATGGTGTCGGTGTATACATGTATGTGGGAAGGGTCGGGGGAATTGGTGTCGGTGTATACATGTATGTGGGAAGGGTCGGGGGAATTGGTGTCGGTGTATACATGTATGTGGGAAGGGTCGGGGGAATTGGTGTCGGTGTATACATGTATGTGGGAAGGGTCGGGGGTAAGGTGTTGGTGTATACATGTATGTGGGAAGGGTCGGGGAATTGGTGTCGGTGTATACATGTATGTGGGAAGGGTCGGGGGAATTGGTGTCGGTGTATACATGTATGTGGGAAGGGTCAGGGGATATGGTGTCGGTGTATACATGTATGTGGGAAGGGTCGGGGAATTTGGTGTCGGTGTATACATGTATGTGGGAAGGGTCGGGGGAATTGGTGTCGGTGTATACATGTATGTGGGAAGGGTCGGGGGAATTGGTGTCGGTGTATACATGTATGTGGGAAGGGTCGGGGGTAAGGTGTCGGTGTATACATGTATGTGGGAAGGGTCGGGGGATATGGTGTCGGTGTATACATGTATGTGGGAAGGGTCGGGGGTAAGGTGTTGGTGTATACATGTATGTGGGAAGGGTCGGGGGAATTGGTGTCGGTGTATACATGTATGTGGGAAGGGTCGGGGGAATTGGTGTCGGTGTATACATGTATGTGGGAAGGGTCGGGGGGAATTGGTGTCGGTGTATACATGTATGTGGGAAGGGTCGGGGGGATATGGTGTCGGTGTATACATGTATGTGGGAAGGGTCGGGGAAATTGGTGTCGGTGTATACATGTATGTGGGAAGGGTCGGGGGAATTGGTGTCGGTGTATACATGTATGTGGGAAGGGTCGGGGGGATATGGTGTCGGTGTATACATGTATGTGGGAAGGGTCGGGGGAATTGGTGTCGGTGTATACATGTATGTGGGAAGGGTCGGGGGATATGGTGTCGGTGTATACATGTATGTGGGAAGGGTCGGGGAAATTGGTGTCGGTGTATACATGTATGTGGGAAGGGTCGGGGGAATTGGTGTCGGTGTATACATGTATGTGGGAAGGGTCGGGGGAATTGGTGTCGGTGTATACATGTATGTGGGAAGGGTCGGGGAATTGGTGTCGGTGTATACATGTATGTGGGAAGGGTCGGGGGATATGGTGTCGGTGTATACATGTATGTGGGAAGGGTCGGGGGAATTGGTGTCGGTGTATACATGTATGTGGGAAGGGTCGGGGGAATTGGTGTCGGTGTATACATGTATGTGGGAAGGGTCGGGGGAATTGGTGTCGGTGTATACATGTATGTGGGAAGGGTCGGGGGAATTGGTGTCGGTGTATACATGTATGTGGGAAGGGTCGGGGGATATGGTGTCGGTGTATACATGTATGTGGGAAGGGTCGGGGGAATTGGTGTTGGTGTATACATGTATGTGGGAAGGGTCGGGGGAATTGGTGTCGGTGTATACATGTATGTGGGAAGGGTCGGGGGAATTGGTGTCGGTGTATACATGTATGTGGGAAGGGTCGGGGGATATGGTGTCGGTGTATACATGTATGTGGGAAGGGTCGGGGGAATTGGTGTCGGTGTATACATGTATGTGGGAAGGGTCGGGGGATATGGTGTCGGTGTATACATGTATGTGGGAAGGGTCGGGGGGTAAGGTGTCGGTGTATACATGTATGTGGGAAGGGTCGGGGGGATATGGTGTCGGTGTATACATGTATGTGGGAAGGGTCGGGGGATATGGTGTCGGTGTATACATGTATGTGGGAAGGGTCGGGGGAATTGGTGTCGGTGTATACATGTATGTGGGAAGGGTCGGGGGTAAGGTGTCGGTGTATACATGTATGTGGGAAGGGTCGGGGGAATTGGTGTCGGTGTATACATGTATGTGGGAAGGGTCGGGGGATATGGTGTCGGTGTATACATGTATGTGGGAAGGGTCGGGGGGATATGGTGTCGGTGTATACATGTATGTGGGAAGGGTCGGGGGGATATGGTGTCGGTGTATACATGTATGTGGGAAGGGTCGGGGGAATTGGTGTCGGTGTATACATGTATGTGGGAAGGGTCGGGGAATTGGTGTCGGTGTATACATGTATGTGGGAAGGGTCGGGGGAATTGGTGTCGGTGTATACATGTATGTGGGAAGGGTCGGGGGGATATGGTGTCGGTGTATACATGTATGTGGGAAGGGTCGGGGGGATATGGTGTCGGTGTATACATGTATGTGGGAAGGGTCGGGGGAATTGGTGTCGGTGTATACATGTATGTGGGAAGGGTCGGGGGATATGGTGTCGGTGTATACATGTATGTGGGAAGGGTCGGGGGATATGGTGTCGGTGTATACATGTATGTGGGAAGGGTCGGGGGGAATTGGTGTCGGTGTATACATGTATGTGGGAAGGGTCGGGGGAATTGGTGTCGGTGTATACATGTATGTGGGAAGGGTCGGGGGAATTGGTGTCGGTGTATACATGTATGTGGGAAGGGTCGGGGGAATTGGTGTCGGTATATACATGTATGTGGGAAGGGTCGGGGGAATTGGTGTCGGTGTATACATGTATGTGGGAAGGGTCGGGGGAATTGGTGTCGGTGTATACATGTATGTGGGAAGGGTCGGGGGGAATTGGTGTCGGTGTATACATGTATGTGGGAAGGGTCGGGGGAATTGGTGTCGGTGTATACATGTATGTGGGAAGGGTCGGGGGATATGGTGTCGGTGTATACATGTATGTGGGAAGGGTCGGGGGTAAGGTGTCGGTGTATACATGTATGTGGGAAGGGTCGGGGGTAAGGTGTCGGTGTATACATGTATGTGGGAAGGGTCGGGGGAATTGGTGTCGGTGTATACATGTATGTGGGAAGGGTCGGGGGATATGGTGTCGGTGTATACATGTATGTGGGAAGGGTCGGGGGAATTGGTGTCGGTGTATACATGTATGTGGGAAGGGTCGGGGGATATGGTGTCGGTGTATACATGTATGTGGGAAGGGTCGGGGGTAAGGTGTCGGTGTATACATGTATGTGGGAAGGGTCGGGGGATATGGTGTCGGTGTATACATGTATGTGGGAAGGGTCGGGGGATATGGTGTCGGTGTATACATGTATGTGGGAAGGGTCGGGGGAATTGGTGTCGGTGTATACATGTATGTGGGAAGGGTCGGGGGTAAGGTGTCGGTGTATACATGTATGTGGGAAGGGTCGGGGGGAATTGGTGTCGGTGTATACATGTATGTGGGAAGGGTCGGGGGAATTGGTGTCGGTGTATACATGTATGTGGGAAGGGTCGGGGGAATTGGTGTCGGTGTATACATGTATGTGGGAAGGGTCGGGGGAATTGGTGTCGGTGTATACATGTATGTGGGAAGGGTCGGGGGATATGGTGTCGGTGTATACATGTATGTGGGAAGGGTCGGGGGAATTGGTGTCGGTGTATACATGTATGTGGGAAGGGTCGGGGGAATTGGTGTCGGTGTATACATGTATGTGGGAAGGGTCGGGGAATTGGTGTCGGTGTATACATGTATGTGGGAAGGGTCGGGGAATTGGTGTCGGTGTATACATGTATGTGGGAAGGGTCGGGGGAATTGGTGTCGGTGTATACATGTATGTGGGAAGGGTCGGGGGATATGGTGTCGGTGTATACATGTATGTGGGAAGGGTCGGGGGATATGGTGTCGGTGTATACATGTATGTGGGAAGGGTCGGGGGATATGGTGTCGGTGTATACATGTATGTGGGAAGGGTCGGGGGATATGGTGTCGGTGTATACATGTATGTGGGAAGGGTCGGGGGTAAGGTGTCGGTGTATACATGTATGTGGGAAGGGTCGGGGGATATGGTGTCGGTGTATACATGTATGTGGGAAGGGTCGGGGGAATTGGTGTCGGTGTATACATGTATGTGGGAAGGGTCGGGGGAATTTGTGTCGGTGTATACATGTATGTGGGAAGGGTCGGGGGAATTGGTGTCGGTGTATACATGTATGTGGGAAGGGTCGGGGGAATTGGTGTCGGTGTATACATGTATGTGGGAAGGGTCGGGGGAATTGGTGTCGGTGTATACATGTATGTGGGAAGGGTCGGGGATATGGTGTCGGTGTATACATGTATGTGGGAAGGGTCGGGGGAATTGGTGTCGGTGTATACATGTATGTGGGAAGGGTCGGGGGAATTGGTGTCGGTGTATACATGTATGTGGGAAGGGTCGGGGGATAAGGTGTCGGTGTATACATGTATGTGGGAAGGGTCGGGGGTAAGGTGTCGGTGTATACATGTATGTGGGAAGGGTCGGGGGAATTGGTGTCGGTGTATACATGTATGTGGGAAGGGTCGGGGGATATGGTGTCGGTGTATACATGTATGTGGGAAGGGTCGGGGGATATGGTGTCGGTGTATACATGTATGTGGGAAGGGTCGGGGGAATTGGTGTCGGTGTATACATGTATGTGGGAAGGGTCGGGGGAATTGGTGTCGGTGTATACATGTATGTGGGAAGGGTCGGGGGAATTGGTGTCGGTGTATACATGTATGTGGGAAGGGTCGGGGGAATTGGTGTCGGTGTATACATGTATGTGGGAAGGGTCGGGGGGATTTGGTGTCGGTGTATACATGTATGTGGGAAGGGTCGGGGGATATGGTGTCGGTGTATACATGTATGTGGGAAGGGTCGGGGGATATGGTGTCGGTGTATACATGTATGTGGGAAGGGTCGGGGGAATTGGTGTATACATGTATGTGGGAAGGGTCGGGGGAATTGGTGTCGGTGTATACATGTATGTGGGAAGGGTCGGTGGTAAGGTGTCGGTGTATACATGTATGTGGGAAGGGTCGGGGGGAATTGGTGTCGGTGTATACATGTATGTGGGAAGGGTCGGGGGATATGGTGTCGGTGTATACATGTATGTGGGAAGGGTCGGGGGAATTGGTGTCGGTGTATACATGTATGTGGGAAGGGTCGGGGGATATGGTGTCGGTGTATACATGTATGTGGGAAGGGTCGGGGGAATTGGTGTCGGTGTATACATGTATGTGGGAAGGGTCGGGGGATATGGTGTCGGTGTATACATGTATGTGGGAAGGGTCGGGGGAATTGGTGTCGGTGTATACATGTATGTGGGAAGGGTCGGGGGATATGGTGTCGGTGTATACATGTATGTGGGAAGGGTCGGGGGGAATTGGTGTCGGTGTATACATGTATGTGGGAAGGGTCGGGGGATATGGTGTCGGTGTATACATGTATGTGGGAAGGGTCGGGGGAATTGGTGTCGGTGTATACATGTATGTGGGAAGGGTCGGGGGATATGGTGTCGGTGTATACATGTATGTGGGAAGGGTCGGGGGAATTGGTGTCGGTGTATACATGTATGTGGGAAGGGTCGGGGGATATGGTGTCGGTGTATACATGTATGTGGGAAGGGTCGGGGGATATGGTGTCGGTGTATACATGTATGTGGGAAGGGTCGGGGGAATTGGTGTCGGTGTATACATGTATGTGGGAAGGGTCGGGGGATATGGTGTCGGTGTATACATGTATGTGGGAAGGGTCGGGGGAATTGGTGTCGATGTATACATGTATGTGGGAAGGGTCGGGGGATATGGTGTCGGTGTATACATGTATGTGGGAAGGGTCGGGGGGATATGGTGTCGGTGTATACATGTATGTGGGAAGGGTCGGGGGAATTGGTGTCTGTGTATACATGTATGTGGGAAGGGTCGGGGGGAATTGGTGTCTGTGTATACATGTATGTGGGAAGGGTCGGGGGAATTGGTGTCGGTGTATACATGTATGTGGGAAGGGTCGGGGGTAAGGTGTCGGTGTATACATGTATGTGGGAAGGGTCGGGGGATAAGGTGTCGGTGTATACATGTATGTGGGAAGGGTCGGGGGATAAGGTGTCGGTGTATACATGTATGTGGGAAGGGTCGGGGGAATTGGTGTCGGTGTATACATGTATGTGGGAAGGGTCGGGGGATATGGTGTCGGTGTATACATGTATGTGGGAAGGGTCGGGGGTAAGGTGTCGGTGTATACATGTATGTGGGAAGGGTCGGGGGAATTGGTGTCGGTGTATACATGTATGTGGGAAGGGTCGGGGGAATTGGTGTCGGTGTATACATGTATGTGGGAAGGGTCGGGGGAATTGGTGTCGGTGTATACATGTATGTGGGAAGGGTCGGGGGATATGGTGTCGGTGTATACATGTATGTGGGAAGGGTCGGGGGGAATTGGTGTCGGTGTATACATGTATGTGGGAAGGGTCGGGGGTAAGGTGTCGGTGTATACATGTATGTGGGAAGGGTCGGGGGATATGGTGTCGGTGTATACATGTATGTGGGAAGGGTCGGGGGAATTGGTGTCGGTGTATACATGTATGTGGGAAGGGTCGGGGGAATTGGTGTCGGTGTATACATGTATGTGGGAAGGTCGGGGGAATTGGTGTCGGTGTATACATGTATGTGGGAAGGGTCGGGGGGATATGGTGTCGGTGTATACATGTATGTGGGAAGGTCGGGGGATATGGTGTCGGTGTATACATGTATGTGGGAAGGGTCGGGGGATATGGTGTCGGTGTATACATGTATGTGGGAAGGGTCGGGGGAATTGGTGTCGGTGTATACATGTATGTGGGAAGGGTCGGGGGATATGGTGTCGGTGTATACATGTATGTGGGAAGGGTCGGGGGGAATTGGTGTCGGTGTATACATGTATGTGGGAAGGGTCGGGGGTAAGGTGTCGGTGTATACATGTATGTGGGAAGGGTCGGGGGTAAGGTGTCGGTGTATACATGTATGTGGGAAGGGTCGGGGAATTGGTGTCGGTGTATACATGTATGTGGGAAGGGTCGGGGGAATTGGTGTCGGTGTATACATGTATGTGGGAAGGGTCGGGGAATTGGTGTCGGTGTATACATGTATGTGGGAAGGGTCGGGGGAATTGGTGTCGGTGTATACATGTATGTGGGAAGGGTCGGGGGAATTGGTGTCGGTGTATACATGTATGTGGGAAGGGTCGGGGAATTGGTGTCGGTGTATACATGTATGTGGGAAGGGTCGGGGGAATTGGTGTCGGTGTATACATGTATGTGGGAAGGGTCGGGGGATATGGTGTCGGTGTATACATGTATGTGGGAAGGGTCGGGGGATATGGTGTCGGTGTATACATGTATGTGGGAAGGGTCGGGGGTAAGGTGTCGGTGTATACATGTATGTGGGAAGGGTCGGGGGAATTGGTGTATACATGTATGTGGGAAGGGTCGGGGGAATTGGTGTCGGTGTATACATGTATGTGGGAAGGGTCGGGGGATATGGTGTCGGTGTATACATGTATGTGGGAAGGGTCGGGGGAATTGGTGTCGGTGTATACATGTATGTGGGAAGGGTCGGGGGATATGGTGTCGGTGTATACATGTATGTGGGAAGGGTCGGGGGATATGGTGTCGGTGTATACATGTATGTGGGAAGGGTCGGGGGAATTGGTGTCGGTGTATACATGTATGTGGGAAGGGTCGGGGGATATGGTGTCGGTGTATACATGTATGTGGGAAGGGTCGGGGGAATTGGTGTCGGTGTATACATGTATGTGGGAAGGGTCGGGGGATATGGTGTCGGTGTATACATGTATGTGGGAAGGGTCGGGGAATTGGTGTCGGTGTATACATGTATGTGGGAAGGGTCGGGGGGAATTGGTGTCGGTGTATACATGTATGTGGGAAGGGTCGGGGGAATTGGTGTCGGTGTATACATGTATGTGGGAAGGGTCGGGGGAATTGGTGTCGGTGTATACATGTATGTGGGAAGGGTCGGGGGATATGGTGTCGGTGTATACATGTATGTGGGAAGGGTCGGGGGAATTGGTGTCGGTGTATACATGTATGTGGGAAGGGTCGGGGGAATTGGTGTCGGTGTATACATGTATGTGGGAAGGGTCGGGGGATATGGTGTCGGTGTATACATGTATGTGGGAAGGGTCGGGGGATATGGTGTCGGTGTATACATGTATGTGGGAAGGGTCGGGGGATATGGTGTCGGTGTATACATGTATGTGGGAAGGGTCGGGGAATTGGTGTCGGTGTATACATGTATGTGGGAAGGGTCGGGGAATTGGTGTCGGTGTATACATGTATGTGGGAAGGGTCGGGGGAATTGGTGTCGGTGTATACATGTATGTGGGAAGGGTCGGGGGAATTGGTGTCGGTGTATACATGTATGTGGGAAGGGTCGGGGGAATTGGTGTCGGTGTATACATGTATGTGGGAAGGTCGGGGGATATGGTGTCGGTGTATACATGTATGTGGGAAGGGTCGGGGGAATTGGTGTCGGTGTATACATGTATGTGGGAAGGGTCGGGGGAATTGGTGTCAGTGTATACATGTATGTGGGAAGGGTCGGGGGGAATTGGTGTCGGTGTATACATGTATGTGGGAAGGGTCGGGGAATTGGTGTCGGTGTATACATGTATGTGGGAAGGGTCGGGGAATTGGTGTCGGTGTATACATGTATGTGGGAAGGGTCGGGGAATTGGTGTCGGTGTATACATGTATGTGGGAAGGGTCGGGGGAATTGGTGTCGGTGTATACATGTATGTGGGAAGGGTCGGGGGATATGGTGTCGGTGTATACATGTATGTGGGAAGGGTCGGGGGAATTGGTGTCGGTGTATACATGTATGTGGGAAGGGTCGGGGGATATGGTGTCGGTGTATACATGTATGTGGGAAGGGTCGGGGGAATTGGTGTCGGTGTATACATGTATGTGGGAAGGGTCGGGGGATATGGTGTCGGTGTATACATGTATGTGGGAAGGGTCGGGGGGAATTGGTGTCGGTGTATACATGTATGTGGGAAGGGTCGGGGGAATTGGTGTCGGTGTATACATGTATGTGGGAAGGGTCGGGGGTAAGGTGTCGGTGTATACATGTATGTGGGAAGGGTCGGGGGATATGGTGTCGGTGTATACATGTATGTGGGAAGGGTCGGGGGAATTGGTGTCGGTGTATACATGTATGTGGGAAGGGTCGGGGGATATGGTGTCGGTGTATACATGTATGTGGGAAGGGTCGGGGGAATTGGTGTCGGTGTATACATGTATGTGGGAAGGGTCGGGGGATATGGTGTCGGTGTATACATGTATGTGGGAAGGGTCGGGGGGAATTGGTGTCGGTGTATACATGTATGTGGGAAGGGTCGGGGGAATTGGTGTCGGTGTATACATGTATGTGGGAAGGTCGGGGGATATGGTGTCGGTGTATACATGTATGTGGGAAGGGTCGGGGGAATTGGTGTCGGTGTATACATGTATGTGGGAAGGGTCGGGGAATTGGTGTCGGTGTATACATGTATGTGGGAAGGGTCGGGGAATTGGTGTCGGTGTATACATGTATGTGGGAAGGGTCGGGGGAATTGGTGTCGGTGTATACATGTATGTGGGAAGGGTCGGGGGAATTGGTGTCGGTGTATACATGTATGTGGGAAGGGTCGGGGGATATGGTGTCGGTGTATACATGTATGTGGGAAGGGTCGGGGGAATTGGTGTCGGTGTATACATGTATGTGGGAAGGGTCGGGGGAATTGGTGTCGGTGTATACATGTATGTGGGAAGGTCGGGGGATATGGTGTCGGTGTATACATGTATGTGGGAAGGGTCGGGGGAATTGGTGTCGGTGTATACATGTATGTGGGAAGGGTCGGGGGGAATTGGTGTCGGTGTATACATGTATGTGGGAAGGGTCGGGGGTAAGGTGTCGGTGTATACATGTATGTGGGAAGGGTCGGGGGAATTGGTGTCGGTGTATACATGTATGTGGGAAGGGTCGGGGGAATTGGTGTCTGTGTATACATGTATGTGGGAAGGGTCGGGGGAATTGGTGTCGGTGTATACATGTATGTGGGAAGGGTCGGGGGAATTGGTGTCGGTGTATACATGTATGTGGGAAGGGTCGGGGGATATGGTGTCGGTGTATACATGTATGTGGGAAGGGTCGGGGGATATGGTGTCGGTGTATACATGTATGTGGGAAGGGTCGGGGGAATTGGTGTCGGTGTATACATGTATGTGGGAAGGGTCGGGGGTAAGGTGTCGGTGTATACATGTATGTGGGAAGGGTCGGGGGAATTGGTGTCGGTGTATACATGTATGTGGGAAGGGTCGGGGGTAAGGTGTCGGTGTATACATGTATGTGGGAAGGGTCGGGGGATATGGTGTCGGTGTATACATGTATGTGGGAAGGGTCGGGGGAATTGGTGTCGGTGTATACATGTATGTGGGAAGGGTCGGGGGATATGGTGTCGGTGTATACATGTATGTGGGAAGGGTCGGGGGAATTGGTGTCGGTGTATACATGTATGTGGGAAGGGTCGGGGGTAAGGTGTCGGTGTATACATGTATGTGGGAAGGGTCGGGGGAATTGGTGTCGGTGTATACATGTATGTGGGAAGGGTCGGGGGGATATGGTGTCGGTGTATACATGTATGTGGGAAGGGTCGGGGGGATATGGTGTCGGTGTATACATGTATGTGGGAAGGGTCGGGGGGAATTGGTGTCGGTGTATACATGTATGTGGGAAGGGTCGGGGGATATGGTGTCGGTGTATACATGTATGTGGGAAGGGTCGGGGGAATTGGTGTCGGTGTATACATGTATGTGGGAAGGGTCGGGGGAATTGGTGTCGGTGTATACATGTATGTGGGAAGGGTCGGGGGAATTGGTGTCGGTGTATACATGTATGTGGGAAGGGTCGGGGGATATGGTGTCGGTGTATACATGTATGTGGGAAGGGTCGGGGGTAAGGTGTCGGTGTATACATGTATGTGGGAAGGGTCGGGGGGATATGGTGTCGGTGTATACATGTATGTGGGAAGGGTCGGGGGGAATTGGTGTCGGTGTATACATGTATGTGGGAAGGGTCGGGGGATATGGTGTCGGTGTATACATGTATGTGGGAAGGGTCGGGGGAATTGGTGTCGGTGTATACATGTATGTGGGAAGGGTCGGGGGAATTGGTGTCGGTGTATACATGTATGTGGGAAGGGTCGGGGGATATGGTGTCGGTGTATACATGTATGTGGGAAGGGTCGGGGGATATGGTGTCGGTGTATACATGTATGTGGGAAGGGTCGGGGGTAAGGTGTCGGTGTATACATGTATGTGGGAAGGGTCGGGGGATATGGTGTCGGTGTATACATGTATGTGGGAAGGGTCGGGGGAATTGGTGTCGGTGTATACATGTATGTGGGAAGGGTCGGGGGAATTGGTGTCGGTGTATACATGTATGTGGGAAGGGTCGGGGGAATTGGTGTCGGTGTATACATGTATGTGGGAAGGGTCGGGGGGAATTGGTGTCGGTGTATACATGTATGTGGGAAGGGTCGGGGGAATTGGTGTCGGTGTATACATGTATGTGGGAAGGGTCGGGGGTAAGGTGTCGGTGTATACATGTATGTGGGAAGGGTCGGGGGATATGGTGTCGGTGTATACATGTATGTGGGAAGGGTCGGGGGAATTGGTGTCGGTGTATACATGTATGTGGGAAGGGTCGGGGGTAAGGTGTCGGTGTATACATGTATGTGGGAAGGGTCGGGGGATATGGTGTCGGTGTATACATGTATGTGGGAAGGGTCGGGGAATTGGTGTCGGTGTATACATGTATGTGGGAAGGGTCGGGGGAATTGGTGTCGGTATATACATGTATGTGGGAAGGGTCGGGGGAATTGGTGTCGGTGTATACATGTATGTGGGAAGGGTCGGGGGAATTGGTGTCGGTGTATACATGTATGTGGGAAGGGTCGGGGGAATTGGTGTCGGTGTATACATGTATGTGGGAAGGGTCGGGGGAATTGGTGTCGGTGTATACATGTATGTGGGAAGGGTCGGGGGATATGGTGTCGGTGTATACATGTATGTGGGAAGGGTCGGGGGATATGGTGTCGGTGTATACATGTATGTGGGAAGGGTCGGGGGAATTGGTGTCGGTGTATACATGTATGTGGGAAGGGTCGGGGGAATTGGTGTCGGTGTATACATGTATGTGGGAAGGGTCGGGGAATTGGTGTCGGTGTATACATGTATGTGGGAAGGGTCGGGGGAATTGGTGTCGGTGTATACATGTATGTGGGAAGGGTCGGGGGAATTGGTGTCGGTGTATACATGTATGTGGGAAGGGTCGGGGGAATTGGTGTCGGTGTATACATGTATGTGGGAAGGGTCGGGGGGAATTGGTGTCGGTGTATACATGTATGTGGGAAGGGTCGGGGGGATATGGTGTCGGTGTATACAT
This sequence comes from Rana muscosa, assembly GCA_029206835.1. Classification (NCBI taxonomy): domain Eukaryota; kingdom Metazoa; phylum Chordata; class Amphibia; order Anura; family Ranidae; genus Rana; species Rana muscosa. Next base: position 1,128,273,915 of record CM055117.1, read on the forward strand.
GTATGTGGGAAGGGTCGGGGGAATTGGTGTCGGTGTATACATGTATGTGGGAAGGGTCGGGGGATATGGTGTCGGTGTATACATGTATGTGGGAAGGGTCGGGGGTAAGGTGTCGGTGTATACATGTATGTGGGAAGGGTCGGGGGGAATTGGTGTCGGTGTATACATGTATGTGGGAAGGGTCGGGGGAATTGGTGTCGGTGTATACATGTATGTGGGAAGGGTCGGGGGATATGGTGTCGGTGTATACATGTATGTGGGAAGGGTCGGGGGATATGGTGTCGGTGTATACATGTATGTGGGAAGGGTCGGGGGTAAGGTGTCGGTGTATACATGTATGTGGGAAGGGTCGGGGGGAATTGGTGTCGGTGTATACATGTATGTGGGAAGGGTCGGGGGGAATTGGTGTCGGTGTATACATATATGTGGGAAGGGTCGGGGGAATTGGTGTCGGTGTATACATGTATGTGGGAAGGGTCGGGGGAATTGGTGTCGGTGTATACATGTATGTGGGAAGGGTCGGGGGAATTGGTGTCGGTGTATACATGTATGTGGGAAGGGTCGGGGGAATTGGTGTCGGTGTATACATGTATGTGGGAAGGGTCGGGGGAATTGGTGTCGGTGTATACATGTATGTGGGAAGGGTCGGGGGAATTGGTGTCGGTGTATACATGTATGTGGGAAGGGTCGGGGGAATTGGTGTCGGTGTATACATGTATGTGGGAAGGGTCGGGGGATATGGTGTCGGTGTATACATGTATGTGGGAAGGGTCGGGGGATATGGTGTCGGTGTATACATGTATGTGGGAAGGGTCGGGGGATATGGTGTCGGTGTATACATGTATGTGGGAAGGGTCGGGGGGAATTGGTGTCGGTGTATACATGTATGTGGGAAGGGTCGGGGGAATTGGTGTCGGTGTATACATGTATGTGGGAAGGGTCGGGGGTAAGGTGTCGGTGTATACATGTATGTGGGAAGGGTCGGGGGGAATTGGTGTCGGTGTATACATGTATGTGGGAAGGGTCGGGGGAATTGGTGTCGGTGTATACATGTATGTGGGAAGGGTCGGGGGAATTGGTGTCGGTGTATACATGTATGTGGGAAGGGTCGGGGAATTGGTGTCGGTGTATACATGTATGTGGGAAGGGTCGGGGGAATTGGTGTCGGTGTATACATGTATGTGGGAAGGGTCGGGGGTAAGGTGTCGGTGTATACATGTATGTGGGAAGGGTCGGGGGAATTGGTGTCGGTGTATACATGTATGTGGGAAGGGTCGGGGGAATTGGTGTCGGTGTATACATGTATGTGGGAAGGGTCGGGGGGAATTGGTGTCGGTGTATACATGTATGTGGGAAGGGTCGGGGGAATTGGTGTCGGTGTATACATGTATGTGGGAAGGGTCGGGGGAATTGGTGTCGGTGTATACATGTATGTGGGAAGGGTCGGGGAATTGGTGTCGGTGTATACATGTATGTGGGAAGGGTCGGGGGAATTGGTGTCGGTGTATACATGTATGTGGGAAGGTCGGGGGATATGGTGTCGGTGTATACATGTATGTGGGAAGGGTCGGGGTAAGGTGTCGGTGTATACATGTATGTGGGAAGGGTCGGGGGAATTGGTGTCGGTGTATACATGTATGTGGGAAGGGTCGGGGGGAATTGGTGTCGGTGTATACATGTATGTGGGAAGGGTCGGGGGTAAGGTGTCGGTGTATACATGTATGTGGGAAGGGTCGGGGGTAAGGTGTCGGTGTATACATGTATGTGGGAAGGGTCGGGGGAATTGGTGTCGGTGTATACATGTATGTGGGAAGGGTCGGGGGAATTGGTGTCGGTGTATACATGTATGTGGGAAGGGTCGGGGGATATGGTGTCGGTGTATACATGTATGTGGGAAGGGTCGGGGGATATGGTGTCGGTGTATACATGTATGTGGGAAGGGTCGGGGGGAATTGGTGTCGGTGTATACATGTATGTGGGAAGGGTCGGGGGATATGGTGTCGGTGTATACATGTATGTGGGAAGGGTCGGGGGAATTGGTGTCGGTGTATACATGTATGTGGGAAGGGTCGGGGGATATGGTGTCGGTGTATACATGTATGTGGGAAGGGTCGGGGGATATGGTGTCGGTGTATACATGTATGTGGGAAGGGTCGGGGGAATTGGTGTCGGTGTATACATGCATGTGGGAAGGGTCGGGGGGAATTGGTGTCGGTGTATACATGTATGTGGGAAGGGTCGGGGGTAAGGTGTCGGTGTATACATGTATGTGGGAAGGGTCGGGGGAATTGGTGTCGGTGTATACATGTATGTGGGAAGGGTCGGGGGGAATTGGTGTCGGTGTATACATGTATGTGGGAAGGGTCGGGGGAATTGGTGTCGGTGTATACATGTATGTGGGAAGGGTCGGGGGAATTGGTGTCGGTGTATACATGTATGTGGGAAGGGTCGGGGGATATGGTGTCGGTGTATACATGTATGTGGGAAGGGTCGGGGGATATGGTGTCGGTGTATACATGTATGTGGGAAGGGTCGGGGGATATGGTGTCGGTGTATACATGTATGTGGGAAGGGTCGGGGGATATGGTGTCGGTGTATACATGTATGTGGGAAGGGTCGGGGGAATTGGTGTCGGTGTATACATGTATGTGGGAAGGGTCGGGGGAATTGGTGTCGGTGTATACATGTATGTGGGAAGGGTCGGGGGAATTGGTGTCGGTGTATACATGCATGTGGGAAGGGTCGGGGGGAATTGGTGTCGGTGTATACATGTATGTGGGAAGGGTCGGGGGAATTGGTGTCGGTGTATACATGTATGTGGGAAGGGTCGGGGGATATGGTGTCGGTGTATACATGTATGTGGGAAGGGTCGGGGGTAAGGTGTCGGTGTATACATGTATGTGGGAAGGGTCGGGGGATATGGTGTCGGTGTATACATGTATGTGGGAAGGGTCGGGGGATATGGTGTCGGTGTATACATGTATGTGGGAAGGGTCGGGGGAATTGGTGTCGGTGTATACATGTATGTGGGAAGGGTCGGGGAATTGGTGTCGGTGTATACATGTATGTGGGAAGGGTCGGGGAATTGGTGTCGGTGTATACATGTATGTGGGAAGGGTCGGGGGAATTGGTGTCGGTGTATACATGTATGTGGGAAGGGTCGGGGGAATTGGTGTCGGTGTATACATGTATGTGGGAAGGGTCGGGGGAATTGGTGTCGGTGTATACATGTATGTGGGAAGGGTCGGGGGAATTGGTGTCGGTGTATACATGTATGTGGGAAGGGTCGGGGGATATGGTGTCGGTGTATACATGTATGTGGGAAGGGTCGGGGGTAAGGTGTCGGTGTATACATGTATGTGGGAAGGGTCGGGGGAATTGGTGTCGGTGTATACATGTATGTGGGAAGGGTCGGGGGATATGGTGTCGGTGTATACATGTATGTGGGAAGGGTCGGGGGATATGGTGTCGGTGTATACATGTATGTGAGAAGGGTCGGGGGATATGGTGTCGGTGTATACATGTATGTGGGAAGGGTCGGGGGTAAGGTGTCGGTGTATACATGTATGTGGGAAGGGTCGGGGGATATGGTGTCGGTGTATACATGTATGTGGGAAGGGTCGGGGGTAAGGTGTTGGTGTATACATGTATGTGGGAAGGGTCGGGGGAATTGGTGTCGGTGTATACATGTATGTGGGAAGGGTCGGGGGATATGGTGTCGGTGTATACATGTATGTGGGAAGGGTCGGGGGGAATTGGTGTCGGTGTATACATGTATGTGGGAAGGGTCGGGGGATATGGTGTCGGTGTATACATGTATGTGGGAAGGGTCGGGGGGAATTGGTGTCGGTGTATACATGTATGTGGGAAGGGTCGGGGGTAAGGTGTCGGTGTATACATGTATGTGGGAAGGGTCGGGGGAATTGGTGTCGGTGTATACATGTATGTGGGAAGGGTCGGGGGATATGGTGTCGGTGTATACATGTATGTGGGAAGGGTCGGGGGAATTGGTGTCGGTGTATACATGTATGTGGGAAGGGTCGGGGGAATTGGTGTCGGTGTATACATGTATGTGGGAAGGGTCGGGGGAATTGGTGTCGGTGTATACATGTATGTGGGAAGGGTCGGGGGTAAGGTGTCGGTGTATACATGTATGTGGGAAGGGTCGGGGGAATTGGTGTCGGTGTATACATGTATGTGGGAAGGGTCGGGGGATATGGTGTCGGTGTATACATGTATGTGGGAAGGGTCGGGGGATATGGTGTCGGTGTATACATGTATGTGGGAAGGGTCGGGGGATATGGTGTCGGTGTATACATGTATGTGGGAAGGGTCGGGGGTAAGGTGTCGGTGTATACATGTATGTGGGAAGGGTCGGGGGAATTGGTGTCGGTGTATACATGTATGTGGGAAGGGTCGGGGGAATTGGTGTCGGTGTATACATGTATGTGGGAAGGGTCGGGGGGAATTGGTGTCGGTGTATACATGTATGTGGGAAGGGTCGGGGGGATATGGTGTCGGTGTATACATGTATGTGGGAAGGGTCGGGGGAATTGGTGTCGGTGTATACATGTATGTGGGAAGGGTCGGGGGAATTGGTGTCGGTGTATACATGTATGTGGGAAGGGTCGGGGGGAATTGGTGTCGGTGTATACATGTATGTGGGAAGGGTCGGGGGAATTGGTGTCGGTGTATACATGTATGTGGGAAGGGTCGGGGGAATTGGTGTCGGTGTATACATGTATGTGGGAAGGGTCGGGGGTAAGGTGTCGGTGTATACATGTATGTGGGAAGGGTCGGGGGAATTGGTGTCGGTGTATACATGTATGTGGGAAGGGTCGGGGGAATTGGTGTCGGTGTATACATGTATGTGGGAAGGGTCGGGGGAATTGGTGTCGGTGTATACATGTATGTGGGAAGGGTCGGGGGAATTGGTGTCGGTGTATACATGTATGTGGGAAGGGTCGGGGAATTGGTGTCGGTGTATACATGTATGTGGGAAGGGTCGGGGAATTGGTGTTGGTGTATACATGTATGTGGGAAGGGTCGGGGGAATTGGTGTTGGTGTATACATGTATGTGGGAAGGGTCGGGGGTAAGGTGTCGGTGTATACATGTATGTGGGAAGGGTCGGGGGAATTGGTGTCGGTGTATACATGTATGTGGGAAGGGTCGGGGGAATTGGTGTCGGTGTATACATGTATGTGGGAAGGGTCGGGGGATATGGTGTCGGTGTATACATGTATGTGGGAAGGGTCGGGGGAATTGGTGTTGGTGTATACATGTATGTGGGAAGGGTCGGGGGAATTGGTGTTGGTGTATACATGTATGTGGGAAGGGTCGGGGGTAAGGTGTCGGTGTATACATGTATGTGGGAAGGGTCGGGGGAATTGGTGTCGGTGTATACATGTATGTGGGAAGGGTCGGGGGAATTGGTGTCGGTGTATACATGTATGTGGGAAGGGTCGGGGGAATTGGTGTCGGTGTATACATGTATGTGGGAAGGGTCGGGGGAATTGGTGTTGGTGTATACATGTATGTGGGAAGGGTCGGGGGTAAGGTGTCGGTGTATACATGTATGTGGGAAGGGTCGGGGGAATTGGTGTCGGTGTATACATGTATGTGGGAAGGGTCGGGGGAATTGGTGTCGGTGTATACATGTATGTGGGAAGGGTCGGGGGATATGGTGTCGGTGTATACATGTATGTGGGAAGGGTCGGGGGATATGGTGTCGGTGTATACATGTATGTGGGAAGGGTCGGGGGGAATTGGTGTCGGTGTATACATGTATGTGGGAAGGGTCGGGGGATATGGTGTCGGTGTATACATGTATGTGGGAAGGGTCGGGGGAATTGGTGTCGGTGTATACATGTATGTGGGAAGGGTCGGGGGTAAGGTGTCGGTGTATACATGTATGTGGGAAGGGTCGGGGGTAAGGTGTCGGTGTATACATGTATGTGGGAAGGGTCGGGGGAATTGGTGTCGGTGTATACATGTATGTGGGAAGGGTCGGGGGATATGGTGTCGGTGTATACATGTATGTGGGAAGGGTCGGGGGAATTGGTGTTGGTGTATACATGTATGTGGGAAGGGTCGGGGGTAAGGTGTCGGTGTATACATGTATGTGGGAAGGGTCGGGGGAATTGGTGTCGGTGTATACATGTATGTGGGAAGGGTCGGGGGAATTGGTGTCGGTGTATACATGTATGTGGGAAGGGTCGGGGGATATGGTGTCGGTGTATACATGTATGTGGGAAGGGTCGGGGGATATGGTGTCGGTGTATACATGTATGTGGGAAGGGTCGGGGGGAATTGGTGTCGGTGTATACATGTATGTGGGAAGGGTCGGGGGATATGGTGTCGGTGTATACATGTATGTGGGAAGGGTCGGGGGAATTGGTGTCGGTGTATACATGTATGTGGGAAGGGTCGGGGGATATGGTGTCGGTGTATACATGTATGTGGGAAGGGTCGGGGGATATGGTGTCGGTGTATACATGTATGTGGGAAGGGTCGGGGAATTGGTGTCGGTGTATACATGTATGTGGGAAGGGTCGGGGGTAAGGTGTCGGTGTATACATGTATGTGGGAAGGGTCGGGGGATATGGTGTCGGTGTATACATGTATGTGGGAAGGGTCGGGGGATATGGTGTCGGTGTATACATGTATGTGGGAAGGGTCGGGGAATTGGTGTCGGTGTATACATGTATGTGGGAAGGGTCGGGGGAATTGGTGTCGGTGTATACATGTATGTGGGAAGGGTCGGGGGAATTGGTGTCGGTGTATACATGTATGTGGGAAGGGTCGGGGGTAAGGTGTCGGTGTATACATGTATGTGGGAAGGGTCGGGGGTAAGGTGTCGGTGTATACATGTATGTGGGAAGGGTCGGGGGAATTGGTGTCGGTGTATACATGTATGTGGGAAGGGTCGGGGGAATTGGTGTCGGTGTATACATGTATGTGGGAAGGGTCGGGGGTAAGGTGTCGGTGTATACATGTATGTGGGAAGGGTCGGGGGATATGGTGTCGGTGTATACATGTATGTGGGAAGGGTCGGGGGATATGGTGCCGGTGTATACATGTATGTGGGAAGGGTCGGGGGATATGGTGTCGGTGTATACATGTATGTGGGAAGGGTCGGGGTATGGTGTCGGTGTATACATGTATGTGGGAAGGGTCGGGGGAATTGGTGTCGGTGTATACATGTATGTGGGAAGGGTCGGGGGGAATTGGTGTCGGTGTATACATGTATGTGGGAAGGGTCGGGGGATATGGTGTCGGTGTATACATGTATGTGGGAAGGGTCGGGGGAATTGGTGTCGGTGTATACATGTATGTGGGAAGGGTCGGGGGAATTGGTGTCGGTGTATACATGTATGTGGGAAGGGTCGGGGGAATTGGTGTCGGTGTATACATGTATGTGGGAAGGGTCGGGGGAATTGGTGTCGGTGTATACATGTATGTGGGAAGGGTCGGGGGATATGGTGTCGGTGTATACATGTATGTGGGAAGGGTCGGGGGAATTGGTGTCGGTGTATACATGTATGTGGGAAGGTCGGGGGATATGGTGTCGGTGTATACATGTATGTGGGAAGGGTCGGGGGTAAGGTGTCGGTGTATACATGTATGTGGGAAGGGTCGGGGAATTGGTGTCGGTGTATACATGTATGTGGGAAGGGTCGGGGGAATTGGTGTCGGTGTATACATGTATGTGGGAAGGGTCGGGGGAATTGGTGTCGGTGTATACATGTATGTGGGAAGGGTCGGGGGAATTGGTGTCGGTGTATACATGTATGTGGGAAGGGTCGGGGGAATTGGTGTCGGTGTATACATGTATGTGGGAAGGGTCGGGGTAAGGTGTCGGTGTATACATGTATGTGGGAAGGGTCGGGGGATATGGTGTCGGTGTATACATGTATGTGGGAAGGGTCGGGGGTAAGGTGTCGGTGTATACATGTATGTGGGAAGGGTCGGGGGTAAGGTGTCGGTGTATACATGTATGTGGGAAGGGTCGGGGGAATTGGTGTCGGTGTATACATGTATGTGGGAAGGGTCGGGGGAATTGGTGTCGGTGTATACATGTATGTGGGAAGGGTCGGGGGATATGGTGTCGGTGTATACATGTATGTGGGAAGGGTCGGGGGAATTGGTGTCGGTGTATACATGTATGTGGGAAGGGTCGGGGGATATGGTGTCGGTGTATACATGTATGTGGGAAGGGTCGGGGGAATTGGTGTCGGTGTATACATGTATGTGGGAAGGGTCGGGGGATATGGTGTCGGTGTATACATGTATGTGGGAAGGGTCGGGGGGAATTGGTGTCGGTGTATACATGTATGTGGGAAGGGTCGGGGGAATTGGTGTCGGTGTATACATGTATGTGGGAAGGGTCGGGGGAATTGGTGTCGGTGTATACATGTATGTGGGAAGGGTCGGGGAATTGGTGTCGGTGTATACATGTATGTGGGAAGGGTCGGGGGAATTGGTGTCGGTGTATACATGTATGTGGGAAGGTCGGGGGATATGGTGTCGGTGTATACATGTATGTGGGAAGGGTCGGGGGATATGGTGTCGGTGTATACATGTATGTGGGAAGGGTCGGGGTAAGGTGTCGGTGTATACATGTATGTGGGAAGGGTCGGGGGATATGGTGTCGGTGTATACATGTATGTGGGAAGGGTCGGGGGAATTGGTGTCGGTGTATACATGTATGTGGGAAGGGTCGGGGGATATGGTGTCGGTGTATACATGTATGTGGGAAGGGTCGGGGGAATTGGTGTCGGTGTATACATGTATGTGGGAAGGGTCGGGGGAATTGGTGTCGGTGTATACATGTATGTGGGAAGGGTCGGGGGGATATGGTGTCGGTGTATACATGTATGTGGGAAGGGTCGGGGGAATTGGTGTCGGTGTATACATGTATGTGGGAAGGGTCGGGGGGAATTGGTGTCGGTGTATACATGTATGTGGGAAGGGTCGGGGGGAATTGGTGTCGGTGTATACATGTATGTGGGAAGGGTCGGGGGGAATTGGTGTCGGTGTATACATGTATGTGGGAAGGGTCGGGGGGAATTGGTGTCGGTGTATACATGTATGTGGGAAGGGTCGGGGAATTGGTGTCGGTGTATACATGTATGTGGGAAGGGTCGGGGGAATTGGTGTCGGTGTATACATGTATGTGGGAAGGGTCGGGGGAATTGGTGTCGGTGTATACATGTATGTGGGAAGGGTCGGGGGAATTGGTGTCGGTGTATACATGTATGTGGGAAGGGTCGGGGGTAAGGTGTCGGTGTATACATGTATGTGGGAAGGGTCGGGGGTAAGGTGTCGGTGTATACATGTATGTGGGAAGGGTCGGGGGAATTGGTGTCGGTGTATACATGTATGTGGGAAGGGTCGGGGGATATGGTGTCGGTGTATACATGTATGTGGGAAGGGTCGGGGGAATTGGTGTTGGTGTATACATGTATGTGGGAAGGGTCGGGGGTAAGGTGTCGGTGTATACATGTATGTGGGAAGGGTCGGGGGATATGGTGTCGGTGTATACATGTATGTGGGAAGGGTCGGGGGATATGGTGTCGGTGTATACATGTATGTGGGAAGGGTCGGGGGATATGGTGTCGGTGTATACATGTATGTGGGAAGGGTCGGGGGATATGGTGTCGGTGTATACATGTATGTGGGAAGGGTCGGGGAATTGGTGTCGGTGTATACATGTATGTGGGAAGGGTCGGGGGAATTGGTGTCGGTGTATACATGTATGTGGGAAGGGTCGGGGGAATTGGTGTCGGTGTATACATGTATGTGGGAAGGGTCGGGGGTAAGGTGTCGGTGTATACATGTATGTGGGAAGGGTCGGGGGTAAGGTGTCGGTGTATACATGTATGTGGGAAGGGTCGGGGGAATTGGTGTCGGTGTATACATGTATGTGGGAAGGGTCGGGGGATATGGTGTCGGTGTATACATGTATGTGGGAAGGGTCGGGGGTAAGGTGTCGGTGTATACATGTATGTGGGAAGGGTCGGGGGAATTGGTGTCGGTGTATACATGTATGTGGGAAGGGTCGGGGGTAAGGTGTCGGTGTATACATGTATGTGGGAAGGGTCGGGGGAATTGGTGTCAGTGTATACATGTATGTGGGAAGGGTCGGGGGATATGGTGTCGGTGTATACATGTATGTGGGAAGGGTCGGGGGAATTGGTGTCGGTGTATACATGTATGTGGGAAGGGTCGGGGGATATGGTGTCGGTGTATACATGTATGTGGGAAGGGTCGGGGGAATTGGTGTCGGTGTATACATGTATGTGGGAAGGTCGGGGGATATGGTGTCGGTGTATACATGTATGTGGGAAGGGTCGGGGGTAAGGTGTCGGTGTATACATGTATGTGGGAAGGGTCGGGGAATTGGTGTCGGTGTATACATGTATGTGGGAAGGGTCGGGGGAATTGGTGTCGGTGTATACATGTATGTGGGAAGGGTCGGGGGAATTGGTGTCGGTGTATACATGTATGTGGGAAGGGTCGGGGGTAAGGTGTCGGTGTATACATGTATGTGGGAAGGGTCGGGGGATATGGTGTCGGTGTATACATGTATGTGGGAAGGGTCGGGGGAATTGGTGTCGGTGTATACATGTATGTGGGAAGGGTCGGGGGATATGGTGTCGGTGTATACATGTATGTGGGAAGGGTCGGGGGAATTGGTGTCGGTGTATACATGTATGTGGGAAGGGTCGGGGGATATGGTGTCGGTGTATACATGTATGTGGGAAGGGTCGGGGGATATGGTGTCGGTGTATACATGTATGTGGGAAGGGTCGGGGGTAAGGTGTCGGTGTATACATGTATGTGGGAAGGGTCGGGGGTAAGGTGTCGGTGTATACATGTATGTGGGAAGGGTCGGGGGTAAGGTGTCGGTGTATACATGTATGTGGGAAGGGTCGGGGGAATTGGTGTCGGTGTATACATGTATGTGGGAAGGGTCGGGGGAATTGGTGTCGGTGTATACATGTATGTGGGAAGGGTCGGGGGAATTGGTGTCGGTGTATACATGTATGTGGGAAGGGTCGGGGGAATTGGTGTCGGTGTATACATGTATGTGGGAAGGGTCGGGGGATATGGTGTCGGTGTATACATGTATGTGGGAAGGGTCGGGGGGAATTGGTGTCGGTGTATACATGTATGTGGGAAGGGTCGGGGGTAAGGTGTCGGTGTATACATGTATGTGGGAAGGGTCGGGGGAATTGGTGTCGGTGTATACATGTATGTGGGAAGGGTCGGGGAATTGGTGTCGGTGTATACATGTATGTGGGAAGGGTCGGGGGATATGGTGTCGGTGTATACATGTATGTGGGAAGGGTCGGGGAATTGGTGTCGGTGTATACATGTATGTGGGAAGGGTCGGGGGAATTGGTGTCGGTGTATACATGTATGTGGGAAGGGTCGGGGGGAATTGGTGTCGGTGTATACATGTATGTGGGAAGGGTCGGGGGAATTGGTGTCGGTGTATACATGTATGTGGGAAGGGTCGGGGGATATGGTGTCGGTGTATACATGTATGTGGGAAGGGTCGGGGGTAAGGTGTCGGTGTATACATGTATGTGGGAAGGGTCGGGGGGTAAGGTGTCGGTGTATACATGTATGTGGGAAGGGTCGGGGGAATTGGTGTCGGTGTATACATGTATGTGGGAAGGGTCGGGGGGAATTGGTGTCGGTGTATACATGTATGTGGGAAGGGTCGGGGGATATGGTGTCGGTGTATACATGTATGTGGGAAGGGTCGTGGGATATGGTGTCGGTGTATACATGTATGTGGGAAGGGTCGGGGGAATTGGTGTCGGTGTATACATGTATGTGGGAAGGGTCGGGGGAATTGGTGTCGGTGTATACATGTATGTGGGAAGGGTCGGGGGTAAGGTGTCGGTGTATACATGTATGTGGGAAGGGTCGGGGGAATTGGTGTCGGTGTATACATGTATGTGGGAAGGGTCGGGGGAATTGGTGTCGGTGTATACATGTATGTGGGAAGGGTCGGGGGTAAGGTGTCGGTGTATACATGTATGTGGGAAGGGTCGGGGGGAATTGGTGTCGGTGTATACATGTATGTGGGAAGGGTCGGGGGTAAGGTGTCGGTGTATACATGTATGTGGGAAGGGTCGGGGGATATGGTGTCGGTGTATACATGTATGTGGGAAGGGTCGGGGGATATGGTGTCGGTGTATACATGTATGTGGGAAGGGTCGGGTGGAATTGGTGTCGGTGTATACATGTATGTGGGAAGGGTCGGGGGGAATTGGTGTCGGTGTATACATGTATGTGGGAAGGGTCGGGGGGAATTGGTGTCGGTGTATACATGTATGTGGGAAGGGTCGGGGGATATGGTGTCGGTGTATACATGTATGTGGGAAGGGTCGGGGGATATGGTGTCGGTGTATACATGTATGTGGGAAGGGTCGGGGGTAAGGTGTCGGTGTATACATGTATGTGGGAAGGGTCGGGGGATATGGTGTCGGTGTATACATGTATGTGGGAAGGGTCGGGGGAATTGGTGTCGGTGTATACATGTATGTGGGAAGGGTCGGGGGATATGGTGTCGGTGTATACATGTATGTGGGAAGGGTCGGGGGATATGGTGTCGGTGTATACATGTATGTGGGAAGGGTCGGGGGTAAGGTGTCGGTGTATACATGTATGTGGGAAGGGTCGGGGGAATTGGTGTCGGTGTATACATGTATGTGGGAAGGGTCGGGGGAATTGGTGTCGGTGTATACATGTATGTGGGAAGGGTCGGGGGAATTGGTGTCGGTGTATACATGTATGTGGGAAGGGTCGGGGGAATTGGTGTCGGTGTATACATGTATGTGGGAAGGGTCGGGGGGAATTGGTGTCGGTGTATACATGTATGTGGGAAGGGTCGGGGGAATTGGTGTCGGTGTATACATGTATGTGGGAAGGGTCGGGGGAATTGGTGTCGGTGTATACATGTATGTGGGAAGGGTCGGGGGGATATGGTGTCGGTGTATACATGTATGTGGGAAGGGTCGGGGGTAAGGTGTCGGTGTATACATGTATGTGGGAAGGGTCGGGGGAATTGGTGTCGGTGTATACATGTATGTGGGAAGGGTCGGGGGATATGGTGTCGGTGTATACATGTATGTGGGAAGGGTCGGGGGGTAAGGTGTCGGTGTATACATGTATGTGGGAAGGGTCGGGGGTAAGGTGTCGGTGTATACATGTATGTGGGAAGGGTCGGGGGAATTGGTGTCGGTGTATACATGTATGTGGGAAGGGTCGGGGGATATGGTGTCGGTGTATACATGTATGTGGGAAGGGTCGGGGGTAAGGTGTCGGTGTATACATGTATGTGGGAAGGGTCGGGGGGAATTGGTGTCTGTGTATACATGTATGTGGGAAGGGTCGGGGGAATTGGTGTCGGTGTATACATGTATGTGGGAAGGGTCGGGGGATATGGTGTCGGTGTATACATGTATGTGGGAAGGGTCGGGGGATATGGTGTCGGTGTATACATGTATGTGGGAAGGGTCGGGGGTAAGGTGTCGGTGTATACATGTATGTGGGAAGGGTCGGGGGATATGGTGTCGGTGTATACATGTATGTGGGAAGGGTCGGGGGAATTGGTGTCGGTGTATACATGTATGTGGGAAGGGTCGGGGGATATGGTGTCGGTGTATACATGTATGTGGGAAGGGTCGGGGGATATGGTGTCGGTGTATACATGTATGTGGGAAGGGTCGGGGGTAAGGTGTCGGTGTATACATGTATGTGGGAAGGGTCGGGGGAATTGGTGTCGGTGTATACATGTATGTGGGAAGGGTCGGGGGTAAGGTGTCGGTGTATACATGTATGTGGGAAGGGTCGGGGGAATTGGTGTCAGTGTATACATGTATGTGGGAAGGGTCGGGGGATATGGTGTCGGTGTATACATGTATGTGGGAAGGGTCGGGGGATATGGTGTCGATGTATACATGTATGTGGGAAGGGTCGGGGGAATTGGTGTCGGTGTATACATGTATGTGGGAAGGGTCGGGGGAATTGGTGTCGGTGTATACATGTATGTGGGAAGGGTCGGGGGAATTGGTGTCGGTGTATACATGTATGTGGGAAGGGTCGGGGGAATTGGTGTCGGTGTATACATGTATGTGGGAAGGGTCGGGGGAATTGGTGTCGGTGTATACATGTATGTGGGAAGGGTCGGGGGTAAGGTGTCGGTGTATACATGTATGTGGGAAGGGTCGGGGGATATGGTGTCGGTGTATACATGTATGTGGGAAGGGTCGGGGGATATGGTGTCGGTGTATACATGTATGTGGGAAGGGTCGGGGGAATTGGTGTCGGTGTATACATGTATGTGGGAAGGGTCGGGGGAATTGGTGTCGGTGTATACATGTATGTGGGAAGGGTCGGGGGTAAGGTGTCGGTGTATACATGTATGTGGGAAGGGTCGGGGGAATTGGTGTCGGTGTATACATGTATGTGGGAAGGTCGGGGGATATGGTGTCGGTGTATACATGTATGTGGGAAGGGTCGGGGGAATTGGTGTCGGTGTATACATGTATGTGGGAAGGGTCGGGGGATATGGTGTCGGTGTATACATGTATGTGGGAAGGGTCGGGGGAATTGGTGTCGGTGTATACATGTATGTGGGAAGGGTCGGGGGAATTGGTGTCGGTGTATACATGTATGTGGGAAGGGTCGGGGAATTGGTGTCGGTGTATACATGTATGTGGGAAGGGTCGGGGGATATGGTGTCGGTGTATACATGTATGTGGGAAGGGTCGGGGGAATTGGTGTCGGTGTATACATGTATGTGGGAAGGGTCGGGGAATTGGTGTCGGTGTATACATGTATGTGGGAAGGGTCGGGGGAATTGGTGTCGGTGTATACATGTATGTGGGAAGGTCGGGGGATATGGTGTCGGTGTATACATGTATGTGGGAAGGGTCGGGGTAAGGTGTCGGTGTATACATGTATGTGGGAAGGGTCGGGGGAATTGGTGTCGGTGTATACATGTATGTGGGAAGGGTCGGGGGGAATTGGTGTCGGTGTATACATGTATGTGGGAAGGGTCGGGGGGAATTGGTGTCGGTGTATACATGTATGTGGGAAGGGTCGGGGGGAATTGGTGTCGGTGTATACATGTATGTGGGAAGGGTCGGGGAATTGGTGTCGGTGTATACATGTATGTGGGAAGGGTCGGGGGAATTGGTGTCGGTGTATACATGTATGTGGGAAGGGTCGGGGGAATTGGTGTCGGTGTATACATGTATGTGGGAAGGGTCGGGGGTAAGGTGTCGGTGTATACATGTATGTGGGAAGGGTCGGGGGTAAGGTGTCGGTGTATACATGTATGTGGGAAGGGTCGGGGGAATTGGTGTCGGTGTATACATGTATGTGGGAAGGGTCGGGGGATATGGTGTCGGTGTATACATGTATGTGGGAAGGGTCGGGGGAATTGGTGTTGGTGTATACATGTATGTGGGAAGGGTCGGGGGTAAGGTGTCGGTGTATACATGTATGTGGGAAGGGTCGGGGGAATTGGTGTCGGTGTATACATGTATGTGGGAAGGGTCGGGGGATATGGTGTCGGTGTATACATGTATGTGGGAAGGGTCGGGGGATATGGTGTCGGTGTATACATGTATGTGGGAAGGGTCGGGGGAATTGGTGTCGGTGTATACATGTATGTGGGAAGGGTCGGGGGATATGGTGTCGGTGTATACATGTATGTGGGAAGGGTCGGGGGATATGGTGTCGGTGTATACATGTATGTGGGAAGGGTCGGGGGAATTGGTGTCGGTGTATACATGTATGTGGGAAGGGTCGGGGGAATTGGTGTCGGTGTATACATGTATGTGGGAAGGGTCGGGGGATATGGTGTCGGTGTATACATGTATGTGGGAAGGGTCGGGGGATATGGTGTCGGTGTATACATGTATGTGGGAAGGGTCGGGGGGAATTGGTGTCGGTGTATACATGTATGTGGGAAGGGTCGGGGGATATGGTGTCGGTGTATACATGTATGTGGGAAGGGTCGGGGGAAATGGTGTCGGTGTATACATGTATGTGGGAAGGGTCGGGGGATATGGTGTCGGTGTATACATGTATGTGGGAAGGGTCGGGGGATATGGTGTCGGTGTATACATGTATGTGGGAAGGGTCGGGGGGAATTGGTGTCGGTGTATACATGCATGTGGGAAGGGTCGGGGGTAAGGTGTCGGTGTATACATGTATGTGGGAAGGGTCGGGGGATATGGTGTCGGTGTATACATGTATGTGGGAAGGGTCGGGGGATATGGTGTCGGTGTATACATGTATGTGGGAAGGGTCGGGGAATTGGTGTCGGTGTATACATGTATGTGGGAAGGGTCGGGGGAATTGGTGTCGGTGTATACATGTATGTGGGAAGGGTCGGGGGAATTGGTGTCGGTGTATACATGTATGTGGGAAGGGTCGGGGGTAAGGTGTCGGTGTATACATGTATGTGGGAAGGGTCGGGGGTAAGGTGTCGGTGTATACATGTATGTGGGAAGGGTCGGGGGGATATGGTGTCGGTGTATACATGTATGTGGGAAGGGTCGGGGGATATGGTGTCGGTGTATACATGTATGTGGGAAGGGTCGGGGGAATTGGTGTCGGTGTATACATGTATGTGGGAAGGGTCGGGGGTAAGGTGTCGGTGTATACATGTATGTGGGAAGGGTCGGGGGATATGGTGTCGGTGTATACATGTATGTGGGAAGGGTCGGGGGATATGGTGCCGGTGTATACATGTATGTGGGAAGGGTCGGGGGATATGGTGTCGGTGTATACATGTATGTGGGAAGGGTCGGGGAATTGGTGTCGGTGTATACATGTATGTGGGAAGGGTCGGGGTATGGTGTCGGTGTATACATGTATGTGGGAAGGGTCGGGGGAATTGGTGTCGGTGTATACATGTATGTGGGAAGGGTCGGGGGGAATTGGTGTCGGTGTATACATGTATGTGGGAAGGGTCGGGGGATATGGTGTCGGTGTATACATGTATGTGGGAAGGGTCGGGGGAATTGGTGTCGGTGTATACATGTATGTGGGAAGGGTCGGGGGAATTGGTGTCGGTGTATACATGTATGTGGGAAGGGTCGGGGGAATTGGTGTCGGTGTATACATGTATGTGGGAAGGGTCGGGGGAATTGGTGTCGGTGTATACATGTATGTGGGAAGGGTCGGGGGTAAGGTGTCGGTGTATACATGTATGTGGGAAGGGTCGGGGGAATTGGTGTCGGTGTATACATGTATGTGGGAAGGGTCGGGGGAATTGGTGTCGGTGTATACATGTATGTGGGAAGGGTCGGGGGATATGGTGTCGGTGTATACATGTATGTGGGAAGGGTCGGGGGATATGGTGTCGGTGTATACATGTATGTGGGAAGGGTCGGGGGATATGGTGTCGGTGTATACATGTATGTGGGAAGGGTCGGGGGAATTGGTGTCGGTGTATACATGTATGTGGGAAGGGTCGGGGGGAATTGGTGTCGGTGTATACATGTATGTGGGAAGGGTCGGGGAATTGGTGTCGGTGTATACATGTATGTGGGAAGGGTCGGGGTATGGTGTCGGTGTATACATGTATGTGGGAAGGGTCGGGGGAATTGGTGTCGGTGTATACATGTATGTGGGAAGGGTCGGGGGGAATTGGTGTCGGTGTATACATGTATGTGGGAAGGGTCGGGGGATATGGTGTCGGTGTATACATGTATGTGGGAAGGGTCGGGGGAATTGGTGTCGGTGTATACATGTATGTGGGAAGGGTCGGGGGAATTGGTGTCGGTGTATACATGTATGTGGGAAGGGTCGGGGGAATTGGTGTCGGTGTATACATGTATGTGGGAAGGGTCGGGGGAATTGGTGTCGGTGTATACATGTATGTGGGAAGGGTCGGGGGTAAGGTGTCGGTGTATACATGTATGTGGGAAGGGTCGGGGGAATTGGTGTCGGTGTATACATGTATGTGGGAAGGGTCGGGGGAATTGGTGTCGGTGTATACATGTATGTGGGAAGGGTCGGGGGATATGGTGTCGGTGTATACATGTATGTGGGAAGGGTCGGGGGATATGGTGTCGGTGTATACATGTATGTGGGAAGGGTCGGGGGATATGGTGTCGGTGTATACATGTATGTGGGAAGGGTCGGGGGTAAGGTGTCGGTGTATACATGTATGTGGGAAGGGTCGGGGGTAAGGTGTCGGTGTATACATGTATGTGGGAAGGGTCGGGGGTAAGGTGTCGGTGTATACATGTATGTGGGAAGGGTCGGGGGAATTGGTGTCGGTGTATACATGTATGTGGGAAGGGTCGGGGGATATGGTGTCGGTGTATACATGTATGTGGGAAGGGTCGGGGGATATGGTGTCGGTGTATACATGTATGTGGGAAGGGTCGGGGGTAAGGTGTCGGTGTATACATGTATGTGGGAAGGGTCGGGGGATATGGTGTCGGTGTATACATGTATGTGGGAAGGGTCGGGGGAATTGGTGTCGGTGTATACATGTATGTAGGAAGGGTCGGGGGATATGGTGTCGGTGTATACATGTATGTGGGAAGGGTCGGGGGATATGGTGTCGGTGTATACATGTATGTGGGAAGGGTCGGGGGTAAGGTGTCGGTGTATACATGTATGTGGGAAGGGTCGGGGGAATTGGTGTCGGTGTATACATGTATGTGGGAAGGGTCGGGGGTAAGGTGTCGGTGTATACATGTATGTGGGAAGGGTCGGGGGAATTGGTGTCGGTGTATACATGTATGTGGGAAGGGTCGGGGGAATTGGTGTCGGTGTATACATGTATGTGGGAAGGGTCGGGGGTAAGGTGTCGGTGTATACATGTATGTGGGAAGGGTCGGGGGATATGGTGTCGGTGTATACATGTATGTGGGAAGGGTCGGGGGATATGGTGTCGATGTATACATGTATGTGGGAAGGGTCGGGGGAATTGGTGTCGGTGTATACATGTATGTGGGAAGGGTCGGGGGAATTGGTGTCGGTGTATACATGTATGTGGGAAGGGTCGGGGGAATTGGTGTCGGTGTATACATGTATGTGGGAAGGTCGGGGGATATGGTGTCGGTGTATACATGTATGTGGGAAGGGTCGGGGGTAAGGTGTCGGTGTATACATGTATGTGGGAAGGGTCGGGGGAATTGGTGTCGGTGTATACATGTATGTGGGAAGGGTCGGGGGTAAGGTGTTGGTGTATACATGTATGTGGGAAGGGTCGGGGGAATTGGTGTCGGTGTATACATGTATGTGGGAAGGTCGGGGGATATGGTGTCGGTGTATACATGTATGTGGGAAGGGTCGGGGGAATTGGTGTCGGTGTATACATGTATGTGGGAAGGGTCGGGGGATATGGTGTCGGTGTATACATGTATGTGGGAAGAGTCGGGGGAATTGGTGTCGGTGTATACATGTATGTGGGAAGAGTCGGGGGAATTGGTGTCGGTGTATACATGTATGTGGGAAGGGTCGGGGGAATTGGTGTCGGTGTATACATGTATGTGGGAAGGGTCGGGGGAATTGGTGTCGGTGTATACATGTATGTGGGAAGGGTCGGGGGGAATTGGTGTCGGTGTATACATGTATGTGGGAAGGGTCGGGGGTAAGGTGTCGGTGTATACATGTATGTGGGAAGGGTCGGGGGTAAGGTGTCGGTGTATACATGTATGTGGGAAGGGTCGGGGGATATGGTGTCGGTGTATACATGTATGTGGGAAGGGTCGGGGGAATTGGTGTCGGTGTATACATGTATGTGGGAAGGGTCGGGGGATATGGTGTCGGTGTATACATGTATGTGGGAAGGGTCGGGGGATATGGTGTCGGTGTATACATGTATGTGGGAAGGGTCGGGGGTAAGGTGTCGGTGTATACATGTATGTGGGAAGGGTCGGGGGAATTGGTGTCGGTGTATACATGTATGTGGGAAGGGTCGGGGGAATTGGTGTCGGTGTATACATGTATGTGGGAAGGGTCGGGGGATATGGTGTTGGTGTATACATGTATGTGGGAAGGGTCGGGGATATGGTGTCGGTGTATACATGTATGTGGGAAGGGTCGGGGGAATTGGTGTCGGTGTATACATGTATGTGGGAAGGGTCGGGGGAATTGGTGTCGGTGTATACATGTATGTGGGAAGGGTCGGGGGAATTGGTGTCGGTGTATACATGTATGTGGGAAGGGTCGGGGGAATTGGTGTCGGTGTATACATGTATGTGGGAAGGGTCGGGGAATTGGTGTCGGTGTATACATGTATGTGGGAAGGGTCGGGGGGATATGGTGTCGGTGTATACATGTATGTGGGAAGGGTCGGGGATATGGTGTCGGTGTATACATGTATGTGGGAAGGGTCGGGGGAATTGGTGTCGGTGTATACATGTATGTGGGAAGGGTCGGGGGTAAGGTGTCGGTGTATACATGTATGTGGGAAGGGTCGGGGGATATGGTGTCGGTCTATACATGTATGTGGGAAGGGTCGGGGGAATTGGTGTCGGTGTATACATGTATGTGGGAAGGGTCGGGGGAATTGGTGTCGGTGTATACATGTATGTGGGAAGGGTCGGGGGAATTGGTGTCGGTGTATACATGTATGTGGGAAGGGTCGGGGGATATGGTGTCGGTGTATACATGTATGTGGGAAGGGTCGGGGGGAATTGGTGTCGGTGTATACATGTATGTGGGAAGGGTCGGGGGAATTGGTGTCGGTGTATACATGCATGTGGGAAGGGTCGGGGGAATTGGTGTCGGTGTATACATGTATGTGGGAAGGGTCGGGGGAATTGGTGTCGGTGTATACATGTATGTGGGAAGGGTCGGGGGATATGGTGTCGGTGTATACATGTATGTGGGAAGGGTCGGGGGATATGGTGTCGGTGTATACATGTATGTGGGAAGGTCGGGGGAATTGGTGTCGGTGTATACATGTATGTGGGAAGGGTCGGGGAATTGGTGTCGGTGTATACATGTATGTGGGAAGGGTCGGGGGAATTGGTGTCGGTGTATACATGTATGTGGGAAGGGTCGGGGGTAAGGTGTCGGTGTATACATGTATGTGGGAAGGGTCGGGGGAATTGGTGTCGGTGTATACATGTATGTGGGAAGGGTCGGGGGGAATTGGTGTCGGTGTATACATGTATGTGGGAAGGGTCGGGGGGAATTGGTGTCGGTGTATACATGTATGTGGGAAGGGTCGGGGGGAATTGGTGTCGGTGTATACATGTATGTGGGAAGGGTCGGGGGAATTGGTGTCGGTGTATACATGTATGTGGGAAGGTCGGGGGAATTGGTGTCGGTGTATACATGTATGTGGGAAGGGTCGGGGGGAATTGGTGTCGGTGTATACATGTATGTGGGAAGGGTCGGGGGAATTGGTGTCGGTGTATACATGTATGTGGGAAGGGTCGGGGGAATTGGTGTCGGTGTATACATGTATGTGGGAAGGGTCGGGGGTAAGGTGTCGGTGTATACATGTATGTGGGAAGGGTCGGGGGAATTGGTGTCGGTGTATACATGTATGTGGGAAGGGTCGGGGGAATTGGTGTCGGTGTATACATGTATGTGGGAAGGGTCGGGGGATATGGTGTCGGTGTATACATGTATGTGGGAAGGGTCGGGGGATATGGTGTCGGTGTATACATGTATGTGGGAAGGGTCGGGGGATATGGTGTCGGTGTATACATGTATGTGGGAAGGGTCGGGGGATATGGTGTCGGTGTATACATGTATGTGGGAAGGTCGGGGGAATTGGTGTCGGTGTATACATGTATGTGGGAAGGGTCGGGGATATGGTGTCGGTGTATACATGTATGTGGGAAGGGTCGGGGGAATTGGTGTCGGTGTATACATGTATGTGGGAAGGGTCGGGGGTAAGGTGTCGGTGTATACATGTATGTGGGAAGGGTCGGGGGGAATTGGTGTCGGTGTATACATGTATGTGGGAAGGGTCGGGGGATATGGTGTCGGTGTATACATGTATGTGGGAAGGGTCGGGGAATTGGTGTCGGTGTATACATGTATGTGGGAAGGGTCGGGGGAATTGGTGTCGGTGTATACATGTATGTGGGAAGGGTCGGGGGATATGGTGTCGGTGTATACATGTATGTGGGAAGGGTCGGGGGAATTGGTGTCGGTGTATACATGTATGTGGGAAGGGTCGGGGGAATTGGTGTCGGTGTATACATGTATGTGGGAAGGGTCGGGGGATATGGTGTCGGTGTATACATGTATGTGGGAAGGGTCGGGGGGAATTGGTGTCGGTGTATACATGTATGTGGGAAGGGTCGGGGGAATTGGTGTCGGTGTATACATGCATGTGGGAAGGGTCGGGGGAATTGGTGTCGGTGTATACATGTATGTGGGAAGGGTCGGGGGAATTGGTGTCGGTGTATACATGTATGTGGGAAGGGTCGGGGGATATGGTGTCGGTGTATACATGTATGTGGGAAGGGTCGGGGGATATGGTGTCGGTGTATACATGTATGTGGGAAGGTCGGGGGAATTGGTGTCGGTGTATACATGTATGTGGGAAGGGTCGGGGAATTGGTGTCGGTGTATACATGTATGTGGGAAGGGTCGGGGGAATTGGTGTCGGTGTATACATGTATGTGGGAAGGGTCGGGGGTAAGGTGTCGGTGTATACATGTATGTGGGAAGGGTCGGGGGAATTGGTGTCGGTGTATACATGTATGTGGGAAGGTCGGGGGAATTGGTGTCGGTGTATACATGTATGTGGGAAGGGTCGGGGGATATGGTGTCGGTGTATACATGTATGTGGGAAGGGTCGGGGGTAAGGTGTCGGTGTATACATGTATGTGGGAAGGGTCGGGGGGATATGGTGTCGGTGTATACATGTATGTGGGAAGGGTCGGGGGATATGGTGTCGGTGTATACATGTATGTGGGAAGGGTCGGGGGTAAGGTGTCGGTGTATACATGTATGTGGGAAGGGTCGGGGGTAAGGTGTCGGTGTATACATGTATGTGGGAAGGGTCGGGGGTAAGGTGTCGGTGTATACATGTATGTGGGAAGGGTCGGGGGAATTGGTGTCGGTGTATACATGTATGTGGGAAGGGTCGGGGGAATTGGTGTCGGTGTATACATGTATGTGGGAAGGGTCGGGGGATATGGTGTCGGTGTATACATGTATGTGGGAAGGGTCGGGGGAATTGGTGTCGGTGTATACATGTATGTGGGAAGGTCGGGGGAATTGGTGTCGGTGTATACATGTATGTGGGAAGGGTCGGGGAATTGGTGTCGGTGTATACATGTATGTGGGAAGGGTCGGGGGATATGGTGTCGGTGTATACATGTATGTGGGAAGGGTCGGGGGAATTGGTGTCGGTGTATACATGTATGTGGGAAGGGTCGGGGGAATTGGTGTCGGTGTATACATGTATGTGGGAAGGGTCGGGGGATATGGTGTCGGTGTATACATGTATGTGGGAAGGGTCGGGGGAATTGGTGTCGGTGTATACATGTATGTGGGAAGGGTCGGGGGATATGGTGTCGGTGTATACATGTATGTGGGAAGGGTCGGGGGAATTGGTGTCGGTGTATACATGTATGTGGGAAGGGTCGGGGGATATGGTGTCGGTGTATACATGTATGTGGGAAGGGTCGGGGGAATTGGTGTCGGTGTATACATGTATGTGGGAAGGGTCGGGGGAATTGGTGTCGGTGTATACATGTATGTGGGAAGGGTCGGGGGATATGGTGTCGGTGTATACATGTATGTGGGAAGGGTCGGGGGTAAGGTGTCGGTGTATACATGTATGTGGGAAGGGTCGGGGGATATGGTGTCGGTGTATACATGTATGTGGGAAGGGTCGGGGGATATGGTGTCGGTGTATACATGTATGTGGGAAGGGTCGGGGGTAAGGTGTCGGTGTATACATGTATGTGGGAAGGGTCGGGGGATATGGTGTCGGTGTATACATGTATGTGGGAAGGGTCGGGGGGAATTGGTGTCGGTGTATACATGTATGTGGGAAGGGTCGGGGGAATTGGTGTCGGTGTATACATGTATGTGGGAAGGGTCGGGGGAATTGGTGTCGGTGTATACATGTATGTGGGAAGGGTCGGGGAATTGGTGTCGGTGTATACATGTATGTGGGAAGGGTCGGGGGAATTGGTGTCGGTGTATACATGTATGTGGGAAGGGTCGGGGGGAATTGGTGTCGGTGTATACATGTATGTGGGAAGGGTCGGGGGGAATTGGTGTCGGTGTATACATGTATGTGGGAAGGGTCGGGGGATATGGTGTCGGTGTATACATGTATGTGGGAAGGGTCGGGGGAATTGGTGTCGGTGTATACATGTATGTGGGAAGGGTCGGGGGATATGGTGTCGGTGTATACATGTATGTGGGAAGGGTCGGGGGAATTGGTGTCGGTGTATACATGTATGTGGGAAGGGTCGGGGGAATTGGTGTCGGTGTATACATGTATGTGGGAAGGGTCGGGGGAATTGGTGTCGGTGTATACATGTATGTGGGAAGGGTCGGGGGAATTGGTGTCGGTGTATACATGTATGTGGGAAGGGTCGGGGGAATTGGTGTCGGTGTATACATGTATGTGGGAAGGGTCGGGGGAATTTGTGTCGGTGTATACATGTATGTGGGAAGGGTCGGGGGATATGGTGTCGGTGTATACATGTATGTGGGAAGGGTCGGGGGATATGGTGTCGGTGTATACATGTATGTGGGAAGGGTCGGGGGATATGGTGTCGGTGTATACATGTATGTGGGAAGGGTCGGGGGAATTGGTGTCGGTGTATACATGTATGTGGGAAGGGTCGGGGGAATTGGTGTCGGTGTATACATGTATGTGGGAAGGGTCGGGGGGAATTGGTGTCGGTGTATACATGTATGTGGGAAGGGTCGGGGGAATTGGTGTCGGTGTATACATGTATGTGGGAAGGGTCGGGGGAATTGGTGTCGGTGTATACATGTATGTGGGAAGGGTCGGGGGGAATTGGTGTCGGTGTATACATGTATGTGGGAAGGGTCGGGGGAATTGGTGTCGGTGTATACATGTATGTGGGAAGGGTCGGGGGAATTGGTGTCGGTGTATACATGTATGTGGGAAGGGTCGGGGGATATGGTGTCGGTGTATACATGTATGTGGGAAGGGTCGGGGGATATGGTGTCGGTGTATACATGTATGTGGGAAGGGTCGGGGGAATTGGTGTCGGTGTATACATGTATGTGGGAAGGGTCGGGGGATATGGTGTCGGTGTATACATGTATGTGGGAAGGTCGGGGGAATTGGTGTCGGTGTATACATGTATGTGGGAAGGGTCGGGGGATATGGTGTCGGTGTATACATGTATGTGGGAAGGGTCGGGGGTAAGGTGTCGGTGTATACATGTATGTGGGAAGGGTCGGGGAATTGGTGTCGGTGTATACATGTATGTGGGAAGGGTCGGGGGAATTGGTGTCGGTGTATACATGTATGTGGGAAGGGTCGGGGGTAAGGTGTCGGTGTATACATGTATGTGGGAAGGGTCGGGGGATATGGTGTCGGTGTATACATGTATGTGGGAAGGGTCGGGGGATATGGTGTCGGTGTATACATGTATGTGGGAAGGGTCGGGGGATATGGTGTCGGTGTATACATGTATGTGGGAAGGGTCGGGGGATATGGTGTCGGTGTATACATGTATGTGGGAAGGGTCGGGGGTAAGGTGTCGGTGTATACATGTATGTGGGAAGGGTCGGGGGATATGGTGTCGGTGTATACATGTATGTGGGAAGGGTCGGGGGATATGGTGTCGGTGTATACATGTATGTGGGAAGGGTCGGGGGTAAGGTGTCGGTGTATACATGTATGTGGGAAGGGTCGGGGAATTGGTGTCGGTGTATACATGTATGTGGGAAGGGTCGGGGGTAAGGTGTCGGTGTATACATGTATGTGGGAAGGGTCGGGGGAATTGGTGTCGGTGTATACATGTATGTGGGAAGGGTCGGGGGAATTGGTGTCGGTGTATACATGTATGTGGGAAGGGTCGGGGGGAATTGGTGTCGGTGTATACATGTATGTGGGAAGGGTCGGGGGAATTGGTGTCGGTGTATACATGTATGTGGGAAGGGTCGGGGGAATTGGTGTCGGTGTATACATGTATGTGGGAAGGGTCGGGGGTAAGGTGTCGGTGTATACATGTATGTGGGAAGGGTCGGGGGAATTGGTGTCGGTGTATACATGTATGTGGGAAGGGTCGGGGGAATTGGTGTCGGTGTATACATGTATGTGGGAAGGGTCGGGGGATATGGTGTCGGTGTATACATGTATGTGGGAAGGGTCGGGGGTAAGGTGTCGGTGTATACATGTATGTGGGAAGGGTCGGGGGAATTGGTGTCGGTGTATACATGTATGTGGGAAGGTCGGGGGATATGGTGTCGGTGTATACATGTATGTGGGAAGGGTCGGGGGAATTGGTGTCGGTGTATACATGTATGTGGGAAGGGTCGGGGGTAAGGTGTTGGTGTATACATGTATGTGGGAAGGGTCGGGGGAATTGGTGTCGGTGTATACATGTATGTGGGAAGGGTCGGGGGATATGGTGTCGGTGTATACATGTATGTGGGAAGGGTCGGGGGAATTGGTGTCGGTGTATACATGTATGTGGGAAGGGTCGGGGGAATTGGTGTCGGTGTATACATGTATGTGGGAAGGGTCGGGGGGAATTGGTGTCGGTGTATACATGTATGTGGGAAGGGTCGGGGGATATGGTGTCGGTGTATACATGTATGTGGGAAGGGTCGG
This sequence comes from Rana muscosa, assembly GCA_029206835.1. Lineage (NCBI taxonomy): Eukaryota > Metazoa > Chordata > Amphibia > Anura > Ranidae > Rana > Rana muscosa. The sequence goes on from CM055117.1 coordinate 1,128,300,717, forward strand.
GGGATATGGTGTCGGTGTATACATGTATGTGGGAAGGGTCGGGGGTAAGGTGTCGGTGTATACATGTATGTGGGAAGGGTCGGGGGATATGGTGTCGGTGTATACATGTATGTGGGAAGGGTCGGGGGATATGGTGTCGGTGTATACATGTATGTGGGAAGGGTCGGGGGATATGGTGTCGGTGTATACATGTATGTGGGAAGGGTCGGGGGATATGGTGTCGGTGTATACATGTATGTGGGAAGGGTCGGGGGAATTGGTGTCGGTGTATACATGTATGTGGGAAGGGTCGGGGAATTGGTGTCGGTGTATACATGTATGTGGGAAGGGTCGGGGGATATGGTGTCGGTGTATACATGTATGTGGGAAGGGTCGGGGGATATGGTGTCGGTGTATACATGTATGTGGGAAGGGTCGGGGGTAAGGTGTCGGTGTATACATGTATGTGGGAAGGGTCGGGGGAATTGGTGTCGGTGTATACATGTATGTGGGAAGGGTCGGGGGAATTTGTGTCGGTGTATACATGTATGTGGGAAGGGTCGGGGGAATTGGTGTCGGTGTATACATGTATGTGGGAAGGGTCGGGGGAATTGGTGTCGGTGTATACATGTATGTGGGAAGGTCGGGGGAATTGGTGTCGGTGTATACATGTATGTGGGAAGGGTCGGGGGAATTGGTGTCGGTGTATACATGTATGTGGGAAGGGTCGGGGGAATTGGTGTCGGTGTATACATGTATGTGGGAAGGGTCGGGGGATATGGTGTCGGTGTATACATGTATGTGGGAAGGGTCGGGGAATTGGTGTCGGTGTATACATGTATGTGGGAAGGGTCGGGGGAATTTGTGTCTGTGTATACATGTATGTGGGAAGGGTCGGGGGAATTGGTGTCGGTGTATACATGTATGTGGGAAGGGTCGGGGGAATTGGTGTCGGTGTATACATGTATGTGGGAAGGTCGGGGGAATTGGTGTCGGTGTATACATGTATGTGGGAAGGGTCGGGGGAATTGGTGTCGGTGTATACATGTATGTGGGAAGGGTCGGGGGAATTGGTGTCGGTGTATACATGTATGTGGGAAGGGTCGGGGGATATGGTGTCGGTGTATACATGTATGTGGGAAGGGTCGGGGGATATGGTGTCGGTGTATACATGTATGTGGGAAGGGTCGGGGGATATGGTGTCGGTGTATACATGTATGTGGGAAGGGTCGGGGGTAAGGTGTTGGTGTATACATGTATGTGGGAAGGGTCGGGGGAATTGGTGTCGGTGTATACATGTATGTGGGAAGGGTCGGGGGATATGGTGTCGGTGTATACATGTATGTGGGAAGGGTCGGGGGAATTGGTGTCGGTGTATACATGTATGTGGGAAGGGTCGGGGGAATTGGTGTCGGTGTATACATGTATGTGGGAAGGGTCGGGGGGAATTGGTGTCGGTGTATACATGTATGTGGGAAGGGTCGGGGGATATGGTGTCGGTGTATACATGTATGTGGGAAGGGTCGGGGGATATGGTGTCGGTGTATACATGTATGTGGGAAGGGTCGGGGGATATGGTGTCGGTGTATACATGTATGTGGGAAGGGTCGGGGGATATGGTGTCGGTGTATACATGTATGTGGGAAGGGTCGGGGGTAAGGTGTTGGTGTATACATGTATGTGGGAAGGGTCGGGGGAATTGGTGTCGGTGTATACATGTATGTGGGAAGGGTCGGGGGATATGGTGTCGGTGTATACATGTATGTGGGAAGGGTCGGGGGAATTGGTGTCGGTGTATACATGTATGTGGGAAGGGTCGGGGGAATTGGTGTCGGTGTATACATGTATGTGGGAAGGGTCGGGGGGAATTGGTGTCGGTGTATACATGTATGTGGGAAGGGTCGGGGGATATGGTGTCGGTGTATACATGTATGTGGGAAGGGTCGGGGGATATGGTGTCGGTGTATACATGTATGTGGGAAGGGTCGGGGGTAAGGTGTCGGTGTATACATGTATGTGGGAAGGGTCGGGGGATATGGTGTCGGTGTATACATGTATGTGGGAAGGGTCGGGGGATATGGTGTCGGTGTATACATGTATGTGGGAAGGGTCGGGGGATATGGTGTCGGTGTATACATGTATGTGGGAAGGGTCGGGGGATATGGTGTCGGTGTATACATGTATGTGGGAAGGGTCGGGGGAATTGGTGTCGGTGTATACATGTATGTGGGAAGGGTCGGGGAATTGGTGTCGGTGTATACATGTATGTGGGAAGGGTCGGGGGAATTGGTGTCGGTGTATACATGTATGTGGGAAGGGTCGGGGGAATTGGTGTCGGTGTATACATGTATGTGGGAAGGGTCGGGGGATATGGTGTCGGTGTATACATGTATGTGGGAAGGTCGGGGGAATTGGTGTCGGTGTATACATGTATGTGGGAAGGGTCGGGGGATATGGTGTCGGTGTATACATGTATGTGGGAAGGGTCGGGGAATTGGTGTCGGTGTATACATGTATGTGGGAAGGGTCGGGGGATATGGTGTCGGTGTATACATGTATGTGGGAAGGGTCGGGGGATATGGTGTCGGTGTATACATGTATGTGGGAAGGGTCGGGGGAATTGGTGTCGGTGTATACATGTATGTGGGAAGGGTCGGGGGAATTGGTGTCGGTGTATACATGTATGTGGGAAGGGTCGGGGGAATTGGTGTCGGTGTATACATGTATGTGGGAAGGGTCGGGGGATATGGTGTCGGTGTATACATGTATGTGGGAAGGGTCGGGGGAATTTGTGTCGGTGTATACATGTATGTGGGAAGGGTCGGGGGTAAGGTGTCGGTGTATACATGTATGTGGGAAGGGTCGGGGGATATGGTGTCGGTGTATACATGTATGTGGGAAGGGTCGGGGGAATTGGTGTCGGTGTATACATGTATGTGGGAAGGGTCGGGGGAATTTGTGTCGGTGTATACATGTATGTGGGAAGGGTCGGGGGAATTGGTGTCGGTGTATACATGTATGTGGGAAGGGTCGGGGGGAATTGGTGTCGGTGTATACATGTATGTGGGAAGGGTCGGGGGAATTGGTGTCGGTGTATACATGTATGTGGGAAGGGTCGGGGGAATTGGTGTCGGTGTATACATGTATGTGGGAAGGGTCGGGGGAATTGGTGTCGGTGTATACATGTATGTGGGAAGGTCGGGGGAATTGGTGTCGGTGTATACATGTATGTGGGAAGGGTCGGGGGAATTGGTGTCGGTGTATACATGTATGTGGGAAGGGTCGGGGGATATGGTGTCGGTGTATACATGTATGTGGGAAGGGTCGGGGGAATTGGTGTCGGTGTATACATGTATGTGGGAAGGGTCGGGGGATATGGTGTCGGTGTATACATGTATGTGGGAAGGGTCGGGGGGATATGGTGTCGGTGTATACATGTATGTGGGAAGGGTCGGGGGATATGGTGTCGGTGTATACATGTATGTGGGAAGGTCGGGGGATATGGTGTCGGTGTATACATGTATGTGGGAAGGGTCGGGGGAATTGGTGTCGGTGTATACATGTATGTGGGAAGGGTCGGGGAATTGGTGTCGGTGTATACATGTATGTGGGAAGGGTCGGGGGATATGGTGTCGGTGTATACATGTATGTGGGAAGGGTCGGGGGGAATTGGTGTCGGTGTATACATGTATGTGGGAAGGGTCGGGGGATATGGTGTCGGTGTATACATGTATGTGGGAAGGGTCGGGGGAATTGGTGTCGGTGTATACATGTATGTGGGAAGGGTCGGGGGAATTGGTGTCGGTGTATACATGTATGTGGGAAGGGTCGGGGGATATGGTGTCGGTGTATACATGTATGTGGGAAGGGTCGGGGGAATTTGTGTCGGTGTATACATGTATGTGGGAAGGGTCGGGGGATATGGTGTCGGTGTATACATGTATGTGGGAAGGGTCGGGGGAATTGGTGTCGGTGTATACATGTATGTGGGAAGGGTCGGGGGAATTGGTGTCGGTGTATACATGTATGTGGGAAGGGTCGGGGGAATTGGTGTCGGTGTATACATGTATGTGGGAAGGGTCGGGGGGAATTGGTGTCGGTGTATACATGTATGTGGGAAGGGTCGGGGGAATTGGTGTCGGTGTATACATGTATGTGGGAAGGGTCGGGGGAATTGGTGTCGGTGTATACATGTATGTGGGAAGGGTCGGGGGAATTGGTGTCGGTGTATACATGTATGTGGGAAGGGTCGGGGGAATTGGTGTCGGTGTATACATGTATGTGGGAAGGGTCGGGGGAATTGGTGTCGGTGTATACATGTATGTGGGAAGGGTCGGGGGAATTGGTGTCGGTGTATACATGTATGTGGGAAGGGTCGGGGGGATATGGTGTCGGTGTATACATGTATGTGGGAAGGGTCGGGGGGATATGGTGTCGGTGTATACATGTATGTGGGAAGGGTCGGGGGAATTGGTGTCGGTGTATACATGTATGTGGGAAGGGTCGGGGGATATGGTGTCGGTGTATACATGTATGTGGGAAGGGTCGGGGGATATGGTGTCGGTGTATACATGTATGTGGGAAGGGTCGGGGGAATTGGTGTCGGTGTATACATGTATGTGGGAAGGGTCGGGGGAATTGGTGTCGGTGTATACATGTATGTGGGAAGGGTCGGGGGATATGGTGTCGGTGTATACATGTATGTGGGAAGGGTCGGGGGAATTGGTGTCGGTGTATACATGTATGTGGGAAGGGTCGGGGGAATTGGTGTCGGTGTATACATGTATGTGGGAAGGGTCGGGGGAATTTGTGTCGGTGTATACATGTATGTGGGAAGGGTCGGGGAATTGGTGTCGGTGTATACATGTATGTGGGAAGGGTCGGGGGGAATTGGTGTCGGTGTATACATGTATGTGGGAAGAGTCGGGGGAATTGGTGTCGGTGTATACATGTATGTGGGAAGGGTCGGGGGATATGGTGTCGGTGTATACATGTATGTGGGAAGGGTCGGGGGAATTGGTGTCGGTGTATACATGTATGTGGGAAGGGTCGGGGGAATTGGTGTCGGTGTATACATGTATGTGGGAAGGGTCGGGGGGAATTGGTGTCGGTGTATACATGTATGTGGGAAGGGTCGGGGGAATTGGTGTCTGTGTATACATGTATGTGGGAAGGGTCGGGGGAATTGGTGTCGGTGTATACATGTATGTGGGAAGGGTCGGGGGAATTGGTGTCGGTGTATACATGTATGTGGGAAGGGTCGGGGGAATTGGTGTCGGTGTATACATGTATGTGGGAAGGGTCGGGGGGAATTGGTGTCGGTGTATACATGTATGTGGGAAGGGTCGGGGGAATTGGTGTCTGTGTATACATGTATGTGGGAAGGGTCGGGGGATATGGTGTCGGTGTATACATGTATGTGGGAAGGGTCGGGGGATATGGTGTCGGTGTATACATGTATGTGGGAAGGTCGGGGGATATGGTGTCGGTGTATACATGTATGTGGGAAGGGTCGGGGGAATTGGTGTCGGTGTATACATGTATGTGGGAAGGGTCGGGGGAATTGGTGTCGGTGTATACATGTATGTGGGAAGGGTCGGGGGAATTGGTGTCGGTGTATACATGTATGTGGGAAGGGTCGGGGGATATGGTGTCGGTGTATACATGTATGTGGGAAGGTCGGGGGAATTGGTGTCGGTGTATACATGTATGTGGGAAGGGTCGGGGGATATGGTGTCGGTGTATACATGTATGTGGGAAGGGTCGGGGGGAATTGGTGTCGGTGTATACATGTATGTGGGAAGTGTCGGGGGATATGGTGTCGGTGTATACATGTATGTGGGAAGGGTCGGGGGATATGGTGTCGGTGTATACATGTATGTGGGAAGGGTCGGGGGATATGGTGTCGGTGTATACATGTATGTGGGAAGGGTCGGGGGAATTGGTGTCGGTGTATACATGTATGTGGGAAGGGTCGGGGGGAATTGGTGTCGGTGTATACATGTATGTGGGAAGGGTCGGGGGGAATTGGTGTCGGTGTATACATGTATGTGGGAAGGGTCGGGGGAATTGGTGTCGGTGTATACATGTATGTGGGAAGGGTCGGGGGAATTGGTGTCGGTGTATACATGTATGTGGGAAGGGTCGGGGGATATGGTGTCGGTGTATACATGTATGTGGGAAGGGTCGGGGGAATTGGTGTCGGTGTATACATGTATGTGGGAAGGGTCGGGGGATATGGTGTCGGTGTATACATGTATGTGGGAAGGGTCGGGGGAATTGGTGTCGGTGTATACATGTATGTGGGAAGGGTCGGGGGGAATTGGTGTCGGTGTATACATGTATGTGGGAAGGGTCGGGGGATATGGTGTCGGTGTATACATGTATGTGGGAAGGGTCGGGGGATATGGTGTCGGTGTATACATGTATGTGGGAAGGGTCGGGGGATATGGTGTCGGTGTATACATGTATGTGGGAAGGGTCGGGGGAATTTGTGTCGGTGTATACATGTATGTGGGAAGGGTCGGGGGATATGGTGTCGGTGTATACATGTATGTGGGAAGGGTCGGGGGAATTGGTGTCGGTGTATACATGTATGTGGGAAGGGTCGGGGGAATTGGTGTCGGTGTATACATGTATGTGGGAAGGGTCGGGGGAATTGGTGTCGGTGTATACATGTATGTGGGAAGGGTCGGGGGAATTGGTGTCGGTGTATACATGTATGTGGGAAGGGTCGGGGGAATTGGTGTCGGTGTATACATGTATGTGGGAAGGGTCGGGGGAATTGGTGTCGGTGTATACATGTATGTGGGAAGGGTCGGGGGAATTGGTGTCGGTGTATACATGTATGTGGGAAGGGTCGGGGGATATGGTGTCGGTGTATACATGTATGTGGGAAGGGTCGGGGGATATGGTGTCGGTGTATACATGTATGTGGGAAGGGTCGGGGGATATGGTGTCGGTGTATACATGTATGTGGGAAGGGTCGGGGGAATTGGTGTCGGTGTATACATGTATGTGGGAAGGGTCGGGGGAATTGGTGTCGGTGTATACATGTATGTGGGAAGGGTCGGGGGATATGGTGTCGGTGTATACATGTATGTGGGAAGGGTCGGGGGAATTGGTGTCGGTGTATACATGTATGTGGGAAGGGTCGGGGGAATTGGTGTCGGTGTATACATGTATGTGGGAAGGGTCGGGGGAATTGGTGTCGGTGTATACATGTATGTGGGAAGGGTCGGGGGGAATTGGTGTCGGTGTATACATGTATGTGGGAAGGGTCGGGGGATATGGTGTCGGTGTATACATGTATGTGGGAAGGGTCGGGGGTAATGGTGTCGGTGTATACATGTATGTGGGAAGGTCGGGGGAATTGGTGTCGGTGTATACATGTATGTGGGAAGGGTCGGGGGATATGGTGTCGGTGTATACATGTATGTGGGAAGGTCGGGGGAATTGGTGTCGGTGTATACATGTATGTGGGAAGGGTCGGGGGATATGGTGTCGGTGTATACATGTATGTGGGAAGGGTCGGGGGATATGGTGTCGGTGTATACATGTATGTGGGAAGGGTCGGGGGGAATTGGTGTCGGTGTATACATGTATGTGGGAAGGGTCGGGGGGAATTGGTGTCGGTGTATACATGTATGTGGGAAGGGTCGGGGGAATTGGTGTCGGTGTATACATGTATGTGGGAAGGGTCGGGGGAATTGGTGTCGGTGTATACATGTATGTGGGAAGGGTCGGGGGATATGGTGTCGGTGTATACATGTATGTGGGAAGGGTCGGGGGAATTGGTGTCGGTGTATACATGTATGTGGGAAGGGTCGGGGGGAATTGGTGTCGGTGTATACATGTATGTGGGAAGGGTCGGGGGATATGGTGTCGGTGTATACATGTATGTGGGAAGGGTCGGGGTATGGTGTCGGTGTATACATGTATGTGGGAAGGGTCGGGGGAATTGGTGTCGGTGTATACATGTATGTGGGAAGGGTCGGGGGATATGGTGTCGGTGTATACATGTATGTGGGAAGGGTCGGGGGATATGGTGTCGGTGTATACATGTATGTGGGAAGGGTCGGGGGAATTGGTGTCGGTGTATACATGTATGTGGGAAGGGTCGGGGGGAATTGGTGTCGGTGTATACATGTATGTGGGAAGGGTCGGGGGAATTGGTGTCGGTGTATACATGTATGTGGGAAGGGTCGGGGGAATTGGTGTCGGTGTATACATGTATGTGGGAAGGGTCGGGGGATATGGTGTCGGTGTATACATGTATGTGGGAAGGGTCGGGGGATATGGTGTCGGTGTATACATGTATGTGGGAAGGGTCGGGGATATGGTGTCGGTGTATACATGTATGTGGGAAGGGTCGGGGGTAAGGTGTCGGTGTATACATGTATGTGGGAAGGGTCGGGGGATATGGTGTCGGTGTATACATGTATGTGGGAAGGGTCGGGGGATATGGTGTCGGTGTATACATGTATGTGGGAAGGGTCGGGGGTAAGGTGTCGGTGTATACATGTATGTGGGAAGGGTCGGGGGTAAGGTGTCGGTGTATACATGTATGTGGGAAGGGTCGGGGGATATGGTGTCGGTGTATACATGTATGTGGGAAGGGTCGGGGGGAATTGGTGTCGGTGTATACATGTATGTGGGAAGGGTCGGGGGGAATTGGTGTCGGTGTATACATGTATGTGGGAAGGGTCGGGGGATATGGTGTCGGTGTATACATGTATGTGGGAAGGTCGGGGGGAATTGGTGTCGGTGTATACATGTATGTGGGAAGGGTCGGGGGAATTGGTGTCGGTGTATACATGTATGTGGGAAGGGTCGGGGGATATGGTGTCGGTGTATACATGTATGTGGGAAGGGTCGGGGGATATGGTGTCGGTGTATACATGTATGTGGGAAGGGTCGGGGATATGGTGTCGGTGTATACATGTATGTGGGAAGGGTCGGGGGATATGGTGTCGGTGTATACATGTATGTGGGAAGGGTCGGGGGAATTGGTGTCGGTGTATACATGTATGTGGGAAGGGTCGGGGGAATTGGTGTCGGTGTATACATGTATGTGGGAAGGGTCGGGGGAATTGGTGTCGGTGTATACATGTATGTGGGAAGGGTCGGGGGAATTGGTGTCGGTGTATACATGTATGTGGGAAGGGTCGGGGGAATTGGTGTCGGTGTATACATGTATGTGGGAAGGGTCGGGGGGATATGGTGTCGGTGTATACATGTATGTGGGAAGGGTCGGGGGATATGGTGTCGGTGTATACATGTATGTGGGAAGGGTCGGGGGAATTGGTGTCGGTGTATACATGTATGTGGGAAGGGTCGGGGGTAAGGTGTCGGTGTATACATGTATGTGGGAAGGGTCGGGGAATTGGTGTCGGTGTATACATGTATGTGGGAAGGGTCGGGGGATATGGTGTCGGTGTATACATGTATGTGGGAAGGGTCGGGGGAATTGGTGTCGGTGTATACATGTATGTGGGAAGGGTCGGGGGAATTGGTGTCGGTGTATACATGTATGTGGGAAGGGTCGGGGGGAATTGGTGTCGGTGTATACATGTATGTGGGAAGGGTCGGGGGATATGGTGTCGGTGTATACATGTATGTGGGAAGGTCGGGGGGAATTGGTGTCGGTGTATACATGTATGTGGGAAGGGTCGGGGGAATTGGTGTCGGTGTATACATGTATGTGGGAAGGGTCGGGGGTAAGGTGTCGGTGTATACATGTATGTGGGAAGGGTCGGGGGAATTGGTGTCGGTGTATACATGTATGTGGGAAGGGTCGGGGGAATTGGTGTCGGTGTATACATGTATGTGGGAAGGGTCGGGGGAATTGGTGTCGGTGTATACATGTATGTGGGAAGGGTCGGGGGAATTGGTGTCGGTGTATACATGTATGTGGGAAGGGTCGGGGGAATTGGTGTCGGTGTATACATGTATGTGGGAAGGGTCGGGGGAATTGGTGTCGGTGTATACATGTATGTGGGAAGGGTCGGGGGAATTGGTGTCGGTGTATACATGTATGTGGGAAGGGTCGGGGGATATGGTGTCGGTGTATACATGTATGTGGGAAGGGTCGGGGGATATGGTGTCGGTGTATACATGTATGTGGGAAGGGTCGGGGGATATGGTGTCGGTGTATACATGTATGTGGGAAGGGTCGGGGGAATTGGTGTCGGTGTATACATGTATGTGGGAAGGGTCGGGGGAATTGGTGTCGGTGTATACATGTATGTGGGAAGGTCGGGGGATATGGTGTCGGTGTATACATGTATGTGGGAAGGGTCGGGGGAATTGGTGTCGGTGTATACATGTATGTGGGAAGGGTCGGGGGAATTGGTGTCGGTGTATACATGTATGTGGGAAGGGTCGGGGGAATTGGTGTCGGTGTATACATGTATGTGGGAAGGTCGGGGGGAATTGGTGTCGGTGTATACATGTATGTGGGAAGGGTCGGGGGATATGGTGTCGGTGTATACATGTATGTGGGAAGGGTCGGGGGTAAGGTGTCGGTGTATACATGTATGTGGGAAGGTCGGGGGAATTGGTGTCGGTGTATACATGTATGTGGGAAGGGTCGGGGGATATGGTGTCGGTGTATACATGTATGTGGGAAGGTCGGGGGAATTGGTGTCGGTGTATACATGTATGTGGGAAGGGTCGGGGGATATGGTGTCGGTGTATACATGTATGTGGGAAGGGTCGGGGGATATGGTGTCGGTGTATACATGTATGTGGGAAGGGTCGGGGGGAATTGGTGTCGGTGTATACATGTATGTGGGAAGGGTCGGGGGGAATTGGTGTCGGTGTATACATGTATGTGGGAAGGGTCGGGGGAATTGGTGTCGGTGTATACATGTATGTGGGAAGGGTCGGGGGAATTGGTGTCGGTGTATACATGTATGTGGGAAGGGTCGGGGGATATGGTGTCGGTGTATACATGTATGTGGGAAGGGTCGGGGGAATTGGTGTCGGTGTATACATGTATGTGGGAAGGGTCGGGGGGAATTGGTGTCGGTGTATACATGTATGTGGGAAGGGTCGGGGGATATGGTGTCGGTGTATACATGTATGTGGGAAGGGTCGGGGTATGGTGTCGGTGTATACATGTATGTGGGAAGGGTCGGGGGAATTGGTGTCGGTGTATACATGTATGTGGGAAGGGTCGGGGGATATGGTGTCGGTGTATACATGTATGTGGGAAGGGTCGGGGGATATGGTGTCGGTGTATACATGTATGTGGGAAGGGTCGGGGGAATTGGTGTCGGTGTATACATGTATGTGGGAAGGGTCGGGGGGAATTGGTGTCGGTGTATACATGTATGTGGGAAGGGTCGGGGGAATTGGTGTCGGTGTATACATGTATGTGGGAAGGGTCGGGGGAATTGGTGTCGGTGTATACATGTATGTGGGAAGGGTCGGGGGATATGGTGTCGGTGTATACATGTATGTGGGAAGGGTCGGGGGATATGGTGTCGGTGTATACATGTATGTGGGAAGGGTCGGGGATATGGTGTCGGTGTATACATGTATGTGGGAAGGGTCGGGGGTAAGGTGTCGGTGTATACATGTATGTGGGAAGGGTCGGGGGATATGGTGTCGGTGTATACATGTATGTGGGAAGGGTCGGGGGATATGGTGTCGGTGTATACATGTATGTGGGAAGGGTCGGGGGTAAGGTGTCGGTGTATACATGTATGTGGGAAGGGTCGGGGGTAAGGTGTCGGTGTATACATGTATGTGGGAAGGGTCGGGGGATATGGTGTCGGTGTATACATGTATGTGGGAAGGGTCGGGGGGAATTGGTGTCGGTGTATACATGTATGTGGGAAGGGTCGGGGGGAATTGGTGTCGGTGTATACATGTATGTGGGAAGGGTCGGGGGATATGGTGTCGGTGTATACATGTATGTGGGAAGGTCGGGGGGAATTGGTGTCGGTGTATACATGTATGTGGGAAGGGTCGGGGGAATTGGTGTCGGTGTATACATGTATGTGGGAAGGGTCGGGGGATATGGTGTCGGTGTATACATGTATGTGGGAAGGGTCGGGGGATATGGTGTCGGTGTATACATGTATGTGGGAAGGGTCGGGGATATGGTGTCGGTGTATACATGTATGTGGGAAGGGTCGGGGGATATGGTGTCGGTGTATACATGTATGTGGGAAGGGTCGGGGGAATTGGTGTCGGTGTATACATGTATGTGGGAAGGGTCGGGGGAATTGGTGTCGGTGTATACATGTATGTGGGAAGGGTCGGGGGAATTGGTGTCGGTGTATACATGTATGTGGGAAGGGTCGGGGGAATTGGTGTCGGTGTATACATGTATGTGGGAAGGGTCGGGGGAATTGGTGTCGGTGTATACATGTATGTGGGAAGGGTCGGGGGGATATGGTGTCGGTGTATACATGTATGTGGGAAGGGTCGGGGGATATGGTGTCGGTGTATACATGTATGTGGGAAGGGTCGGGGGAATTGGTGTCGGTGTATACATGTATGTGGGAAGGGTCGGGGGTAAGGTGTCGGTGTATACATGTATGTGGGAAGGGTCGGGGAATTGGTGTCGGTGTATACATGTATGTGGGAAGGGTCGGGGGATATGGTGTCGGTGTATACATGTATGTGGGAAGGGTCGGGGGAATTGGTGTCGGTGTATACATGTATGTGGGAAGGGTCGGGGGAATTGGTGTCGGTGTATACATGTATGTGGGAAGGGTCGGGGGGAATTGGTGTCGGTGTATACATGTATGTGGGAAGGGTCGGGGGATATGGTGTCGGTGTATACATGTATGTGGGAAGGTCGGGGGGAATTGGTGTCGGTGTATACATGTATGTGGGAAGGGTCGGGGGAATTGGTGTCGGTGTATACATGTATGTGGGAAGGGTCGGGGGTAAGGTGTCGGTGTATACATGTATGTGGGAAGGGTCGGGGGTAAGGTGTCGGTGTATACATGTATGTGGGAAGGGTCGGGGGTAAGGTGTCGGTGTATACATGTATGTGGGAAGGGTCGGGGGAATTGGTGTCGGTGTATACATGTATGTGGGAAGGGTCGGGGGATATGGTGTCGGTGTATACATGTATGTGGGAAGGGTCGGGGGATATGGTGTCGGTGTATACATGTATGTGGGAAGGGTCGGGGGAATTGGTGTCGGTGTATACATGTATGTGGGAAGGGTCGGGGGATATGGTGTCGGTGTATACATGTATGTGGGAAGGGTCGGGGGATATGGTGTCGGTGTATACATGTATGTGGGAAGGGTCGGGGGATATGGTGTCGGTGTATACATGTATGTGGGAAGGGTCGGGGGATATGGTGTCGGTGTATACATGTATGTGGGAAGGGTCGGGGATATGGTGTCGGTGTATACATGTATGTGGGAAGGGTCGGGGGATATGGTGTCGGTGTATACATGTATGTGGGAAGGGTCGGGGGAATTGGTGTCGGTGTATACATGTATGTGGGAAGGGTCGGGGGATATGGTGTCGGTGTATACATGTATGTGGGAAGGGTCGGGGGAATTGGTGTCGGTGTATACATGTATGTGGGAAGGGTCGGGGGGAATTGGTGTCGGTGTATACATGTATGTGGGAAGGGTCGGGGGATATGGTGTCGGTGTATACATGTATGTGGGAAGGGTCGGGGGATATGGTGTCGGTGTATACATGTATGTGGGAAGGGTCGGGGGATATGGTGTCGGTGTATACATGTATGTGGGAAGGGTCGGGGAATTGGTGTCGGTGTATACATGTATGTGGGAAGGGTCGGGGGAATTGGTGTCGGTGTATACATGTATGTGGGAAGGGTCGGGGGAATTGGTGTCGGTGTATACATGTATGTGGGAAGGGTCGGGGGATATGGTGTCGGTGTATACATGTATGTGGGAAGGGTCGGGGGATATGGTGTCGGTGTATACATGTATGTGGGAAGGGTCGGGGGATATGGTGTCGGTGTATACATGTATGTGGGAAGGGTCGGGGGAATTGGTGTCGGTGTATACATGTATGTGGGAAGGGTCGGGGGAATTGGTGTCGGTGTATACATGTATGTGGGAAGGGTCGGGGGATATGGTGTCGGTGTATACATGTATGTGGGAAGGGTCGGGGAATTGGTGTCGGTGTATACATGTATGTGGGAAGGGTCGGGGAATTGGTGTCGGTGTATACATGTATGTGGGAAGGGTCGGGGGAATTGGTGTCGGTGTATACATGTATGTGGGAAGGGTCGGGGGATATGGTGTCGGTGTATACATGTATGTGGGAAGTGTCGGTGACACGGAGGGGCTAATTGGTTGTCGGTTGTATTCCAGACTCAGATCACAATGAAGGTCATCCAGGGTCTGTACAGCGGGGTCACCACCGTGGAGTTGGACACTCTGGCGGCAGAGACAGCGGCCACCCTGACCACCAAACACCCCGACTATGCCATCCTCGCCGCCCGTATCGCCGTCTCCAATCTACACAAGGAGACCAAGAAGATATTCAGTGGTAGGTGTCGTAGGGGGGTGGTGTCATTGGGGATTGGGGGGGGTGTGGTGTCATTGGGGGGGTGTGGTGTCATTGGGGATTGGTGGGGGGGGTGGTGTCATTGGGGATTGGTGGGGGGGGGTGGTGTCATTGGGGATTGGTGGGGGGGGGGTGGGTGTCATTGGGGATTGGTGGGGGGGGGTGTCATTGGGGATTGGTGGGGTGTCATTGGGGATTGGTGGGGTGTCATTGGGGATTGGTGGGGGGGGTGTCATTGGGGATTGGTGGGGGGGGGGTTGTCATTGGGGATTGGTGGGGGGGGGGTTGTCATTGGGGATTGGTGGGGGGGGGGTGGTGTCATTGGGGATTGGGGGGGGGGGTGGTGTCATTGGTGGGGGGGGGTGGTGTCATTGGGGATTGGTGGGGGGGGGTGGTGTCATTGGGGATTGGTGGGGGGGGGGGTGGTGTCATTGGGGATTGGGGGGGGGTGGTGTCATTGGGGATTGGGGGGGGGTGGTGTCATTGGTGGGGGGGTGGTGTCATTGGGGATTGGTGGGGGGGGTGGTGTCATTGGTGGGGGGGGTGGTGTCATTGGGGATTGGTGGGGGGGGTGGTGTCATTGGGGATTGGTGGGGGGGGGTGGTGTCATTGGGGATTGGTGGGGGGGGGTGGTGTCATTGGGGATTGGTGGGGGGGGTGGTGTCATTGGGGATTGGTGGGGGGTTGTGGTGTCATTGGGGATTGGTGGGGGGGGGGTTGTCAATGGGGGGGGGGGGTTGTGTCGTTGAGGGGAGAGGAAATTTACACTGTTATACAAGCTGTACACTTTGTACTTTACATTGTAGCCAAGTGTCATTTCTTCAGTGTTGTCACATGAAAAGATTCACACCCATGTGACTGAGGGGTGTACTTACTTTTGTTAGATACTGTAGGTGTTTCTGTAGGAATAAACTTCTCATAACAGCCAGGCAGTTGGTATTTTCCAGAGAAGGGCCACAATGGCAGCTTTGCTTTAAAAGTAGCCCCACCACAGAGCCAAGCACACGCCCCCCCCCCCCCCCCCCCTCATTGATCGAGGATTTACTCGTCTCTTCTCTCTCCTCCCCCATAGATGTGATGGAAGACCTTCATCAGTATGTGAACCCCCTGAATGGACGTCACTCCCCCATGGTATCCAAAGAGACACTGGACATTGTGCTGGCCAACAAAGATGTGAGTCTACCTCAATCAACTCCGGGGCGGTGTGTGGGCGGGTCAGCCTTGGGGGGCGGCGGTGTGTGGGCAGGGGTTAAGGGCGGGGTCAGCCTTGGGGGGCAGTGTGTGGGCGGGGTCAGCCTTGGGGGGGCAGTGTGTGGGCGGGGTCAGCCTTGGGGGGGCAGTGTGTGGGCGGGGTCAGCCTTGGGGGGGCAGTGTGTGGGCGGGGTCAGCCTTGGGGGGGCAGTGTGTGGGCGGGGTCAGCCTTGGGGGGGCAGTGTGTGGGAGGGGTCAGCCTTGGGGGGGCAGTGTGTGTGCGGGGTCAGCCTTGGGGGGGCAGTGTGTGTGCGGGGTCAGCCTTGGGGGGGCAGTGTGTGTGCGGGGTCAGCCTTGGGGGGGCAGTGTGTGGGCGGGGTCAGCCTTGGGGGGGGGGGCAGTGTGTGTGGGCGAGTCAGCCTTGGGGGGGGGGGGGGATGTTTGTATTTATATTGTATTGTGATTGATGATGACTTTGTCTCCTCCAGCGGCTGAACTCCGCCATCATCTATGACAGAGATTTCTCCTACAACTTCTTTGGGTTCAAGGTGAGCTTTGTACACATTTAGAGATCCGTCACTCTGATCTGTGTGCTTATATTTATCACTGACCCCCCCCCCCCCCTCCACTACAAAGGGGGGCCCCCCTCACCACCAACACCCCCCTTCCTCATAGAGCTCAGCCAGATTCTCCATTCATCTGGAAGGTAAAGGAGAAGTGGGGGGAAAGCTGGATTGCCGGCACTCCTCCTGTGATCGTTCTTCGCAGACAGCGGGGGTGACGTCACACAGCCGCTCCTGTCTATTAGGGGCACAGGGTGACCGAGAACCCCGGTCTGGTCTGCACTATCCCAACTCACCGGACTCAGCCTGTCCTTTTCCCCCTGTTATCCCGGGTTCTATATGTGCTGAATGAATAAAGGGGCTCATTCACTTGGGACTCTTGTATACCTTTTTACTAGATTGTTTGGGGTGTGGCTGTGTCCCATTGTTCTATTTGTTTCTGTCTGCCTTGGGAGCAAAGTATTATGGGATGTGAGGGGGGGGGGGATTCCTCCAAACGGCTCTCCCTGCTGATAGGACAGTCTACTGATGAGAAGTTTGAATACCCCTGTGCCTGTTACTGGTGGAGAGTCTCTACCCCGCCCTGTGTCATTATACAAAGGAAGGGGGAGTGTCCTGAGTGTTCAAATAAACAGTTCATGTTCCAGCTTAGCAGCCAAACGAATCCCGTCTGGTTTTTGGTTGTAATGCGGCGTGTGGGACGAAAAGGCTTTCCAGCTCCTCAGATTCCCTTCTCTGTCCCTTTTCCCTTCTCTGTCCCTTTTCCCTTCTCTGTCCCTTTTCCCTTCTCTGTCCCTTTTCCCTTCTCTGTCCCTTTTCCCTTCTCTGTCCCTTTTCCCTTCTCTGTCCCTTTTCCCTTCTCTGTCCTTTTTCCCTTCTCTGTCCTTTTTCCCTTCTCTGTCCTTTTTCCCTTCTCTGTCCTTCTTTTTCCCTTCTCTGTCCTTCTTTTTCCCTTCTCTGTCCTTTTTCCCTTCTCTGTCCTTCTTTTTCCCTTCTCTGTCCTTCTTTTTCCCTTCTCTGTCCTTCTTTTTCCCTTCTCTGTCCTTCTTCTTTTTCCCTTCTCTGTCCTTCTTTTTCCCTTCTCTGTCCTTCTTTTTCCCTTCTCTGTCCTTCTTTTTCCCTTCTCTGTCCTTCTTTTTCCCTTCTCTGTCCTTCTTTTTCCCTTCTCTGTCCTTCTTTTTCCCTTCTCTGTCCTTCTTTTTCCCTTCTCTGTCCTTCTTTTTCCCTTCTCTGTCCTTCTTTTTCCCTTCTCTGTCCTTCTTTTTCCCTTCTCTGTCCTTCTTTTTCCCTTCTCTGTCCTTCTTTTTCCCTTCTCTGTCCTTCTTTTTCCCTTCTCTGTCCTTCTTTTTCCCTTCTCTGTCCTTCTTTTTCCCTTCTCTGTCCTTCTTTTTCCCTTCTCTGTCCTTCTTTTTCCCTTCTCTGTCCTTCTTTTTCCCTTCTCTGTCCTTCTTTTTCCCTTCTCTGTCCTTCTTTTTCCCTTCTCTGTCCTTTTTTCTTTTTCGTACATCACGGGACACAGAGCGACATAGTCATTACTAATGGGTTATATAGTTACCGTCAGGTGCTGGCACTGGCAACTTCCAAAACCGGAAGTACCCTCCCCTATATAAGCCCCTCCCATCCGGGAGCACCTCAGTTTTTTGCCAGTGTCTAAGGTGTTGGCCAAGAAGAAACATGTGTTTTTCACTGAGCTTGCGTACAGGTTCTTTTGGGCCTCAGTAAGCTATTCCGGATCCGACCAAAAAAGCTTCATAGCTAAACGGTCGGTACCCGGGCCTTGCAGAGAAGAGCAAGGTTCTGCCTGTAATGCTTCTCTTACGAGAGCTGGACCCTGGGATCCAGAGCTCTGGTCATACCCACGACCAAGATGTTTTCTGTGCAGGGTGCTATACAGGTCCAGGGGAGTGGAATCCTTGGGAACCCGGTCCCTGAAGGTTTGATTACAATGCCTGCCGTGATAGGTGAAGTTTGGGCTTTTGTGGACCAAACAAAGTCCTGCGGCGGGGAACAGGTAAGTGGGGGCCCCCAGGAACTTGGTTCTATTGGGGGACCCCCAAGCCTAATTTGTCTTTCTGTCTGTTACCTAATGGTATTCCCGCTAATATCTGTGCATGCCTGTAACTACTAAAAAAATGTAATAATTTTTAATAGTGGTCAAGAAAAAAAAAAAAAAAAAGAATGTTTTTTTATATATGTTTAGTATATTAAACTGCGGTACCTGTGTTTGTCCACTAGAGGCCGCTGTGGAATGTTTTTCTTGTCATATGGACTAGTTTCTTCTCAGAGAGCAAAGTCCAGGCAGCTGGTGAGTTCTCCTACAGGAAACTGTTTCCTCTGCCATGTTGCAGTGTTCGTCTATCCCCCGGCCTGCGGCAAAGGGGGCCCTGGCTCCTGTCCCTGGTTTCCATGTTTGAAAATTAGCGCCGAGGCGCACGTGGCCGCGCGCGTGCGCGTGCACGCGCCTCTATATATAGAGGTGGCCGGAAAAAGGGGCGGGGCCTGGGGGATGACGCTCTGTGCGCGCCGCAGCGCTTCTGCGCATGTGCGGGCGTCCCAGCAGGTTTTAAAAGCCACATTATTGCAGTAAGCTGGCTATGAAGTACAGAGACAGAGCTGACAACATTTAAAGGCATACAGCAAGCGGTTGATACAGGCATCCCCTAGAAAGGCACATTAGTAGACACCAACTGTTTATTATAGCAGCATTTATGCTAGACTATTATCAGTAACTGGTGTATTTTCGGCTGGAATACCTCAGCTTTGTGGCTTAGGAATATGCCGTCTAAAAACTCCGGGACTAGAAATTCCAGGAGGAATAGGGGGTCTCCATTTTCCTCAGCTCTGGGAGGGCTGGAAGAGAGATTGTCAGCACTAATTGCTGCTTCCCTGTCACAGGAGAAAAGCGCTCGATCTCCGTCTCCTCCCTCAGAGTGCCTGTTAACAGAGCAACAGTCCCATACAGAGGTCGACCTACCTGAGGGGGATCAGGATGAGGTTGATTCAGTTGTAGAGGAATCAACAGTGGAGGAGCCGTTCTCAGCATCACATGCTGAGAGGTTATGGGTTCAGTCCCTGACTAATATGGTCCGATCAGCATTTAAAATGCCACTTGCGGAGCCATCATCCTCTTCTGTCTCCTCGTTGGGGTCGCTAAAAGCTCCCCAGACTGTTTGTTCTTTCCCGATCCATCCTTTATTGGAGGGGCTCATTTACCAGGATTGGGAGCATCCTGACAAAATATTTACTCCCCCCAAGAGATTTCCGGTGGTCTATCCTATGGAGGATAAGTTCGTCAGAAAATGGAAGGTCCCTACAGTGGACGCAGCCATCTCTTGTGTGAATAAATCACTGACATGTCCGGTGGAAAATGTCCAAATGTTCAAGGACCCAATAGATAAAAAATTGGAGTCCTTATTGAAATCTGCTTTTTCTACAGCAGGATTGGTGACACAACCAGCAGTGGCAGCTATAGGGGTCTGCCAAGCAGTGAAGGATCAGTTGAAACAGGTCTTAAGGGACGTGCCAGATCAGCAGGCGCTTGCTCTAGCTGATCTACCTAGAGCCTTATGCTTTGCGGTGGACGCTATAAAGGATTCAATCCATCAGGCCTCCCGCCTTACGCTGTCTGTAGTACATATGCGCAGGCTTCTATGGCTCAAAAACTGGTCTGCTGAAGCTCCCTGTAAAAAATTGCTGGTCAGCTTCCCATTTCATGGGGAGCGTTTATTCGGGGAAGACCTGGACAAGTATATCCAGAGAATTTCCAGCGGTAAAAGTACACTCTTGCCGGTCAAAAATAGAGTTAGAGGTCCCTCTTTTAAGAGGCCGGCTTCTCCAGTCCCTAGGACATCGGCTGTGAAACAGTTCCGACGGCCTCCCCGGTCAAATCCCGGAGGTAAAAATCAGGGACAGTTGCAGGGTAACAAGAAGCCCTGGAGCAGGAGAGGTACAAAACCTCCCCCAAAGTCAAATGCATGAAGGGTTGCCCCCACCCAATCGGGTGGGGGGGAAGACTTCAGTTGTTCACAGAAACCTGGCGGGACACGATCCGAGACAGATGGGTGCTCTCCGCAGTAAATCTGGGATACAAATTGGAGTTAAAAAACTCCCCTCCTTCCCGCTTTATAAGGTCGAACGTGCCAAGGGATCCCCAGAAGAGAGGATCCCTCCTGTTGGCACTGGAACAATTATTGCTTCAAGCAGTAATTATAGAGGTTCCCCTGGAAGAATGGGGGTTCGGGTTTTACTCAAACCTCTTTACAGTTCCGAAGCCAAACGGGGACGTGAGGCCCATATTAAATCTAAAAGGGCTAAACAAATTCCTGCATATCAGGACTTTCCGGATGGAGTCGATCCGATCGGTAGCCACTGCCCTACAAGGGGAGGAATGGTTAGCCTCGATCGACATCAAAGATGCGTATTTGCACATCCCCATCTTTCCAGCCCACCAAAAATGTCTACGCTTTGCGATAGAAGGGCGCCATTTTCAGTTCAGAGCCTTACCCTTCGGTCTGGCCACAGCACCAAGAGTGTTCACAAAAATTCTGGCCCCATTATTGGCCAATCTAAGAACACGAGGTGTAACGATAATGGCATATCTAGACGACTTGTTGCTGATAGACCACTCAGTGGAAAAACTAGAAGTGGTTGTTCACGAGACAATCAAGTATCTGGAATATCACGGTTGGATTATCAACCGAGACAAGTCAGCCCTAGAACCAGTCAAAAGTCTGGAATACTTGGGGCTAAGGCTGGATTCAGACCAGAGAAAAATTTTCTTGCCTCGAGAAAAGGGGTCGTCTTTGAGAGATTTGATCCACTTAGTGGGTTCAAAAAGACAGCCATCCATACGCCTGTGCATGAGGCTGCTGGGAAAAATGGTGGCATCATTCGAAGCAGTACCCTACGGTCAATTCCATTCAAGGAAGTTGCAAAGGGCCATACTGTCAGCCTGGAACAAAAAAGTTCAGGCTCTGGACGTACCAATGTCCTTGTCCCCTTCCGTTCGCAGAAGCCTCCGTTGGTGGTTGGTTCCCCGGAATCTGGAAAGAGGGAAATCCTTCAGTCCGATTTCCTGGAAGGTGGTCACTACAGATGCCAGCCTTTTAGGCTGGGGAGCAGTACTGGAGCAATGGTCTCTCCAGGGCAGATGGTCGGATGCGGAAAAGGCCCTGCCCATCAATCTCTTAGAGATACGAGCAGCCCGGTATGCCCTAGTAGCATGGACATCCAAACTCCAAGGGTCCCCTGTCAGAGTTCAGTCAGACAATGCCACAGCAGTGGCATATATCAATCGTCAGGGGGGCACCAGGAGTCGTGCAGCCCAAAGGGAAGTAAATTACATCCTGAGATGGGCAGAAAGATATGTCCCAGCCATATCTGCGGTATTCATTCCAGGGGTGGAGAATTGGAAGGCGGACTTTCTAAGTCGCCAACAATTATGCCCAGGGGAATGGTCCCTTCATCCCGAGGTTTTTCCGGACAATATGTCAGCGGTGGGGAACACCGGATGTAGATCTGCTAGCATCCAGGTTCAACACGAAAGTGGACAGGTTTGTCTCTTGGACAAGGGATCCCCTAGCGTGCGGCTCGGATGCCCTAGTGTTCCCTTGGGATCAGTTCAAGCTGATATATGCATTCCCACCGCCACAATTGTTACCTCGATTACTCCGCAGAATCAGGGTAGAAAAGAAACCAGTGATTCTGGTGGCTCCAGCGTGGCCCCGAAGAGCATGGTACGCGGAGATCGTAAAAATGTCTGTGGGGAGTCCTTGGACCCTCCCACATCGTCCGGACCTGCTTTCGCAGGGACCGATATACCACCCTTCCTTACCAGCCCTAGGTTTGACGGCCTGGCTATTGAAGCCCACATTCTAAAAAAGAGAGGGCTCTCTAATGCTGTGGTGTCTACCATGATCAATGCCAGGAAGCCGGTATCCAGGCAGATCTACTATAGAATCTGGAAGGCGTACATCGCCTGGTGTGAAGCCAAGAAATGGCATCCACATAAGTACGTAATAGGTAGGATTCTGGACTTCCTACAGTGGGCTGTAGATAGGAAGCTTGCCTTGAGTACTATCAAAGGTCAGATTTCGGCCTTGTCAATATTTTTTCAAAGGCCCTTGGCTTCGCATTCACTAGTCAAAGCCTTTATACAAGGAGTGATGCGTATTAGTCCTCCGGTTAGTATTCCCATATGTCCATGGGATCTAAACTTGGTTCTGTCGGTTCTACAGAAACAACCATTTGAACCATTACAGCATATTTCCTTGGTGCTTCTCACCAGGAAATTGATTTTTCTAGTAGCCATTTGTTCGGCTAAAAGAGTATCGGAATTAGCAGCTATGTCCTGTAAGGAGCCATATCTGGTTATCCATAAGGACAGAGTAGTGTTACGTCCTCATCCAGCCTTTCTTCCTAAGGTGGTATTGAGGTTTCATTTGAACCAAGATGTGGTTCTTCCTTCTTTTTTCCCCAAACCTACTTCGGTAGAGGAAAAGTTATTGCATTCTTTGGATGTAGTAAGAGCAGTTAAAGCTTATCTAAAAGCCACTGCTCAGATTCGCAGAACGGATACTTTGTTTATACTGCCGGAAGGCCCCAGAAAGGGTCAGGCAGCGTCAAAATCTACTTTAGCCAAGTGGATTCGACAGGTCATTATGCAAGCTTATGGCTTGAGAAGGAGATCGCCTCCGTTCAAAGTTAGAGCGCACTCCACGAGAGCAGTTGGAACTTCATGGGCAGTGCATCACCAGGCCTCCCTGGCTCAAATCTGTAAGGCCGCAACGTGGTCTTCAGTTCACACGTTTACTAGGTTCTACCAGGTGGACGTTAGAAGTCAGGAGGATGTCGCCTTTGGGCGCAGTGTGTTGCAGGCCGCAAAAGATCCTCATGTCTGATAGCGCTCAGCTTATATATGGTGTATCCCCCCCTCATTTGGCATTGCTTTAGGACATCCCATTAGTAATGACTATGTCGCTCTGTGTCCCGTGATGTACGAAAAAGAAAATAGGATTTTTATAACAGCTTACCTGTAAAATCCTTTTCTTGGAGTACATCACGGGACACAGAGCTCCCGCCCCTCTTTGGGGACACTTATTGCTTTGCTACAAAACTGAGGTGCTCCCGGATGGGAGGGGCTTATATAGGGGAGGGTACTTCCGGTTTTGGAAGTTGCCAGTGCCAGCACCTGACGGTAACTATATAACCCATTAGTAATGACTATGTCGCTCTGTGTCCCGTGATGTACTCCAAGAAAAGGATTTTACAGGTAAGCTGTTATAAAAATCCTATTTTTTCCCCTCCTTCTCTGTCCTTTTTTTTCCCCTCCTTCTCTGTCCTTTTTTTTCCCCTCCTTCTCTGTCCTTTTTTTTTCCCCTCCTTCTCGGTCCTTTTTTTTTCCCCTCCTTCTCTGTCCTTTTTTTTCCCCTCCTTCTCTGTCCTTTTTTCCCCTCCTTCTCTGTCCTTTTTTTTCCCCTCCTTCTCTGTCCTTTTTTTTCCCCTCCTTCTCTGTCCTTTTTTTTTCCCCTCCTCTCTGTCCTTTTTTTTTCCCCTCCTTCTCTGTCCTTTTTTTTTCCCCTCCTTCTCTGTCCTTTTTTTTTCCCCTCCTTCTCTGTCCTTTTTTTTCCCCTCCTTCTCTGTCCTTTTTCCCTTCTCTGTCCTTTTTCCCTTCTCTGTCCTTTTTCCCTTCTCTGTCCTTTTTCCCTTCTCTGTCCTTTTTCCCTTCTCTGTCCTTTTTCCCTTCTCTGTCCTTTTTCCCTTCTCTGTCCTTTTTTTTCCCTTCTCTGTCCTTTTTTTTCCCTTCTCTGTCCTTTTTTTTCCCTTCTCTGTCCTTTTTTTTTCCCTTCTCTGTCCTTTTTTTCCCTTCTCCGTCCTTTTTTTTCCCCTCCTTCTCCCCCCTTTTTTTCCCCTCCTTCTCCCCCCACCCTTTTTTCTTTTTCCCGGGGAACCCAGAATTTCTTGGAAAGTATGAGATATTCTTGCTTCAGCTCCCCATGCACCTCTTATGTCTGTCACCCTGTGTCTCTAATAGGGTGACGGAGAGAATATGACTTAGAATAAGACAGTAATATTTATCCACAATATCCCTCATGAAATATGAAGACGTTATTTGGGCATTCCAGGAAGTTGTAGGCTGACCGTCTATTGCTTCACAATGTTAATATCCTCACCCCCAGACACCTGTCTGTTGTAATGTAATGGGTCTGGGATAGCTTCTAAGGGTCTTTTCATAGTGGTAATTATCTCTGCTATTGTGGGAGGGAGTTCTGTGTTGATTTGTGATAATGTTGATTGTGTCTTTGAGCTACACGACAGCAAGTCTGGCCTAAAGGTCTCTGAGCGGGCTGCTAAAAGGAATTAGGTAATTAGCATGTTAATTAGGTCTGGTCACAGGTGTATTTCCAGAGAAATTATGATGCACCTCCTCTTTCTACTGTGTATAAAACTTGTGGTCTTTTCAATAAAGATTGTCAGTCCTGCTTGAACCTCAAGACAGAGCCTCGTCTCGTTATTGAGGGAGACTTATTCTTATGGGTTTCTTGTTCACCTGACTGGAGTGTCTGTAGCTGCCTTGGTGTTCGGGAACGGAATATCCTAAACGGCTTTAACCCCTTTCATACTCGGGGTGCCGTTACATTGCTCAACTAGTGCCTGAGCGTCATGGTTCCCCATCACTGATCTAACCAATCACAGATCAGCTTGGTTAGATGTCTCCTGGCTGTACTGGTCAGGAAGGGGTGCATCTGACATCACTTCCCCCTTTATGACGTGTGGGATAGAGTTCCCTCGCTCTCTCTGCACTCTCTCCCCCCGCCGGCGGATGTGTTCCCTCGCTCTCTGCACTCTCTCTCTCCCCGCCGGGAGGGATGGAGTTCCCTCGCTCTCTCTGCACTCTCTCTCCCCGCCGGGAGGGATGGAGTTCCCTCGCTCTCTCTGCACTCTCTCTCTCCCCGCCGGGAGGGATGGAGTTCCCTCGCTCTCTCTGCACTCTCTCTCCCCGCCGGGAGGGATGGAGTTCCCTCGCTCTCTCTGCACTCTCTCTCCCCGCCGGGAGGGATGGAGTTCCCTCGCTCTCTCTGCACTCTCTCTCTCCCCGCCGGGAGGGATGGAGTTCCCTCGCTCTCTCTGCACTCTCTCTCTCCCCGCCGGGAGGGATGGAGTTCCCTCGCTCTCTCTGCACTCTCTCTCTCCCCGCCGGGAGGGATGGAGTTCCCTCGCTCTCTCTGCACTCTCTCTCCCCGCCGGGAGGGATGGAGTTCCCTCGCTCTCTCTGCACTCTCTCTCCCCGCCGGGAGGGATGGAGTTCCCTCGCTCTCTCTGCACTCTCTCTCCCCGCCGGGAGGGATGGAGTTCCCTCGCTCTCTCTGCACTCTCTCTCTCCCCGCCGGGAGGGATGGAGTTCCCTCGCTCTCTCTGCACTCTCTCTCTCCCCGCCGGGAGGGATAAAGTGTTCCCTCGCTCTCTCTGCACTCTCTCTCTCCCCGCCGGGAGGGATGGAGTTCCCTCGCTCTCTCTGCACTCTCTCTCCCCGCCGGGAGGGATGGAGTTCCCTCGCTCTCTCTGCACTCTCTCTCTCCCCGCCGGGAGGGATGGAGTTCCCTCGCTCTCTCTGCACTCTCTCTCTCCCCGCCGGGAGGGATGGAGTTCCCTCGCTCTCTCTGCACTCTCTCTCTCCCGCCGGAGGGATGGAGTTCCCTCGCTCTCTCTGCACTCTCTCTCTCCCCGCCGGGAGGGATGGAGTTCCCTCGCTCTCTCTGCACTCTCTCTCTCCCCGCCGGGAGGGATGGAGTTCCCTCGCTCTCTCTGCACTCTCTCTCTCCCCGCCGGGAGGGATGGAGTTCCCTCGCTCTCTCTGCACTCTCTCTCTCCCCGCCGGGAGGGATGGAGTTCCCTCGCTCTCTCTGCACTCTCTCTCTCCCCGCCGGGAGGGATGGAGTTCCCTCGCTCTCTCTGCACTCTCTCTCTCCCCGCCGGGAGGGATGGAGTTCCCTCGCTCTCTCTGCACTCTCTCTCCCCCCGCCGGCGGATGTGTTCCCGGGTGTCGGTAAGCACTGGGGGGGGAGGGGGCACCACACGGTTGGCTCTGTAAAACGGATTGGCAGCCATGGAGCCGTCACAACATTTTCACCCACCACTGCCCCCATCAGCCTGTGAGTAAAGGTTCACTCTGGCCATGTGCACAGTACATGAGGTGGAGAGCTCAGGGCCGGCCTGTTGGTTGGATGGAAGGTTGTGTCGGAGCACACACACTCTACAATCTGGGATTAGAGTCCCTCTGATAAGACATCCCAATTTAATGAAGAAATATCCCATATAACAGGGTTTCCCACCTATCTCTGTGTGAGAGAACAGCGGTGTCACCGCAGCAATCCCTCATACTGCAAATCAGCAGGGAGGTGGGAGGGACTGCTGCAGAGACACCACTGTTCTCTCAGATACCAGTAATGATGGGGGTCAGTCTCTGGGATATGTGGGGGGGGGGGGAGGGATTGAAGTGTTCATGTCACCTGATCTCCTCACTTCTCTTCCAGACTCTGGAGCGTTCCTATTTGTTGAAGATAGACGGGAAAGGTATGTTTTATTGTATGGGAGTCACATGATCCTCTCTGCTCTTCCTGATTGGTTGTTGAGGTTAATGTGATGAGTCTGTGGGGGGGGGGAAGAGTCTGTGGTGAATGTTGGGGTTCAGTAGTAGAAGTCGGGGGGGGGGGGTTCCTCTTGTACTGATCGTGTATCTCGCCCCCCCTCAGTGGCGGAGCGCCCCCAGCACATGCTGATGAGGGTGCCGGGTCTGTGGTGAATGTTGGGGGGTCTGGGGTGAATGTTGGGGGGTCTGGGGTGAATGTTGGGGGGTCTGGGGTGAATGTTGGGGTTCAGTAGTAGAAGTCGGGGGGTACCTCTTGTACTGATCGTGTATCTCCCCCCCCCCCCCTCTCAGTGGCGGAGCGCCCCCAGCACATGCTGATGAGGGTGTCGGGTCTGTGGTGGATGTCGGGGGGGGGGGTCTGTGGTAAATGTTGGGGGATCTGTGGTGAATGTTGGGGTTCAGTAGTAGAAGTCGGGGGGGGTTCCTCTTGTACTGATCGTGTATCTCCCCCCCCCCCCCAGTGGCGGAGCGCCCCCAGCACATGCTGATGAGGGTGTCGGGTCTGTGGTGGATTTTGGGGGGTCTGTGGTAAATGTTGGGTTTCAGTAGTAGTCGGGGGGGTTCCTCTTGTACTGATCGTGTATCTCTCCCCCCCCCCCCTCAGTGGCGGAGCGCCCCCAGCACATGCTGATGAGGGTGTCGGGTCTGTGGTGGATGTCGGGGGGGGTCTGTGGTGAATGTTGGGGATCTGTGGTGAATGTTGGGGTTCAGTAGTAAGTCGGGGGGGGTTCCTCTTGTACTGATCGTGTATCTCCCCCCCCCCCCTCAGTGGCGGAGCGCCCCAGCACATGCTGATGAGGGTGTCGGGTCTGTGGTGGATGTCGGGGGGGTCTGTGGTGAATGTTGGGGGATCTGGGGTGAATGTTGGGGTTCAGTAGTAAGTCGGGGGGGGTTCCTCTTGTACTGATCGTGTATCTCTCCCCCCCCCCCCCCCCCCCCCCAGTGGCGGAGCGCCCCCAGCACATGCTGATGAGGGTGTCGGGTCTGTGGTGGATTTTGGGGGGTCTGTGGTAAATGTTGGGTTTCAGTAGTAGTCGGGGGGTTCCTCTTGTACTGATCGTGTATCTCTCCCCCCCCCCTCAGTGGCGGAGCGCCCCCAGCACATGCTGATGAGGGTGTCGGGTCTGTGGTGGATGTCGGGGGGGGGTCTGTGGTGAATGTTGGGGATCTGTGGTGAATGTTGGGGATCAGTAGTAAGTCGGGGGGGGGTTCCTCTTGTACTGATCGTGTATCTCCCCCCCCCCCTCAGTGGCGGAGCGCCCCCAGCACATGCTGATGAGGGTGTCGGGTCTGTGGTGGATGTCGGGGGGGTCTGTGGTGAATGTTGGGGGATCTGGGGTGAATGTTGGGGTTCAGTAGTAAGTCGGGGGGGGTTCCTCTTGTACTGATCGTGTATCTCTCCCCCCCCCCCCCCAGTGGCGGAGCGCCCCCAGCACATGCTGATGAGGGTGTCGGTTGGAATCCATAAGAACGACATTGATGCCGCCATAGAGACGTACAATCTTCTGTCGGAGAGATGGTTCACCCACGCCTCCCCCACTCTCTTCAATGCCGGCACCAACAGACCCCAACTCTCCAGGTAAGGGTGACCCTTCTGTTTCTGAAAATACTAGTTGCCTGGCTCTGAAACGTTACTTCCAGGATCAGACCCAGAACAAGCATGTAGCCAGTGAAGTCACACCTGTAAGTCGTCGTGTTTGGACGGTATAATCATCTCCTGTTGTCTTGCAGCTGTTTCCTCCTGTGTATGAAGGATGACAGCATTGAGGGGATTTATGACACTCTGAAGCAATGCGCTCTCATCTCCAAATCTGCGGGTGGGATTGGTGTCGCCGTCAGCTGCATCCGAGCCACTGGAAGTTATATTGCCGGGGTGAGTGTGATGGGGGTGGGTGGGACATGACGGGGCGGGGGGGACTATGGGGGTGAGAGGGTCATGACGGGGGGGACTATGGGGGTGAGAGGGACATGACGGGGCGGGGGGACTATGGGGGTGAGAGGGACATGACGGGGCGGGGGGACTATGGGGGTGAGAGGGACATGACGGGGGGGGGGGACTATGGGGGTAAGTGGGACATGACGGGGGGGGGGACTAGACGGGTGGGGGGGAGGTGAGTGGGACATGACAGGGGGGGAGGGGCTATGGGGGTAAGAGGGACATGACGGGGGGACTATGGGGGTGAGTGGGACATGACGGGGGGGCGGGAGGTGAGTGGGACATGACGGGGGTGGGAGGTGAGTGGGACATGACGGGGGGGTGGGGAGGTGAGTGGGACATGACGGGGGGGGTGAGTGGGACATGACGGGGGGGGGGGGAGGTGAGTGACATGTAGACCACACCGACCCTTCTACTGAGAACATGTATCTCTATACCTCACCATTACTGCAGGTTCCTTCCATGTCCTTCATAACAAACCCATCGTAATAAAAAAACATCGGAGTTGGTTTTATAGAGAGAGATGGCAGTGTGTGGGGGGGGGTTTGGCGTGGGGGGGGCAGAGTGTGTGGGGGGTCTCGGCGTAGGGGGGCAGAGTGTGGGGGTCTCGGCGTAGGGGGGCAGAGTGTGGGGGTCTCGGCGTAGGGGGGCAGAGTGTGGGGGGTCTCGGCGTAGGGGGGCAGAGTGTGGGGGTCTCGGCGTAGGGGGGCAGAGTGTGGGGGTCTCGGCGTAGGGGGGCAGAGTGTGGGGGTCTCGGCGTAGGGGGGCAGAGTGTGGGGGTCTCGGCGTAGGGGGGCAGAGTGTGGGGGTCTCGGCGTAGGGGGGCAGAGTGTGGGGGTCTCGGAGTCGGATTTATATAAAGGGATCTTTTTTTTTTCCCCCACCAGACGAACGGTAATTCGAACGGCCTGGTACCGATGTTGCGGGTGTATAACAACACGGCGCGTTATGTGGATCAGGGAGGGAACAAGGTAAGTGCGCTCTGTGTGTCTCTTCGCTCTTCTCCTACCCCGGCTTGTGTTTGGATTATTCCAGGACCTTACATTTTCTGTCCTGTTAGAGGCCGGGTGCATTTGCCATCTACTTGGAGCCGTGGCACTACGACGTGTTTGACTTCTTGGATCTGAAGAAGAATACGGGGAAGGAGGAGCAGAGAGCCAGAGATCTTTTCTTTGCCATTTGGATCCCGGATCTCTTCATGAAACGCGTAGAGTCCAATCAGGTAGATGAAATGCTCTGCAGATTATCGGTAGACTCTGTATGGGGTGATTCTTGGTGCCTGAAATGTGACTCGTCTTCTCTTCATAGGATTGGTCCCTGATGTGTCCCCACGAGTGTCCCGGGCTGGAGAATGTTTGGGGGGAGGAGTTTGAGAAGTTATATGAAAGGTGAGTGGCTGTCCTGGGGTTTTCATGCTTCTCGCTTCCTGAATACGGTCCACATTGAGCGGTCTGTGTGTTCTCTGCAGGTATGAGAAGGAAGGCCGGGCACGCAAGGTCATAAAAGCACAACAGTTGTGGTACGCCGTCATAGAATCTCAGACAGAAACCGGCACGCCATACATGTTATACAAAGACGCCTGCAACCGCAAGAGCAACCAACAGAACCTCGGCACCATAAAGTGCAGCAATCTGTGTACAGAGATTGTGGAGTACACCAGCGAAGACGAGGTAGGTACCTTTTTACCAGGGTGGATTGTACATGCTAAGATAGGTAGGCAATCTGTGTACAGAGGTGGTGGAGGAATACTCCAGAGATGAGGGGAGGTACCTTTACCAGAGTGGGTTGGTCATAATGGGCAAGTACCCTCCTACCTGTAGATCAATTCTACATGGTAATGGATGGAGGATGGAAGACTCGGGCCATGGAAGAGGTGTGTAGAATACCTCTGTGGTAATGGATGGAAGACTCGGGCCATGGAAGAGGTGTGTAGAATACCTCCTCTGTGGTAATGGATGGAAGACTCGGGCCATGGAAGAGGTGTGTAGAATACCTCCTCTGTGGTAATGGATGGAAGACTCGGGCCATGGAAGAGGTGTGTAGAATACCTCCTCTGTGGTAATGGATGGAAGACTCGGGCCATGGAAGAGGTGTGTAGAATACCTCCTCTGTGGTAATGGATGGAAGACTCGGGCCATGGAAGAGGTATGTAGAATACCTCCTCTGTGGTAATGGATGGAAGACTCGGGCCATGGAAGAGGTATGTAGAATACCTCCTCTGTGGTAATGGATGGAAGACTCGGGCCATGGAAGAGGTGTGTAGAATACCTCCTCTGTGGTAATGGATGGAAGACTCGGGCCATGGAAGAGGTGTGTAGAATACCTCCTCTGTGGTAATGGATGGAAGACTCGGGCCATGGAAGAGGTGTGTAGAATACCTCCTCTGTGGTAATGGATGGAAGACTCGGGCCATGGAAGAGGTGTGTAGAATACCTCCTCTGTGGTAATGGATGGAAGACTCGGGCCATGGAAGAGGTGTGTAGAATACCTCCTCTGTGGTAATGGATGGAAGACTCGGGCCATGGAAGAGGTGTGTAGAATACCTCCTCTGTGGTAATGGATGGAAGACTCGGGCCATGGAAGAGGTATGTAGAATACCTCCTCTGTGGTAATGGATGGAAGACTCGGGCCATGGAAGAGGTATGTAGAATACCTCCTCTGTGGTAATGGATGGAAGACTCGGGCCATGGAAGAGGTGTGTAGAATACCTCCTCTGTGGTAATGGATGGAAGACTCGGGCCATGGAAGAGGTATGTAGAATACCTCCTCTGTGATAATGGATGGAAGACTCGGGCCATGGAAGAGGTGTGTAGAATACCTCCTCTGTGGTAATGGATGGAAGACTCGGGCCATGGAAGAGGTGTGTAGAATACCTCCTCTGTGGTAATGGATGGAAGACTCGGGCCATGGAAGAGGTGTGTAGAATACCTCCTCTGTGGTAATGGATGGAAGACTCGGGCCATGGAAGAGGTGTGTAGAATACCTCCTCTGTGATAATGGATGGAAGACTCGGGCCATGGAAGAGGTGTGTAGAATACCTCCTCTGTGGTAATGGATGGAAGACTCTGGCCATGGAAGAGGTGTGTAGAATACCTCCTCTGTGGTAATGGATGGAAGACTCGGGCCATGGAAGAGGTGTGTAGAATACCTCCTCTGTGGTAATGGATGGAAGACTCGGGCCATGGAAGAGGTATGTAGAATACCTCCTCTGTGATAATGGATGGAAGACTCGGGCCATGGAAGAGGTGTGTAGAATACCTCCTCTGTGGTAATGGATGGAAGACTCGGGCCATGGAAGAGGTGTGTAGAATACCTCCTCTGTGATAATGGATGGAAGACTCGGGCCATGGAAGAGGTGTGTAGAATACCTCCTCTGTGGTAATGGATGGAAGACTCGGGCCATGGAAGAGGTATGTAGAATACCTCCTCTGTGGTAATGGATGGAAGACTCGGGCCATGGAAGAGGTATGTAGAATACCTCCTCTGTGGTAATGGATGGAAGACTCGGGCCATGGAAGAGGTGTGTAGAATACCTCCTCTGTGATAATGGATGGAAGACTCGGGCCATGGAAGAGGTGTGTAGAATACCTCCTCTGTGGTAATGGATGGAAGACTCGGGCCATGGAAGAGGTGTGTAGAATACCTCCTCTGTGGTAATGGATGGAAGACTCGGGCCATGGAAGAGGTGTGTAGAATACCTCCTCTGTGATAATGGATGGAAGACTCGGGCCATGGAAGAGGTGTGTAGAATACCTCCTCTGTGGTAATGGATGGAAGACTCGGGCCATGGAAGAGGTGTGTAGAATACCTCCTCTGTGGTAATGGATGGAAGACTCGGGCCATGGAAGAGGTGTGTAGAATACCTCCTCTGTGGTAATGGATGGAAGACTCGGGCCATGGAAGAGGTGTGTAGAATACCTCCTCTGTGATAATGGATGGAAGACTCGGGCCATGGAAGAGGTGTGTAGAATACCTCCTCTGTGATAATGGATGGAAGACTCGGGCCATGGAAGAGGTGTGTAGAATACCTCCTCTGTGGTAATGGATGGAAGACTCGGGCCATGGAAGAGGTATGTAGAATACCTCCTCTGTGGTAATGGATGGAAGACTCGGGCCATGGAAGAGGTGTGTAGAATACCTCCTCTGTGGTAATGGATGGAAGACTCGGGCCATGGAAGAGGTGTGTAGAATACCTCCTCTGTGGTAATGGATGGAAGACTCGGGCCATGGAAGAGGTGTGTAGAATACCTCCTCTGTGGTAATGGATGGAAGACTCGGGCCATGGAAGAGGTGTGTAGAATACCTCCTCTGTGATAATGGATGGAAGACTCGGGCCATGGAAGAGGTGTGTAGAATACCTCCTCTGTGGTAATGGATGGAAGACTCGGGCCATGGAAGAGGTGTGTAGAATACCTCCTCTGTGGTAATGGATGGAAGACTCGGGCCATGGAAGAGGTGTGTAGAATACCTCCTCTGTGGTAATGGATGGAAGACTCGGGCCATGGAAGAGGTGTGTAGAATACCTCCTCTGTGGTAATGGATGGAAGACTCGGGCCATGGAAGAGGTGTGTAGAATACCTCCTCTGTGGTAATGGATGGAAGACTCGGGCCATGGAAGAGGTATGTAGAATACCTCCTCAATCTCGGAAATGCCTCGTGGATTATTTCTATGTGTATTTTGTGGTTGGTGGACATTTAGAATTCAGAAAGCAGTCGGCCCATTGTTAGGACACCAGTTGTGACTGGTGGGATTTGCCGGGCCCTACACTTGTATACATGTAGACTGGAGCCGATGTCCATCTGTATTTCATTACTTTGGGACGTGTTCTGCAGTATTTACCCGTCATAGAATGTCCTTTGTAACCTTGTTGTGTGGTTTCCAGGTGGCGGTGTGTAATCTGGCCTCCCTGGCCCTGAACATGTATGTGACCTCTGATCGCACGTATGACTTTAAGAAGCTGGCGGACGTCACCAAAGTCATAGTCCGGAACCTGAACCAGATCATTGAGATTAACTTCTACCCAGTTCCTGAGGTAAGGCCCCTCTCGTCCCTCGGTTCCTGTTCCTTTTCCCCCTCGGTTCCTCTGTTCCTTTTCCCCCTCGGTTTCCTCTGTTCCTTTTCCCCCTCGGTTTCCTCTGTTCCTTTTCCCCCTCGGTTTCCTCTGTTCCTTTTCCCCCTCGGTTTCCTCTGTTCCTTTTCCCCCTCGGTTTCCTCTGTTCCTTTTCCCCCTCGGTTTCCTCTGTTCCTTTTCCCCCTCGGTTTCCTCTGTTCCTTTTCCCCCTCGGTTTCCTCTGTTCCTTTTCCTCCTCGGTTTCCTCTGTTCCTTTTCCCCCTCGGTTTCCTCTGTTCCTTTTCCCCCTCGGTTTCCTCTGTTCCTTTTCCCCCCTCGGTTTCCTCTGTTCCTTTTCCCCCCTCGGTTTCCTCTGTTCCTTTTCCCCCCTCGGTTTCCTCTGTTCCTTTTCCCCCCTCGGTTTCCTCTGTTCCTTTTCCCCCCTCGGTTTCCTCTGTTCCTTTTCCCCCCTCGGTTTCCTCTGTTCCTTTTCCCCCTCGGTTTCCTCTGTTCCTTTTCCCCCTCGGTTTCCTCTGTTCCTTTTCCCCCCTCGGTTTCCTCTGTTCCTTTTCCCCCTCGGTTTCCTCTGTTCCTTTTCCCCCTCGGTTTCCTCTGTTCCTTTTCCCCCCTCGGTTTCCTCTGTTCCTTTTCCCCCCTCGGTTTCCTCTGTTCCTTTTCCCCCCTCGGTTTCCTCTGTTCCTTTTCCCCCCTCGGTTTCCTCTGTTCCTTTTCCCCCCTCGGTTTCCTCTGTTCCTTTTCCCCCTCGGTTTCCTCTGTTCCTTTTCCCCCTCGGTTTCCTCTGTTCCTTTTCCCCCTCGGTTTCCTCTGTTCCTTTTCCCCCTCGGTTTCCTCTGTTCCTTTTCCCCCTCGGTTTCCTCTGTTCCTTTTCCCCCCCTCGGTTTCCTCTGTTCCTTTTCCCCCCTCGGTTTCCTCTGTTCCTTTTCCCCCTCGGTTTCCTCTGTTCCTTTTCCCCCCTCGGTTTCCTCTGTTCCTTTTCCCCCCTCGGTTTCCTCTGTTCCTTTTTTTTCCCCCCTCGGTTTCCTCTGTTCCTTTTTTTCCCCCGAAATCAGTTCTCTGTACTTAGTGTTGTATCTTGTGTCTGGCAGGCGGAATACTCCAACAAGAAGCACCGTCCTATCGGGATTGGAGTCCAGGGTCTGGCAGATGCCTTCATCCTCATGCGGTACCCATTTGAGAGCCCAGAAGCCCAATTGCTGAACAAACAGATCTTTGAGACGATTTATTATGCTGCCCTGGAGTCCAGCTGTGATCTGGCCAAGGAGCTCGGGCCCTATGAGACCTACCAGGGGAGCCCCGTCAGCAAAGGGGTAAGACATGGTCTCTTCAGGGAGGAGGAACTTCACGTCTCTTCCAATGATGGCTCAACATTTCCTCCTCTCTCTCCTCAGATCCTGCAGCCGGATATGTGGAATATCACCCCAACCGATCTCTGGGATTGGGCGCCTCTGAGAGAGAAGATTGCCAAGTAAGTCGCCAAATCCCTCTCCTGAGAGTCTAGACCGGCCCGTACTCTGCTTTTGTTTTCATTCACTGACCCAATCATATCCCTTTATGGGCCGAGTGCGTGGTGTACGTGCGCCCCCCCCCCCCCCCCCGTAGGGCCGAGTGCGTGGTGTACGTGCGCCCCCCCCCCCCCGTAGGGCCGAGTGCGTGGTGTACGTGCGCCCCCCCCCGTAGGGCCGAGTGCGTGGTGTACGTGCGCCCCCCCCCCGTAGGGCCGAGTGCGTGGTGTACGTGCGCCCCCCCCCCCCCCGTAGGGCCGAGTGCGTGGTGTACGCGCCCCTCATAGGGCCGAGTGCGTGGTGTACGCCCCCCCCACCCGTAGGGCCGAGTGCGTGGTGTACGTGCCCCCCCCCCCCTCGTAGGGCCGAGTGTGTGGTGTACGTGCGCCCCCCTCCTCGTAGGGCCGAGTGCGTGGTGTACGTGCGCCCCCTCTCCCGCTGTTTCCTCCTTCCTCTGGTTTTAAAAAAATGGCCGTCTCTCGGATTTTGCAGGCACGGTGTTAGGAACAGTTTGCTGGTCGCTCCGATGCCGACAGCATCCACCGCACAGATCCTGGGGAACAACGAATCCATCGAGCCGTACACCAGCAACATCTACACCCGCAGAGTCTTGTCTGGGGAGTTCCAGGTAAGGGGGGCTTCTGGGATCCAATCCTTGGGTTCCCCTGTTATGTCATGCACAACCTCACAATCTCCCCCCCCCCCACCTAGATTGTAAACCCCCATCTACTGAAAGACCTGACGGAACGTGGCCTGTGGAATGAGGACATGAAGAATCAGATCATCTCCTACAATGGCTCCATACAGGTAATGTGTCCAAAGGGGGAGGGATCTGTGTGGCGGGAGAAGATGATCCCGCAGATCACTGACCCATCTTCCGTCTCCGAGTGCAGACTATTCCCGAAATCCCAGATGATCTGAAGGAACTCTACAAGACGGTGTGGGAGATCTCTCAGAAGACCATCATCCAGATGGCCGCCGACAGAGGAGCCTTCATCGACCAGAGTCAGTCGCTCAACATCCACGTGGCCGAGCCCAACTACGGCAAGCTGACCAGTATGCACTTCTATGGCTGGAAGCAGGTAAGTCCATTACGGGGGGCGTGGTCTCTGACTCAATTCCTGCGCTTGGGCCGACATTGGCACGTTGTGGCTTCTGAATTTGCAGCGTTGTCTCCCCTCTGATCCCCCCCCCCCATTTCCCATTTGCGTCACACTGATCCCCTTATGGGTTGTCTTCTCCTTGCACCGCTCCCCTGGTGGCTCTTCTCGCTCTCCTCGGCCCCTTCCCCTGATGACTGTCCTCCTCCTCGGCCCCTTCCCCTGATGACTGTCCTCCTCCTCCTCGGGCCCCTTCCCCTGATGACTGTCCTCCTCCTCCTCGGCCCCTTCCCCTGATGACTGTCCTCCTCCTCCTCGGCCCCTTCCCCTGATGACTGTTCTCCTCCTCCTCCTCGGCCCCTTCCCCCTGATGACTGTTCTCCTCCTCCTCCTCGGCCCCTTCCCCTGATGACTGTTCTCCTCCTCCTCCTCGGCCCCTTCCCCTGATGACTGTTCTCCTCCTCCTCGGCCCCTTCCCCTGATGACTGTTCTCCTCCTCCTCGGCCCCTTCCCCTGATGCACACTAATGTGGGACACGTCTTCCTTACCGACAGCTGCTGAGATAAAACCAATCGGTCATAGAGCCGGTATCCTGTCTGATCACATCAATAGATTTTCTGAGTTCATGTCACTGATTTCTCCTCCCCCCCCAGGGACTGAAGACCGGCATGTATTATCTCCGGACCCGTACCGGCTGCCAACCCCATCCAGTTCACCCTGGACAAGGAGAAGCTGAAGGACAAGGTGGATCTTCTCATCAAAGAGACCAATGAGGAGGAGGAGGAGAGGGAGAGGAACAAGGCGGCCATGGTGTGCTCTCTGGAGAACCGCGACGAATGTCTGATGTGTGGATCCTAAGAGGACAATCTCTGGGGAACCGCTGCCCCCTGCTGACCGCTTCTGTATAATAGTCTGTAGTCTCTGGGATTGGGGTCTTGTGAAGTCAGTATGGGGGGGGGGGGATCGCAGGAATCGCCCCCCCCCCCTCATCATTCTCAAGCACTAGAATTTAATAAATTTGTTTTTTGTACAAAACCGACTCCGTCTTCTTCATCCCAAATATATTGTGTGTGGGGGAGGGGGGACCCCCCAGTGTCACCATCATCCCCCCCTCAATATACTGTATGGGGGGGCAGGTGACCACCGCCCCTCAATATACTGTATGGGGGGGAGACAGGTGACCACCCCCCTCAATATACTGTATGGGGGGGGAGACAGGTGACCCCCATCCCCCGGAGAGACAAATGACCACCTGACCCCCAGGTGTCACCCCATCCCCCTCAATATACTGTATGGGGGGTGACAGGTGACCACCTCCCCCCCCCCCCCCCCCCACCATTATACTGTATGAGGGAGACAGGTGACCACCTCCCCACCCATCCCCCTCAATATACTCTATGGGGGGGGGGGAGGACAGGTGACGGACCCCCCGTACTTGAGATGAGTCTGCCCGCTGGTAAATGCTTCCTCTGCCCGGTACCACAAGATCCGAGTCCCCTCAGAGCTCCCAATCATCAGCTGTAACTCAAATGTAGGGTGAGAAGCTGACTCTTTATTGACACAGGTAACAGATCTACAACTCGGGGACAGTCCCCCCCCCCCTTTGATTCAGGGCACTGGGACAACGGCCACACCAACAGGACACTGGGACACGGCCACACAACAGGACACTGGACACGGCCACACAACAGGACACTGGGACACGGCCACACAACAGGACACTGGGACACGGCCACAACAACAGGACACTGGGACACGGCCACACAACAGGACACTGGGACAACGGCCACACAACAGGACACTGGGACAACGGCCACACAACAGGACACTGGGACACGGCCACACAACGGGACACGGCCCACACAACGGGACACGGCCACACAACGGGACACGGCACACAACGGGACAACGGCCACACAACGGGACACGGCCACACAACGGGACACGGCCACACAACGGGACACGGCCACACAACGGGACACGGCCACAACAACGGGACACGGCCACACAACGGGACACGGCCACACAACGGGACACGGCCACACAACGGGACACGGCCACACAACGGGACACGGCACACAACGGGGACACGGCCACACAACGGGACACGGCCACACAACGGGACACGGCCACACAACGGGACACGGCCACACAACGGGACACGGCCACACAACGGGACACGGCCACACAACGGGACACGGCCACACAACGGGACACGGCCACACAAACGGGACACTGGGACACGGCCACACAACAGGACACTGGGACACGGCCACACAACAGGACACTGGGACACGGCCACACAACAGGACACTGGGACACGGCCACACAAACAGGACACTGGGACACGGCCACACAACAGGACACTGGGACACGGCCACACAACAGGACACTGGGACACGGCCACACAACAGAACACTGGGACACGGCCACACAACAGGGACACTGGGGACAACGGCCACACAACAGGGACACTGGACACGGCCACACAACAGAACACTGGGACACGGCCACACAACAGGACACTGGGACACGGCCACACAACAGGACACTGGGACACGGCCACAGGACACTGGGACACGGCCACAGGACACTGGGACAACGGCCACACAACGGGACACGGCCACACAACGGGACACGGCCACACAACGGGACACGGCCACACAACGGGACACGGCCACACAAACGGGACACGGCCACACAACGGGACACGGCCACACAACGGGACACGGCCACACAACGGGACACGGCCACACAACAGGACACTGGGACACGGCCACACAACAGGACACTGGGACACGGCCACACAACAGGACACGGCCACACAACGGGACACGGCCACACAACGGGACACGGCCACACAACGGGACACGGCCACACAACGGGACACGGCCACACAACGGGACACGGCCACACACACGGGACACGGCCACACAACAGGACACTGGGACACGGCCACACAACAGGACACTGGGACACGGCCACACAACAGGACACGGCCACACAACAGGACACGGCCACACAACAGGACACGGCCACACAACAGGACACGGCCACACAACAGGACACGGCCACACAACAGGACACGGCCACACAACAGGACACGGCCACACAACAGGACACGGCCACACAACAGGACACGGCCACACAACAGGACACGGCCACACAACAGGACACGGCCACACAACAGGACACGGCCACACAAAAGACACGGCCACACAACAGGACACGGCCACACAACAGGACACTGGGACACGGCCACACCCACACAACAGGACACTGGGACACGGCCACACAACAGGACACTGGGACACGGCCACACAACAGGACACTGGGACACGGCCACACAACAGGACACTGGGACACGGCCACACAACAGGACACTGGGACACGCCACACAACAGGACACTGGGACAACGGCCACACAACAGGACACTGGGACACGGCCACACAACAGACACTGGGACACTGCCACACCCACACAACAGAACACTGGGACACGGCCACACCCACACAACAGAACACTGGGACACGGCCACACAACAGGACACTGGGACACGGCCACACAACAGGACACTGGGACACGGCCACACAACAGGACACTGGGACACGGCCACACAACAGGACCACTGGGACACGGCCACACAACAGGACACTGGGACACCGGCCACACAACAGGACACTGGGACACGGCCACACAACAGGACACTGGACAACGGCCACACAACAGGACACTGGGACACGGCCACACAACAGGACACTGGGACACGGCCACACCCCACACAACACTGGGACACGGCCACCACAACAGGACACTGGGACACGGCCACACAACAGGACACTGGGACACGGCCACACAACAGGACACTGGGACACGGCCACACAACAGGACACTGGGACACGGCCACACCCACACAACAGGACACTGGGACACGGCCACACAACAGGACACTGGGACACGGCCACACAACAGGACACGGCCACACAACAGGACACGGCCACACAACAGGACACGGCCACACAACAGGACACGGCCACACAACAGGACACGGCCACACAACAGGACACGGCCACACAACAGGACACGGCCACACAACAGGACACGGCCACACAACAGGACACGGCCACACAACAGGACACGGCCACACAACAGGACACGGCCACACAACAGGACACGGCCACACAACAGAACACTGGGACAACGGCCACACAACAGGACACTGGGACACGGCCCACACAACAGGACACTGGGACAACCGGCCACACAACAGGACACTGGGACACGGCCACACAACAGGACACTGGGACACGGCCACACAACACAACAGAAC
This sequence comes from Rana muscosa, assembly GCA_029206835.1. Classification (NCBI taxonomy): domain Eukaryota; kingdom Metazoa; phylum Chordata; class Amphibia; order Anura; family Ranidae; genus Rana; species Rana muscosa. Next base: position 1,128,341,557 of record CM055117.1, read on the forward strand.
ACTGGGACACGGCCACACAACCGGACACTGGGACAACGGCCACACAACAGGACACTGGGACAAACGGCCACAGGACACTGGGACACGGCCACAGGACACTGGGACACGGCCACACAACAGGACACTGGGACACGGCCACACAACAGGACACGGCACACAACGGGACACGGCCACACAACGGGACACGGCCACACAACGGGACACGGCCACACAACGGGACACGGCCACACAACGGGACACGGCCACACAACGGGACACACGGCCAGACAACGGGACACGGCCAGACAACGGGACACGGCCAGACAACGGGACACGGCCAGACAACGGGACACGGCCAGACAACGGGACACGGCCAGACAACGGGACACGGCCCGACAACGGGACACGGCCAGACAACGGGACACGGCCAGACAGCGGGACACGGCCAGACAGCGGGACACGGCCAGACAGCGGGACACGGCCAGACAGCGGGACACGGCCAGACAGCGGGACACGGCCAGACAGCGGGACACGGCCAGACAGCGGGACACGGCCAGACAGCGGGACACGGCCAGACAGCGGGACACGGCCAGACAGCGGGACACGGCCAGACAGCGGGACACGGGGACACGGCCACACAACAGGACACGGCCAAACAACAGGACACGGGGACACGGCCACACCCACACAACAGGACACGGGGACACCGGCCACACCCACACAACAGGACACGGGGACACGGCCACACCCACACAACAGGACACGGGGACACGGCCACAGAACACTGGGACACGGCCACACCCACACAACAGGACACGGCCACACCCACACAACAGGACACGGCCACACCCCACACAACAGGACACGGCCACACCCACACAACAGGACACGGCCACACCCACGACACTGGGACACGGCCACACCCACACAACAGGACACTGGGACACACAACAGGACACTGGGACACACAACAGGACACTGGGACACGGCCACACCCACACAACAGGACACTGGGACACGGCCACCACCCACACAACAGGACACTGGGACACGGCCACACCCACACAACAGGACACTGGGACACGGCCACACAACAGGACACGGCCACACCCACACAACAGGACACTGGGACACACCCACACAACAGGACACTGGGACACACCCACACAACAGGACACTGGGACACACCCACACAACAGGACACTGGGACACACCCACACAACAGGACACTGGGACACACCCACACAACAGGACACTGGGACACGGCCACACAACAGGACACTGGGACACGGCCACACCCACCACAACAGGACACTGGGACACGGCCACACAACAGGACACGGCCACACAACAGGACACTGGGACACGGCCACACCCCCACGACAGGACACGGCCACACAACAGGACACTGGACACGGCCACACCCACACAACAGGACACGGCCACACCCACACAACAGGACACTGGTACACGGCCACACAACAGGACACTGGGACACGGCCACACCCACACAACAGGACACTGGGACACGGCCACACAACAGGACACTGGGACACGGCCACACAACAGGACACTGGGACACGGCCACACAACAGGACACGGCCACACAACAGGACAACGGCCACAGAACAGGACACGGCCAGACAACAGGACACGGCCACACAACAGGACACGGCCAGACAACAGGACACGGGGACACGGCCACACCCACACAACAGGACACTGGGACACGGCCAGACAACGGGACACGGCCAGACAACGGGACACGGCCAGACAACGGGACACGGCCAGACAACGGGACACGGCCACACCCACACAACAGGACACTGGGACACGGCCACACCCACACAACAGGACACGGCCACACCCACACAACAGGACACTGGGACACTGCCACACCCACACAACAGGACACGGCCACAGAACACTGGGACACGGCCACACAACAGGACACTGGGACACGGCCACACAACAGGACACTGGGACACGGCCACACAACAGGACACTGGGACACGGCCACACAACAGGACACCTGGGACACGGCCACACAACAGGACACTGGGACACGGCCACACAACAGGACACTGGGACACGGCCACACAACAGGACACTGGGACACGGCCACACAACAGGACACTGGGACACGGCCACACAACAGGACACTGGGACACGGCCACACAACAGGACACTGGGACACGGCCACACAACAGGACACGGGCCACACAACAGAACACGGCCACACAACAGGACACGGCCACACAACAGGACACGGCCACACAACAGGACACGGCCACACAACAGGACACGGCCACACAACAGGACACGGCCACACAACAGGACACGGCCACACAACAGGACACGGCCACACAACAGGACACGGCCACACAACAGGACACGGCCACACAACAGGACACGGCCACACAACAGGACACGGCCACACCACAGGACACTGGGACAACGGCCACACCCACACAACAGGACACTGGGACTCACGGCCACACAACAGGACACTGGGACACGGCCACACAACAGGACACTGGGACACGGCCACACAACAGGACACTGGGACAACGGCCACACAACAGGACACTGGGACACGGCCACACAACAGGACACTGGGACACGGCCACACAACAGGACACTGGGACACGGCCACACAACAGGGACACTGGGACACGGCCACACAACAGGACACTGGGACACGGCCACACAACAGGACACTGGGACACGGCCACACAACAGGACACTGGGACACGGCCACACAACAGGACACTGGGACACGGCCACACAACAGGACACTGGGACACGGCCACACAACAGGACACTGGGACACGGCCACACAACAGGACACTGGGACACGGCCACACAACAGGACACTGGGACACGGCCACACAACAGGACACTGGGACACGGCCACACAACAGGACACTGGGACACGGCCACACAACAGGACACTGGGACACGGCCACACAACAGGACACTGGGACACGGCCACACAACACAACAGAACACTGGGACACGGCCACACAACAGGACACTGGGACACGGCCACACAACAGGACACTGGGACACGGCCACAGGACACTGGGACACGGCCACAGGACACTGGGACACGGCCACACAACAGGACACTGGGACACGGCCACACAACAGGACACGGCCACACAACGGGACACGGCCACACAACGGGACACGGCCACACAACGGGACACGGCCACACAACGGGACACGGCCACACAACGGGACACGGCCACACAACGGGACACGGCCACACAACGGGACACGGCCAGACAACGGGACACGGCCAGACAACGGGACACGGCCAGACAACGGGACACGGCCAGACAACGGGACACGGCCAGACAACGGGACACGGCCAGACAACGGGACACGGCCAGACAGCGGGACACGGCCAGACAGCGGGACACGGCCAGACAGCGGGACACGGCCAGACAGCGGGACACGGCCAGACAGCGGGACACGGCCAGACAGCGGGACACGGCCAGACAGCGGGACACGGCCAGACAGCGGGACACGGCCAGACAGCGGGACACGGCCAGACAGCGGGACACGGGGACACGGCCACACAACAGGACACGGCCAAACAACAGGACACGGGGACACGGCCACACCCACACAACAGGACACGGGGACACGGCCACACCCACACAACAGGACACGGGGACACGGCCACACCCACACAACAGGACACGGGGACACGGCCACAGAACACTGGGACACGGCCACACCCACACAACAGGACACGGCCACACCCACACAACAGGACACGGCCACACCCACACAACAGGACACGGCCACACCCACACAACAGGACACGGCCACACCCACGACACTGGGACACGGCCACACCCACACAACAGGACACTGGGACACACAACAGGACACTGGGACACACAACAGGACACTGGGACACGGCCACACCCACACAACAGGACACTGGGACACGGCCACACCCACACAACAGGACACTGGGACACGGCCACACCCACACAACAGGACACTGGGACACGGCCACACAACAGGACACGGCCACACCCACACAACAGGACACTGGGACACACCCACACAACAGGACACTGGGACACACCCACACAACAGGACACTGGGACACACCCACACAACAGGACACTGGGACACGGCCACACAACAGGACACTGGGACACGGCCACACCCACACAACAGGACACTGGGACACGGCCACACAACAGGACACGGCCACACAACAGGACACTGGGACACGGCCACACCCACACGACAGGACACGGCCACACAACAGGACACTGGGACACGGCCACACCCACACAACAGGACACGGCCACACCCACACAACAGGACACTGGTACACGGCCACACAACAGGACACTGGGACACGGCCACACCCACACAACAGGACACTGGGACACGGCCACACAACAGGACACTGGGACACGGCCACACAACAGGACACTGGGACACGGCCACACAACAGGACACGGCCACACAACAGGACACGGCCACAGAACAGGACACGGCCAGACAACAGGACACGGCCACACAACAGGACACGGCCAGACAACAGGACACGGGGACACGGCCACACCCACACAACAGGACACTGGGACACGGCCAGACAACGGGACACGGCCAGACAACGGGACACGGCCAGACAACGGGACACGGCCAGACAACGGGACACGGCCACACCCACACAACAGGACACTGGGACACGGCCACACCCACACAACAGGACACGGCCACACCCACACAACAGGACACTGGGACACTGCCACACCCACACAACAGGACACGGCCACAGAACACTGGGACACGGCCACACAACAGGACACTGGGACACGGCCACACAACAGGACACTGGGACACGGCCACACAACAGGACACTGGGACACGGCCACACAACAGGACACTGGGACACGGCCACACAACAGGACACTGGGACACGGCCACACAACAGGACACTGGGACACGGCCACACAACAGGACACTGGGACACGGCCACACAACAGGACACTGGGACACGGCCACACAACAGGACACTGGGACACGGCCACACAACAGGACACTGGGACACGGCCACACAACAGGACACGGCCACACAACAGAACACGGCCACACAACAGGACACGGCCACACAACAGGACACGGCCACACAACAGGACACGGCCACACAACAGGACACGGCCACACAACAGGACACGGCCACACAACAGGACACGGCCACACAACAGGACACGGCCACACAACAGGACACGGCCACACAACAGGACACGGCCACACAACAGGACACGGCCACACAACAGGACACGGCCACACAACAGGACACTGGGACACGGCCACACCCACACAACAGGACACTGGGACACGGCCACACAACAGGACACTGGGACACGGCCACACAACAGGACACTGGGACACGGCCACACAACAGGACACTGGGACACGGCCACACAACAGGACACTGGGACACGGCCACACAACAGGACACTGGGACACGGCCACACAACAGGACACTGGGACACGGCCACACAACAGGACACTGGGACACGGCCACACAACAGGACACTGGGACACGGCCACACAACAGGACACTGGGACACGGCCACACAACAGGACACTGGGACACGGCCACACAACAGGACACTGGGACACGGCCACACAACAGGACACTGGGACACGGCCACACAACAGGACACTGGGACACGGCCACACAACAGGACACTGGGACACGGCCACACAACAGGACACTGGGACACGGCCACACAACAGGACACTGGGACACGGCCACACAACAGGACACTGGGACACGGCCACACAACAGGACACTGGGACACGGCCACACAACAGGACACTGGGACACGGCCACACAACAGGACATTGGGACACGGCCACACAACAGGACACTGGGACACGGCCACACCCACAGGACACTGGGACACGGCCACACAACAGGACACTGGGACACGGCCACACAACAGGACACTGGGACACGGCCACACAACAGGACACTGGGACACGGCCACACCCACACAACAGGACACTGGGACACGGCCACACAACAGGACACTGGGACACGGCCACACAACAGGACACTGGGACACGGCCACACAACAGGACACGGCCACACAACAGGACACGGCCACACAACAGGACACGGCCACACAACAGGACACGGCCACACAACAGGACACGGCCACACAACAGGACACGGCCACACAACAGGACACGGCCACACAACAGGACACGGCCACACAACAGAACACTGGGACACGGCCACACAACAGGACACTGGGACACGGCCACACAACAGGACACTGGGACACGGCCACACAACAGGACACTGGGACACGGCCACACAACAGAACACTGGGACACGGCCACACAACGGCCACACAACGGGACACGGCCACACAACGGGACACGGCCACACAACGGGACACGGCCACACAACGGGACACGGCCACACAACGGGACACGGCCACACAACGGGACACGGCCACACAACGGGACACGGCCACACAACGGGACACGGCCACACAACAGGACACGGCCACACAACAGGACACGGCCACACAACAGAACACTGGGACACGGCCACACCCACACAACAGGACACTGGGACACGGCCACACAACAGGACACTGGGACACGGCCACACCCACACAACAGGACACTGGGACACGGCCACACAACAGGACACTGGGACACGGCCACACAACAGGACACTGGGACACGGCCACACAACAGGACACTGGGACACGGCCACACAACAGGACACTGGGACACGGCCACACAACAGGACACTGGGACACGGCCACACAACAGGACACTGGGACACGGCCACACAACAGGACACTGGGACACGGCCACACAACAGGACACTGGGACACGGCCACACAACAGGACACTGGGACACGGCCACACAACAGGACACTGGGACACGGCCACACAACAGGACACTGGGACACGGCCACACAACAGGACACTGGGACACGGCCACACAACAGGACACTGGGACACGGCCACACAACAGGACACTGGGACACGGCCACACAACAGGACACTGGGACACGGCCACACAACGGGACACGGCCACACAACGGGACACGGCCACACAACGGGACACGGCCACACAACGGGACACGGCCACACAACGGGACACGGCCACACAACGGGACACGGCCACACAACGGGACACGGCCACACAACGGGACACGGCCACACAACGGGACACGGCCACACAACGGGACACGGCCAGACAACGGGACACGGCCAGACAACGGGACACGGGGACACGGCCACACAACGGGACACGGGGACACGGCCACACAACAGGACACTGGGACACGGCCACACAACAGAACACTGGGACACGGCCACACAACAGGACACTGGGACACGGCCACACAACAGGACACGGCCACACAACACAACACTGGGACACGGCCACACCCACACAACAGAACACTGGGACACGGCCACACAACAGGACACTGGGACACGGCCACACAACAGGACACTGGGACACGGCCACACCCACACAACAGGACACTGGGACACGGCCACACAACAGGACACTGGGACACGGCCACACAACAGGACACGGCCACACAACAGGACACGGCCACACAACAGGACACGGCCACACAACAGGACACTGGGACACGGCCACACAACAGGACACTGGGACACGGCCACACAACAGGACACTGGGACACGGCCACACAACAGGACACTGGGAGACGGCCACACAACAGGACACTGGGAGACGGCCACACAACAGGACACTGGGAGACGGCCACACAACAGGACACTGGGACACGGCCACACAACAGGACACTGGGACACGGCCACACAACAGGACACTGGGACACGGCCACACCCACACAACAGAACACTGGGACACGGCCACACAACAGGACACTGGGACACGGCCACACAACAGGACACTGGGACACGGCCACACAACAGGACACTGGGACACGGCCACACCCACACAACAGGACACTGGGACACGGCCACACAACAGGACACTGGGACACGGCCACACAACAGGACACGGCCACACAACAGGACACGGCCACACAACAGGACACGGCCACACAACAGGACACTGGGACACGGCCACACAACAGGACACTGGGACACGGCCACACAACAGGACACTGGGAGACGGCCACACAACAGGACACTGGGAGACGGCCACACAACAGGACACTGGGACACGGCCACACAACAGGACACTGGGAGACGGCCACACAACAGAACACTGGGACACGGCCACACAACAGGACACTGGGACACGGCCACACAACAGGACACTGGGACACGGCCACACAACAGGACACTGGGACACGGCCACACAACAGGACACTGGGACACGGCCACACAACAGGACACTGGGACACGGCCACACAACAGGACACTGGGACACGGCCACACAACAGGACACTGGGACACGGCCACACAACAGGACACTGGGACACGGCCACACAACAGAACACTGGGACACGGCCACACAACAGGACACTGGGACACGGCCACACAACAGGACACTGGGACACGGCCACACAACAGGACACTGGGACACGGCCACACAACAGGACACTGGGACACTGCCACACCCACACAACAGGACACTGGGACACGGCCACACAACAGGACACGGCCACACAACAGGACACGGCCACACAACAGGACACGGCCACACAACAGGACACGGCCACACAACAGGACACGGCCACACAACAGGACACGGCCACACAACAGGACACGGCCACACAACAGGACACGGCCACACAACAGAACACTGGGACACGGCCACACAACGGGACACGGCCACACAACAGGACACTGGGACACGGCCACACAACAGGACACTGGGACACGGCCACACAACTGAACACTGGGACACGGCCACACAACAGGACACTGGGACACGGCCACACAACAGGACACGGCCACACAACAGAACACTGGGACACGGCCACACCCACACAACAGAACACTGGGACACGGCCACACAACAGGACACTGGGACACGGCCACACAACAGGACACTGGGACACGGCCACACAACAGGACACTGGGACACGGCCACACCCACACAACAGGACACTGGGACACGGCCACACAACAGGACACTGGGACACGGCCACACAACAGGACACGGCCACACAACAGGACACGGCCACACAACAGGACACGGCCACACAACAGGACACTGGGACACGGCCACACAACAGGACACTGGGACACGGCCACACAACAGGACACTGGGAGACGGCCACACAACAGGACACTGGGAGACGGCCACACAACAGGACACTGGGACACGGCCACACAACAGGACACTGGGAGACGGCCACACAACAGAACACTGGGACACGGCCACACAACAGGACACTGGGACACGGCCACACAACGGGACACGGCCACACAACAGGACACTGGGACACGGCCACACAACAGGACACTGGGACACGGCCACACAACTGAACACTGGGACACGGCCACACAACAGGACACTGGGACACGGCCACACAACAGGACACGGCCACACAACAGAACACTGGGACACGGCCACACCCACACAACAGAACACTGGGACACGGCCACACAACAGGACACTGGGACACGGCCACACAACAGGACACTGGGACACGGCCACACAACAGGACACTGGGACACGGCCACACCCACACAACAGGACACTGGGACACGGCCACACAACAGGACACTGGGACACGGCCACACAACAGGACACGGCCACACAACAGGACACGGCCACACAACAGGACACGGCCACACAACAGGACACTGGGACACGGCCACACAACAGGACACTGGGACACGGCCACACAACAGGACACTGGGAGACGGCCACACAACAGGACACTGGGAGACGGCCACACAACAGGACACTGGGACACGGCCACACAACAGGACACTGGGAGACGGCCACACAACAGAACACTGGGACACGGCCACACAACAGGACACTGGGACACGGCCACACAACAGGACACTGGGACACGGCCACACAACAGGACACTGGGACACGGCCACACAACAGGACACTGGGACACGGCCACACAACAGGACACTGGGACACGGCCACACAACAGGACACTGGGACACGGCCACACAACAGGACACTGGGACACGGCCACACAACAGGACACTGGGACACGGCCACACAACAGGACACTGGGACACGGCCACACAACAGGACACTGGGACACGGCCACACAACAGGACACTGGGACACGGCCACACAACAGAACACTGGGACACGGCCACACAACAGGACACTGGGACACGGCCACACAACAGGACACTGGGACACGGCCACACAACAGGACACTGGGACACGGCCACACAACAGGACACTGGGACACGGCCACACCCACACAACAGGACACTGGGACACGGCCACACAACAGGACACGGCCACACAACAGGACACGGCCACACAACAGGACACGGCCACACAACAGGACACGGCCACACAACAGGACACGGCCACACAACAGGACACGGCCACACAACAGGACACTGGGACACGGCCACACAACAGGACACTGGGACACGGCCACACAACAGGACACTGGGACACGGCCACACCCACACAACAGAACACTGGGACACGGCCACACAACAGGACACTGGGACACGGCCACACAACAGGACACTGGGACACGGCCACACAACAGGACACTGGGACAGGCCACACAACAGGACACTGGGACACGGCCACACAACAGGACACTGGGACACGGCCACACAACAGAACACTGGGACACGGCCACACAACAGGACACTGGGACACGGCCACACAACAGGACACGGCCACACAACAGGACACGGCCACACAACAGGACACGGCCACACAACAGGACACGGCCACACAACAGGACACGGCCACACAACAGGACACGGCCACACAACAGGACACGGCCACACAACAGGACACGGCCACACAACAGGACACGGCCACACAACAGAACACGGCCACACAACAGAACACTGGGACACGGCCACACAACGGGACACGGCCACACAACGGGACACGGCCACACAACAGGACACGGCCACACAACAGGACACGGCCACACAACAGGACACGGCCACACAACAGGACACGGCCACACAACAGAACACTGGGACACGGCCACACAACAGAACACTGGGACACGGCCACACCCACACAACAGGACACTGGGACACGGCCACACAACAGGACACTGGGACACGGCCACACAACAGGACACTGGGACACGGCCACACAACAGGACACTGGGACACGGCCACACAACAGGACACTGGGACACGGCCACACAACAGGACACTGGGACACGGCCACACAACAGAACACTGGGACACGGCCACACAACAGAACACTGGGACACGGCCACACAACAGAACACTGGGACACGGCCACACAACAGGACACTGGGACACGGCCACACAACAGGACACTGGGACACGGCCACACAACAGGACACTGGGACACGGCCACACCCACACAACAGAACACTGGGACACGGCCACACAACAGGACACTGGGACACGGCCACAGGACACTGGGACACGGCCACACAACAGGACACTGGGACACGGCCACACAACAGGACACTGGGACACGGCCACACAACGGGACACGGCCACACAACGGGACACGGCCACACAACGGGACACGGCCACACAACGGGACACGGCCACACAACGGGACACGGCCACACAACGGGACACGGCCACACAACGGGACACGGCCACACAACGGGACACGGCCACACAACGGGACACGGCCACACAACGGGACACGGCCAGACAACGGGACACGGCCAGACAACGGGACACTGGGACACGGCCACACAACAGGACACGGCCAGACAACAGGACACGGGGACACGGCCACACCCACACAACAGGACACGGGGACACGGCCACACCCACACAACAGGACACGGGGACACGGCCACAGAACACTGGGACACGGCCACACCCACACAACAGGACACGGCCACACCCACACAACAGGACACGGCCACACCCACACAACAGGACACGGCCACACCCACACAACAGGACACGGCCACACCCACACAACAGGACACGGCCACACCCACACAACAGGACACTGGGACACACAACAGGACACTGGGACACGGCCACACCCACACAACAGGACACTGGGACACGGCCACACCCACACAACAGGACACTGGGACACGGCCACACCCACACAACAGGACACTGGGACACGGCCACACCCACACAACAGGACACTGGGACACGGCCACACAACAGGACACGGCCACACCCACACAACAGGACACTGGGACACACCCACACAACAGGACACTGGGACACACCCACACAACAGGACACTGGGACACACCCACACAACAGGACACTGGGACACGGCCACACCCACACAACAGGACACTGGGACACGGCCACACAACAGGACACGGCCACACAACAGGACACTGGGACACGGCCACACCCACACAACAGGACACGGCCACACAACAGGACACTGGGACACGGCCACACCCACACAACAGGACACGGCCACACCCACACAACAGGACACTGGGACACGGCCACACAACAGGACACTGGGACACGGCCACACAACAGGACACGGCCACACAACAGGACACGGCCAGACAACAGGACACGGCCACACAACAGGACACGGCCAGACAACAGGACACGGCCAGACAACAGGACACGGCCACACAACAGGACACGGCCAGACAACAGGACACGGGGACACGGCCACACCCACACAACAGGACACTGGGACACGGCCAGACAACGGGACACGGCCAGACAACGGGACACGGCCAGACAACGGGACACGGCCACACCCACACAACAGGACACTGGGACACGGCCACACCCACACAACAGGACACGGCCACACCCACACAACAGGACACTGGGACACGGCCACACCCACACAACAGGACACTGGGACACGGCCACACCCACACAACAGGACACGGCCACAGAACACTGGGACACGGCCACACAACAGGACACTGGGACACGGCCACACAACAGGACACTGGGACACGGCCACACAACAGGACACTGGGACACGGCCACACAACAGGACACTGGGACACGGCCACACAACAGGACACTGGGACACGGCCACACAACAGGACACTGGGACACGGCCACACAACAGGACACTGGGACACGGCCACACAACAGGACACTGGGACACGGCCACACAACAGGACACTGGGACACGGCCACACAACAGGACACTGGGACACACAACAGGACACGGCCACACAACAGGACACTGGGACACGGCCACACAACAGGACACTGGGACACGGCCACACAACAGGACACTGGGACACGGCCACACAACAGGACACTGGGACACGGCCACACAACAGGACACGGCCACACAACAGGACACGGCCACACAACAGGACACGGCCACACAACAGGACACTGGGACACGGCCACACAACAGGACACTGGGACACGGCCACACAACAGGACACTGGGACACGGCCACACAACAGGACACTGGGACACGGCCACACAACAGGACACTGGGACACGGCCACACAACAGGACACGGCCACACAACAGGACACGGCCACACAACAGGACACGGCCACACAACAGGACACGGCCACACAACAGGACACGGCCACACAACAGGACACGGCCACACAACAGGACACGGCCACACAACAGGACACGGCCACACAACAGGACACGGCCACACAACAGGACACGGACAACAGGACACGGCCACACAACAGGACACGGCCACACAACAGGACACGGCCACACAACAGAACACTGGGACACGGCCACACCCACACAACAGAACACTGGGACACGGCCACACAACAGGACACTGGGACACGGCCACACAACAGGACACTGGGACACGGCCACACAACAGGACACTCGGACACGGCCACACAACAGGACACTCGGACACGGCCACACCCACACAACAGAACACTGGGACACGGCCACACCCACACAACAGAACACTGGGACACGGCCACACAACAGGACACTGGGACACGGCCACACCCACACAACAGAACACTGGGACACGGCCACACAACAGGACACTGGGACACGGCCACACAACAGGACACTGGGACACGGCCACACAACAGGACACTGGGACACGGCCACACAACAGGACACTGGGACACGGCCACACAACAGGACACTGGGACACGGCCACACAACAGGACACTGGGACACGGCCACACCCACACAACAGGACACTGGGACACGGCCACACAACAGGACACGGCCACACAACAGGACACGGCCACACAACAGGACACGGCCACACAACAGGACACGGCCACACAACAGGACACGGGGACACGGCCACACAACAGGACACTGGGACACGGCCACACAACAGGACACTGGGACACGGCCACACAACAGGACACTGGGACACGGCCACACAACGGGACACGGCCACACAACGGGACACGGCCACACAACGGGACACGGCCACACAACGGGACACGGCCACACAACGGGACACGGCCACACAACGGGACACGGCCACACAACGGGACACGACCACACAACGGGACACGGCCACACAACAGGACACGGCCACACAACAGGACACGGCCACACAACAGGACACGGCCACACAACAGGATACGGCCACACAACAGGACACGGCCACACAACAGGACACTGGGACACGGCCACACCCACACAACAGAACACTGGGACACGGCCACACAACAGGACACTGGGACACGGCCACACAACAGGACACTGGGACACGGCCACACCCACACAACAGAACACTGGGACACGGCCACACAATGGGACACGGCCACACAACAGGACACTGGGACACGGCCACACAACAGGACACTGGGACACGGCCACACAACAGGACACTGGGACACGGCCACACAACAGGACACTGGGACACGGCCACACAACAGGACACTGGGACACGGCCACACAACAGGACACTGGGACACGGCCACACAACAGGACACTGGGACACGGCCACACAACAGGACACTGGGACACGGCCACACAACAGGACACTGGGACACGGCCACACAACGGGACACGGCCACACAACGGGACACGGCCACACAACGGGACACGGCCACACAACGGGACACGGCCACACAACGGGACACGGCCACACAACGGGACACGGCCACACAACGGGACTCGGCCACACAACGGGACACGGCCACACAACGGGACACGGCCACACAACGGGACACGGCCACACAACGGGACACGGCCACACAACAGGACACGGCCACACAACAGGACACTGGGACACGGCCACACAACAGAACACTGGGACACGGCCACACCCACACAACAGGACACTGGGACACGGCCACACAACAGGACACTGGGACACGGCCACACAACAGGACACTGGGACACGGCCACACAACAGGACACTGGGACACGGCCACACCCACACAACAGAACACTGGGACACGGCCACACAACAGGACACTGGGACACGGCCACACAACAGGACACTGGGACACGGCCACACAACAGGACACTGGGACACGGCCACACAACAGGACACTGGGACACGGCCACACCCACACAACATAACACTGGGACACGGCCACACCCACACAACAGAACACTGGGACACGGCCACACAACAGGACACTGGGACATGGCCACACAACAGGACACTGGGACACGGCCACACAACAGGACACTGGGACACGGCCACACAACAGGACACTGGGACACGGCCACACAACAGGACACGGCCACACAACAGGACACGGCCACACAACAGGACACTGGGACACGGCCACACAACAGGACACTGGGACACGGCCACACAACGGGACACGGCCACACAACGGGACACGGCCACACAACGGGACACGGCCACACAACGGGACACGGCCACACAACGGGACACGGGGACACTGGGACACGGCCACACAACAGGACACTGGGACACGGCCACACAACAGGACACTGGGACACGGCCACACCCACACAACAGAACACTGGGACACGGCCACACAACAGGACACTGGGACACGGCCACACAACAGGACACTGGGACACGGCCACACAACAGGACACTGGGACAGGCCACACAACAGGACACTGGGACACGGCCACACAACAGGACACTGGGACACGGCCACACAACAGAACACTGGGACACGGCCACACAACAGAACACTGGGACACGGCCACACAACAGGACACGGCCACACAACAGGACACGGCCACACAACAGGACACGGCCACACAACAGGACACGGCCACACAACAGGACACGGCCACACAACAGGACACGGCCACACAACAGGACACGGCCACACAACAGGACACGGCCACACAACAGGACACGGCCACACAACAGGACACGGCCACACAACAGGACACGGCCACACAACAGGACACGGCCACACAACAGGACACGGCCACACAACAGGACACGGCCACACAACAGGACACGGCCACACAACAGGACACGGCCACACAACAGGACACGGCCACACAACAGGACACGGCCACACAACAGGACACGGCCACACAACAGGACACGGCCACACAACAGGACACGGCCACACAACAGAACACTGGGACACGGCCACACAACGGGACACGGCCACACAACGGGACACGGCCACACAACAGGACACGGCCACACAACAGGACACGGCCACACAACAGAACACTGGGACACGGCCACACCCACACAACAGGACACTGGGACACGGCCACACAACAGGACACTGGGACACGGCCACACAACAGGACACTGGGACACGGCCACACAACAGGACACTGGGACACGGCCACACAACAGGACACTGGGACACGGCCACACAACAGAACACTGGGACACGGCCACACAACAGAACACTGGGACACGGCCACACAACAGGACACTGGGACACGGCCACACAACAGGACACTGGGACACGGCCACACAACAGGACACTGGGACACGGCCACACAACAGGACACTGGGACACGGCCACACCCACACAACAGAACACTGGGACACGGCCACACAACAGGACACTGGGACATGGCCACACAACAGGACACTGGGACACGGCCACACAACAGGACACTGGGACACGGCCACACAACAGGACACTGGGACACGGCCACACAACAGGACACTGGGACACGGCCACACAACGGGACACGGCCACACAACGGGACACGGCCACACAACGGGACACGGCCACACAACGGGACACGGCCACACAACGGGACACGGCCACACAACGGGACACGGCCACACAACGGGACACGGCCACACAACGGGACACGGCCAGACAACGGGACACGGCCAGACAACGGGACACGGCCAGACAACGGGACACGGCCAGACAACGGGACACGGCCAGACAACGGGACACGGCCAGACAACGGGACACGGCCAGACAACGGGACACGGCCAGACAACGGGACACGGCCAGACAACGGGACACGGCCAGACAACGGGACACGGCCAGACAACGGGACACGGCCAGACAACGGGACACTGGGACACGGCCACACAACAGGACACGGCCAGACAACAGGACACGGGGACACGGCCACACCCACACAACAGGACACGGGGACACGGCCACACCCACACAACAGGACACGGGGACACGGCCACAGAACACTGGGACACGGCCACACCCACACAACAGGACACGGCCACACCCACACAACAGGACACGGCCACACCCACACAACAGGACACGGCCACACCCACACAACAGGACACGGCCACACCCACACAACAGGACACGGCCACACCCACGACACTGGGACACGGCCACACCCACACAACAGGACACTGGGACACACAACAGGACACTGGGACACACAACAGGACACTGGGACACGGCCACACCCACACAACAGGACACTGGGACACGGCCACACCCACACAACAGGACACTGGGACACGGCCACACCCACACAACAGGACACTGGGACACGGCCACACCCACACAACAGGACACTGGGACACGGCCACACAACAGGACACGGCCACACCCACACAACAGGACACTGGGACACACCCACACAACAGGACACTGGGACACACCCACACAACAGGACACTGGGACACACCCACACAACAGGACACTGGGACACACCCACACAACAGGACACTGGGACACGGCCACACAACAGGACACGGCCACACAACAGGACACTGGGACACGGCCACACCCACACAACAGGACACGGCCACACAACAGGACACTGGGACACGGCCACACCCACACAACAGGACACGGCCACACCCACACAACAGGACACGGCCACACAACAGGACACGGCCACACAACAGGACACGGCCACACAACAGGACACGGGGACACGGCCACACAACAGGACACTGGGACACGGCCACACAACAGGACACGGCCACACAACAGGACACGGCCACACAACAGGACACGGCCAGACAACAGGACACGGCCAGACAACAGGACACGGCCAGACAACAGGACACGGCCACACAACAGGACACGGCCAGACAACAGGACACGGGGACACGGCCACACCCACACAACAGGACACTGGGACACGGCCAGACAACGGGACACGGCCAGACAACGGGACACGGCCAGACAACGGGACACGGCCACACC
This sequence comes from Rana muscosa, assembly GCA_029206835.1. NCBI lineage: Eukaryota > Metazoa > Chordata > Amphibia > Anura > Ranidae > Rana > Rana muscosa. The sequence continues at coordinate 1,128,360,225 of CM055117.1, forward strand.
CACACAACAGGACACTGGGACACGGCCACACCCACACAACAGGACACGGCCACACCCACACAACAGGACACTGGGACACGGCCACACCCACACAACAGGACACTGGGACACGGCCACACCCACACAACAGGACACGGCCACAGAACACTGGGACACGGCCACACAACAGGACACTGGGACACGGCCACACAACAGGACACTGGGACACGGCCACACAACAGGACACTGGGACACGGCCACACAACAGGACACTGGGACACGGCCACACAACAGGACACTGGGACACGGCCACACAACAGGACACTGGGACACGGCCACACAACAGGACACTGGGACACGGCCACACAACAGGACACTGGGACACGGCCACAGGACACGGCCACACAACAGGACACTGGGACACGGCCACACAACAGGACACTGGGACACGGCCACACAACAGGACACTGGGACACGGCCACACAACAGGACACTGGGACACGGCCACACAACAGGACACGGCCACACAACAGGACACGGCCACACAACAGGACACGGCCACACAACAGGACACGGCCACACAACAGGACACGGCCACACAACAGGACACGGCCACACAACAGGACACTGGGACACGGCCACACAACAGGACACTGGGACACGGCCACACAACAGGACACTGGGACACGGCCACACAACAGGACACTGGGACACGGCCACACAACAGGACACTGGGACACGGCCACACAACAGGACACGGCCACACAACAGAACACTGGGACACGGCCACACAACAGGACACGGCCACACAACAGGACACGGCCACACAACAGGACACGGCCACACAACAGGACACGGCCACACAACAGGACACGGCCACACAACAGGACACGGCCACACAACAGGACACGGCCACACAACAGGACACGGCCACACAACAGGACACGGCCACACAACAGGACACGGCCACACAACAGAACACTGGGACACGGCCACACCCACACAACAGAACACTGGGACACGGCCACACAACAGGACACTGGGACACGGCCACACAACAGGACACTGGGACACGGCCACACAACAGAACACTGGGACACGGCCACACCCACACAACAGAACACTGGGACACGGCCACACCCACACAACAGAACACTGGGACACGGCCACACAACAGGACACTGGGACACGGCCACACTCACACAACAGAACACTGGGACACGGCCACACAACAGGACACTGGGACATGGCCACACAACAGGACACTGGGACACGGCCACACAACAGGACACTGGGACACGGCCACACAACAGGACACTGGGACACGGCCACACAACAGGACACTGGGACACGGCCACACAACAGGACACTGGGACACGGCCACACCCACACAACAGGACACTGGGACACGGCCACACAACAGGACACGGCCACACAACAGGACACGGCCACACAACAGGACACGGGGACACGGCCACACAACAGGACACTGGGACACGGCCACACAACAGGACACTGGGACACGGCCACACAACAGGACACTGGGACACGGCCACACAACGGGACACGGCCACACAACGGGACACGGCCACACAACGGGACACGGCCACACAACGGGACACGGCCACACAACGGGACACGGCCACACAACGGGACACGGCCACACAACGGGACACGGCCACACAACGGGACACGGCCACACAACGGGACACGGCCACACAACGGGACACGGCCACACAACGGGACACGGCCACACAACGGGACACGGCCACACAACGGGACACGGCCACACAACGGGACACGGCCACACAACGGGACACGGCCACACAACGGGACACGGCCACACAACGGGACACGGCCACACAACAGGATACGGCCACACAACAGGACACGGCCACACAACAGGACACTGGGACACGGCCACACCCACACAACAGAACACTGGGACACGGCCACACAACAGGACACTGGGACACGGCCACACAACAGGACACTGGGACACGGCCACACCCACACAACAGAACACTGGGACACGGCCACACAATGGGACACGGCCACACAACAGGACACTGGGACACGGCCACACAACAGGACACTGGGACACGGCCACACAACAGGACACTGGGACACGGCCACACAACAGGACACTGGGACACGGCCACACAACAGGACACTGGGACACACCCACACAACAGAACACTGGGACACGGCCACACAACAGGACACTGGGACACGGCCACACAACGGGACACGGCCACACAACGGGACACGGCCACACAACGGGACACGGCCACACAACGGGACACGGCCACACAACGGGACACGGCCACACAACGGGACTCGGCCACACAACGGGACTCGGCCACACAACGGGACACGGCCACACAACGGGACACGGCCACACAACGGGACACGGCCACACAACGGGACACGGCCACACAACGGGACACGGCCACACAACAGGACATGGCCACACAACAGGACACGGCCACACAACAGGACACTGGGACACGGCCACACAACAGAACACTGGGACACGGCCACACCCACACAACAGGACACTGGGACACGGCCACACAACAGGACACTGGGACACGGCCACACAACAGGACACTGGGACACGGCCACACAACAGGACACTGGGACACTGCCACACCCACACAACAGAACACTGGGACACGGCCACACAACAGGACACTGGGACACGGCCACACAACAGGACACTGGGACACGGCCACACAACAGGACACTGGGACACGGCCACACAACAGGACACTGGGACATGGCCACACAACAGGACACTGGGACACGGCCACACCCACACAACAGAACACTGGGACACGGCCACACCCACACAACAGAACACTGGGACACGGCCACACAACAGGACACTGGGACATGGCCACACAACAGGACACTGGGACACGGCCACACAACAGGACACTGGGACACGGCCACACAACAGGACACTGGGACACGGCCACACAACAGGACACTGGGACACGGCCACACAACGGGACACGGCCACACAACGGGACACGGCCACACAACGGGACACGGCCACACAACGGGACACGGCCACACAACGGGACACGGCCACACAACGGGACACGGCCACACAACGGGACACGGCCAGACAACAGGACACTGGGACACGGCCACACAACGGGACACGGCCACACAACGGGACACGGCCACACAACAGGACACGGCCAGACAACAGGACACTGGGACACGGCCACACAACGGGACACGGCCAGACAACAGGACACGGCCAGACAACAGGACACGGGGACACGGCCACACCCACACAACAGGACACGGGGACACGGCCACACCCACACAACAGGACACTGGGACACGGCCACAGAACACTGGGACACGGCCACACCCACACAACAGGAGACGGCCACACCCACACAACAGGACACGGCCACACCCACACAACAGGACACGGCCACACCCACACAACAGGACACGGCCACACCCACGACACTGGGACACGGCCACACCTACACAACAGGACACTGGGACACACAACAGGACACTGGGACACGGCCACACCCACACAACAGGACACTGGGACACGGCCACACAACAGGACACTGGGACACGGCCACACCCACACAACAGGACACTGGGACACGGCCACACCCACACAACAGGACACTGGGACACGGCCACACCCACACAACAGGACACTGGGACACGGCCACACACTGGGACACGGCCACACCCACACAACAGGACACTGGGACACACCCACACAACAGGACACTGGGACACACCCACACAACAGGACACTGGGACACGGCCACACAACAGGACACTGGGACACGGCCACACCCACACAACAGGACACTGGGACACGGCCACACAACAGGACACGGCCACACAACAGGACACTGGGACACGGCCACACCCACACAACAGGACACGGCCACACAACAGGACACTGGGACACGGCCACACCCACACAACAGGACACGGCCACACCCACACAACAGGACACTGGGACACGGCCACACAACAGGACACTGGGACACGGCCACACCCACACAACAGGACACTGGGACACGGCCACACAACAGGACACTGGGACACGGCCACACAACAGGACACGGCCAGACAACAGGACACGGGGACACGGCCACACCCACACAACAGGACACTGGGACACGGCCACACAACAGGACACTGGGACACGGCCAGACAACGGGACACGGCCAGACAACGGGACACGGCCAGACAACGGGACACGGCCAGACAACGGGACACGGCCAGACAACGGGACACGGCCAGACAACAGGACACTGGGACACGGCCACACCCACACAACAGGACACTGGGACACGGCCACACCCACACAACAGGACACTGGGACACGGCCACACCCACACAACAGGACACGGCCACAGAACACTGGGACACGGCCACACAACAGGACACTGGGACACGGCCACACAACAGGACACTGGGACACGGCCACACAACAGGACACTGGGACACGGCCACACAACAGGACACTGGGACACGGCCACACAACAGGACACTGGGACACGGCCACACAACAGGACACTGGGACACGGCCACACAACAGGACACTGGGACACGGCCACACAACAGGACACTGGGACACGGCCACACAACAGGACACTGGGACACGGCCACACAACGGGACACGGCCACACAACGGGACACGGCCACACAACGGGACACACAACGGGACACGGCCACACAACGGGACACGGCCACACAACGGGACACGGCCACACAACGGGACACGGCCACACAACGGGACACGGCCACACAACGGGACACGGCCACACAACGGGACACTGGGACACGGCCACACAACGGGACACGGCCACACAACGGGACACGGCCACACAACGGGACACGGCCACACAACGGGACACGGCCACACAACGGGACACGGCCACACAACGGGACACGGCCACACAACAGGACACGGCCAGACAACAGGACACTGGGACACGGCCAGACAACGGGACACGGCCAGACAACAGGACACGGCCAGACAACAGGACACGGGGACACGGCCACACCCACACAACAGGACACGGGGACACGGCCACACCCACACAACAGGACACGGGGACACGGCCACAGAACACTGGGACACGGCCACACCCACACAACAGGAGACGGCCACACCCACACAACAGGACACGGCCACACCCACACAACAGGACACGGCCACACCCACACAACAGGACACGGCCACACCCACGACACTGGGACACGGCCACACCTACACAACAGGACACTGGGACACACAACAGGACACTGGGACACGGCCACACCCACACAACAGGACACTGGGACACGGCCACACCCACACAACAGGACACTGGGACACGGCCACACCCACACAACAGGACACTGGGACACGGCCACACACTGGGACACGGCCACACCCACACAACAGGACACTGGGACACACCCACACAACAGGACACTGGGACACACCCACACAACAGGACACTGGGACACGGCCACACAACAGGACACTGGGACACGGCCACACCCACACAACAGGACACTGGGACACGGCCACACAACAGGACACGGCCACACAACAGGACACTGGGACACGGCCACACCCACACAACAGGACACGGCCACACAACAGGACACTGGGACACGGCCACACCCACACAACAGGACACGGCCACACCCACACAACAGGACACTGGGACACGGCCACACAACAGGACACTGGGACACGGCCACACAACAGGACACTGGGACACGGCCACACAACAGGACACTGGGACACGGCCACACAACAGGACACGGCCAGACAACAGGACACGGGGACACGGCCACACCCACACAACAGGACACTGGGACACGGCCACACAACAGGACACTGGGACACGGCCAGACAACAGGACACGGCCAGACAACGGGACACACCCACACAACAGGACACTGGGACACGGCCACACAACAGGACACTGGGACACGGCCACACAACAGGACACGGCCAGACAACAGGACACGGGGACACGGCCACACCCACACAACAGGACACTGGGACACGGCCACACAACAGGACACTGGGACACGGCCAGACAACGGGACACGGCCAGACAACGGGACACGGCCAGACAACGGGACACGGCCAGACAACGGGACACGGCCAGACAACGGGACACGGCCAGACAACGGGACACGGCCAGACAACAGGACACTGGGACACGGCCACACCCACACAACAGGACACTGGGACACGGCCACACCCACACAACAGGACACTGGGACACGGCCACACCCACACAACAGGACACGGCCACAGAACACTGGGACACGGCCACACAACAGGACACTGGGACACGGCCACACAACAGGACACTGGGACACGGCCACACAACAGGACACTGGGACACGGCCACACAACAGGACACTGGGACACGGCCACACAACAGGACACTGGGACACGGCCACACAACAGGACACTGGGACACGGCCACACAACAGGACACTGGGACACGGCCACACAACAGGACACTGGGACACGGCCACACAACGGCCACACAACGGGACACGGCCACACAACGGGACACACAACGGGACACGGCCACACAACGGGACACGGCCACACAACGGGACACGGCCACACAACGGGACACGGCCACACAACGGGACACGGCCACACAACGGGACACGGCCACACAACGGGACACGGCCACACAACGGGACACGGCCACACAACGGGACACGGCCACACAACAGAACACTGGGACACGGCCACACAACAGGACACTGGGACACGGCCACACAACAGGACACTGGGACACGGCCACACAACAGGACACTGGGACACGGCCAGACAACGGGACACGGCCAGACAACGGGACACGGCCAGACAACGGGACACGGCCAGACAACGGGACACGGCCAGACAACGGGACACGGCCAGACAACGGGACACGGCCAGACAACGGGACACGGCCAGACAACGGGACACGGCCACACAACGGGACACGGGGACACGGCCACACCCACACAACAGGACACGGGGACACGGCCACACCCACACAACAGGACACGGGGACACGGCCACAGAACACTGGGACACGGCCACACCCACACAACAGGACACGGCCACACCCACACAACAGGACACGGCCACACCCACACAACAGGACACGGCCACACCCACACAACAGGACACGGCCACACCCACGACACTGGGACACGGCCACACCCACGACACTGGGACACGGCCACACCCACACAACAGGACACTGGGACACACAACAGGACACTGGGACACACAACAGGACACTGGGACACGGCCACACCCACACAACAGGACACTGGGACACGGCCACACCCACACAACAGGACACTGGGACACGGCCACACCCACACAACAGGACACTGGGACACGGCCACACAACAGGACACGGCCACACCCACACAACAGGACACTGGGACACACCCACACAACAGGACACTGGGACACACCCACACAACAGGACACTGGGACACACCCACACAACAGGACACTGGGACACACCCACACAACAGGACACTGGGACACGGCCACACCCACACAACAGGACACTGGGACACGGCCACACAACAGGACACGGCCACACAACAGGACACTGGGACACGGCCACACCCACACGACAGGACACGGCCACACAACAGGACACTGGGACACGGCCACACCCACACAACAGGACACGGCCACACCCACACAACAGGACACTGGTACACGGCCACACAACAGGACACTGGGACACGGCCACACCCACACAACAGGACACTGGGACACGGCCACACAACAGGACACTGGGACACGGCCACACAACAGGACACGGCCACAGAACAGGACACGGCCAGACAACAGGACACGGCCAGACAACAGGACACGGGGACACGGCCACACCCACACAACAGGACACTGGGACACGGCCAGACAACGGGACACGGCCAGACAACGGGACACGGCCAGACAACGGGACACGGCCAGACAACGGGACACGGCCAGACAACGGGACACGGCCACACCCACACAACAGGACACTGGGACACGGCCACACCCACACAACAGGACACGGCCACACCCACACAACAGGACACTGGGACACGGCCACACCCACACAACAGGACACTGGGACACGGCCACACCCACACAACAGGACACGGCCACAGGACACTGGGACACGGCCACACAACAGGACACTGGGACACGGCCACACAACAGGACACTGGGACACGGCCACACAACAGGACACTGGGACACGGCCACACAACAGGACACTGGGACACGGCCACACAACAGGACACTGGGACACGGCCACACAACAGGACACTGGGACACGGCCACACAACAGGACACTGGGACACGGCCACACAACAGGACACTGGGACACGGCCACACAACAGGACACTGGGACACGGCCACACAACAGGACACGGCCACACAACAGGACACGGCCACACAACAGGACACGGCCACACAACAGGACACGGCCACACAACAGGACACGGCCACACAACAGGACACGGCCACACAACAGGACACGGCCACACAACAGAACACTGGGACACGGCCACACCCACACAACAGGACACTGGGACACGGCCACACCCACACAACAGAACACTGGGACACGGCCACACAACAGGACACTGGGACACGGCCACACAACAGGACACTGGGACACGGCCACAGGACACTGGGACACGGCCACACAACAGGACACTGGGACACGGCCACACAACAGGACACTGGGACACGGCCACACACTGGGACACGGCCACACCCACACAACAGGACACTGGGACACGGCCACACCCACACAACAGGACACTGGGACACGGCCACACCCACACAACAGGACACGGCCACAGGACACTGGGACACGGCCACACAACAGGACACTGGGACACGGCCACACAACAGGACACTGGGACACGGCCACACAACAGGACACTGGGACACGGCCACACAACAGGACACTGGGACACGGCCACACAACAGGACACTGGGACACGGCCACACAACAGGACACTGGGACACGGCCACACAACAGGACACTGGGACACGGCCACACAACAGGACACTGGGACACGGCCACACAACAGGACACTGGGACACGGCCACACAACAGGACACTGGGACACGGCCACACAACAGGACACGGCCACACAACAGGACACGGCCACACAACAGGACACGGCCACACAACAGGACACGGCCACACAACAGGACACGGCCACACAACAGGACACGGCCACACAACAGGACACGGCCACACAACAGGACACGGCCACACAACAGGACACGGCCACACAACAGGACACGGCCACACAACAGAACACTGGGACACGGCCACACCCACACAACAGGACACTGGGACACGGCCACACCCACACAACAGAACACTGGGACACGGCCACACAACAGGACACTGGGACACGGCCACACAACAGGACACTGGGACACGGCCACAGGACACTGGGACACGGCCACACAACAGGACACTGGGACACGGCCACACAACAGGACACTGGGACACGGCCACACAACGGGACACGGCCACACAACGGGACACGGCCACACAACGGGACGCGGCCACACAACGGAACGCGGCCACACAACGGGACGCGGCCACACAACGGAACGCGGCCACACAACGGGACGCGGCCACACAACGGGACGCGGCCACACAACGGGACGCGGCCACACAACGGGACGCGGCCACACAACGGGACGCGGCCACACAACGGGACGCGGCCAGACAACGGGACGCGGCCAGACAACGGGACGCGGCCAGACAACGGGACGCGGCCAGACAACGGGACGCGGCCAGACAACGGGACGCGGCCAGACAACGGGACGCGGCCAGACAACGGGACGCGGCCAGACAACGGGACGCGGCCAGACAACGGGACACGGCCAGACAACGGGACACGGCCAGACAACGGGACACGGCCAGACAGCGGGACACGGGGACACGGCCAGACAGCGGGACACGGCCAGACAACAGGACACGGGGACACGGCCACACCCACACAACAGGACACGGGGACACGGCCACACCCACACAACAGGACACGGGGACACGGCCACAGAACACTGGGACACGGCCACACCCACACAACAGGACACGGCCACACCCACACAACAGGACACGGCCACACCCACACAACAGGACACGGCCACACCCACACAACAGGACACGGCCACACCCACGACACTGGGACACGGCCACACCCACACAACAGGACACTGGGACACACAACAGGACACTGGGACACACAACAGGACACTGGGACACGGCCACACCCACACAACAGGACACTGGGACACGGCCACACCCACACAACAGGACACTGGGACACGGCCACACCCACACAACAGGACACTGGGACACGGCCACACAACAGGACACGGCCACACCCACACAACAGGACACTGGGACACACCCACACAACAGGACACTGGGACACACCCACACAACAGGACACTGGGACACACCCACACAACAGGACACTGGGACACACCCACACAACAGGACACTGGGACACGGCCACACCCACACAACAGGACACTGGGACACGGCCACACAACAGGACACGGCCACACAACAGGACACTGGGACACGGCCACACCCACACGACAGGACACGGCCACACAACAGGACACTGGGACACGGCCACACCCACACAACAGGACACGGCCACACCCACACAACAGGACACTGGTACACGGCCACACAACAGGACACTGGGACACGGCCACACCCACACAACAGGACACTGGGACACGGCCACACAACAAGACACTGGGACACGGCCACACAACAGGACACGGCCACACAACAGGGCACGGCCACAGAACAGGACACGGCCAGACAACAGGACACGGCCACACAACAGGACACGGCCAGACAACAGGACACGGGGACACGGCCACACCCACACAACAGGACACTGGGACACGGCCAGACAACGGGACACGGCCAGACAACGGGACACGGCCAGACAACGGGACACGGCCAGACAACGGGACACGGCCAGACAACGGGACACGGCCACACCCACACAACAGGACACTGGGACACGGCCACACCCACACAACAGGACACGGCCACACCCACACAACAGGACACTGGGACACGGCCACACCCACACAACAGGACACTGGGACACGGCCACACCCACACAACAGGACACGGCCACAGAACACTGGGACACGGCCACACAACAGGACACTGGGACACGGCCACACAACAGGACACTGGGACACGGCCACACAACAGGACACTGGGACACGGCCACACAACAGGACACTGGGACACGGCCACACAACAGGACACTGGGACACGGCCACACAACAGGACACTGGGACACGGCCACACAACAGGACACTGGGACACGGCCACACAACAGGACACTGGGACACGGCCACACAACAGGACACGGCCACACAACAGGACACGGCCACACAACAGGACACGGCCACACAACAGGACACGGCCACACAACAGGACACGGCCACACAACAGAACACGGCCACACAACAGAACACGGCCACACAACAGAACACTGGGACACGGCCACACCCACACAACAGGACACTGGGACACGGCCACACAACAGGACACTGGGACACGGCCACACAACAGGACACTGGGACACGGCCACACAACAGGACACTGGGACACGGCCACACAACCTGGGACACGGCCACACAACAGGACACTGGGACACGGCCACACAACAGGACACTGGGACACGGCCACACAAACAGGACACTGGGACACGGCCACACAACAGGACACTGGGACACGGCCACACAACAGGACACTGGGACACGGCCACACCCACACAACAGAACACTGGGACACGGCCACACAACAGGACACTGGGACACGGCCACACAACAGGACACTGGGACACGGCCACACAACAGGACACTGGGACACGGCCACACAACAGGACACTGGGACACGGCCACACAACAGGACACTGGGACACGGCCACACAACAGGACACTGGGACACGGCCACACAACAGGACACTGGGACACGGCCACACAACAGGACACTGGGACACGGCCACACAACAGGACACTGGGACACGGCCACACAACAGGACACTGGGACACGGCCACACAACAGGACACTGGGACACGGCCACACAACAGGACACTGGGACACGGCCACACAACAGGACACTGGGACACGGCCACACAACAGGACACTGGGACACGGCCACACAACAGGACACTGGGACACGGCCACACAACAGGACACTGGGACACGGCCACACAACAGGACACTGGGACACGGCCACACAACAGGACACTGGGACACGGCCACACAACAGGACACTGGGACACGGCCACACAACAGGACACTGGGACACGGCCACACAACAGGACACTGGGACACGGCCACACAACAGGACACTGGGACACGGCCACACAACAGGACACGGCCACACAACAGGACACGGCCACACAACAGGACACGGCCACACAACAGGACACGGCCACACAACAGGACACGGCCACACAACAGGACACGGCCACACAACAGGACACGGCCACACAACAGGACACTGGGACACGGCCACACAACAGGACACTGGGACACGGCCACACCCACACAACAGGACACTGGGACACGGCCACACAACAGGACACTGGGACACGGCCACACAACAGGACACTGGGACAGGCCACACAACAGGACACTGGGACACGGCCACACAACAGGACACTGGGACACGGCCACACAACAGGACACTGGGACACGGCCACACCCACACAACAGAACACTGGGACACGGCCACACAACAGGACACTGGGACACGGCCACACAACAGGACACGGCCACACAACGGGACACGGCCACACAACGGGACACGGCCACACAACGGGACACGGCCACACAACGGGACACGGCCACACAACGGGACACGGCCACACAACGGGACACGGCCACACAACGGGACACGGCCACACAACGGGACACGGCCACACAACGGGACACGGCCACACAACGGGACACGGCCACACAACGGGACACGGCCACACAACAGGACACGGCCACACAACAGGACACGGCCACACAACAGAACACTGGGACACGGCCACACAACAGAACACTGGGACACGGCCACACCCACACAACAGGACACTGGGACACGGCCACACAACAGGACACTGGGACACGGCCACACAACAGGACACTGGGACACGGCCACACAACAGGACATTGGGACACGGCCACACAACAGGACACTGGGACATGGCCACACAACAGGACACTGGGACACGGCCACACAACAGAACACTGGGACACGGCCACACAACAGAACACTGGGACACGGCCACACAACAGGACACTGGGACACGGCCACACAACAGGACACTGGGACACGGCCACACAACAGGACACTGGGACACGGCCACACCCACACAACAGAACACTGGGACACGGCCACACAACAGGACACTGGGACACGGCCACACAACAGGACACTGGGACACGGCCACAGGACACTGGGACACGGCCACACAACAGGACACTGGGACACGGCCACACAACAGGACACTGGGACACGGCCACACAACGGGACACGGCCACACAACGGGACACGGCCACACAACGGGACACGGCCACACAACGGAACACGGCCACACAACGGGACACGGCCACACAACGGGACACGGCCACACAACGGGACACGGCCACACAACGGGACACGGCCACACAACGGGACACGGCCACACAACGGGACACGGCCACACAACGGGACACGGCCACACAACGGGACACGGCCAGACAACGGGACACGGCCAGACAACGGGACACGGCCAGACAGCGGGACACGGCCAGACAACGGGACACGGCCAGACAACGGGACACGGCCAGACAACGGGACACGGCCAGACGGGACACGGGGACACGGCCACACAACAGGACACGGCCAGACAACAGGACACGGGGACACGGCCACACCCACACAACAGGACACGGGGACACGGCCACACCCACACAACAGGACACGGGGACACACCCACACAACAGGACACTGGGACACACCCACACAACAGGACACTGGGACACGGCCACACCCACACAACAGGACACTGGGACACGGCCACACAACAGGACACGGCCACACAACAGGACACTGGGACACGGCCACACCCACACGACAGGACACGGCCACACAACAGGACACTGGGACACGGCCACACCCACACAACAGGACACGGCCACACCCACACAACAGGACACGGCCACACCCACACAACAGGACACTGGTACACGGCCACACAACAGGACACTGGGACACGGCCACACCCACACAACAGGACACTGGGACACGGCCACACAACAGGACACTGGGACACGGCCACACAACAGGACACGGCCACACAACAGGACACGGCCACAGAACAGGACACGGCCAGACAACAGGACACGGCCACACAACAGGACACGGGGACACGGCCACACCCACACAACAGGACACTGGGACACGGCCAGACAACGGGACACGGCCAGACAACGGGACACGGCCAGACAACGGGACACGGCCAGACAACGGGACACGGCCAGACAACGGGACACGGCCACACCCACACAACAGGACACTGGGACACGGCCACACCCACACAACAGGACACGGCCACACCCACACAACAGGACACGGCCACACCCACACAACAGGACACTGGGACACGGCCACACCCACACAACAGGACACGGCCACAGAACACTGGGACACGGCCACACAACAGGACACTGGGACACGGCCACACAACAGGACACTGGGACACGGCCACACAACAGGACACTGGTACACGGCCACACAACAGGACACTGGGACACGGCCACACAACAGGACACTGGGACACGGCCACACAACAGGACACTGGGACACGGCCACACAACAGGACACTGGGACACGGCCACACAACAGGACACTGGGACACGGCCACACAACAGGACACTGGGACACGGCCACACAACAGGACACTGGGACACGGCCACACAACAGGACACGGCCACACAACAGGACACGGCCACACAACAGGACACGGCCACACAACAGGACACGGCCACACAACAGGACACGGCCACACAACAGAACACGGCCACACAACAGAACACTGGGACACGGCCACACCCACACAACAGGACACTGGGACACGGCCACACAACAGGACACTGGGACACGGCCACACAACAGGACACTGGGACACGGCCACACAACAGGACACTGGGACACGGCCACACAACAGGACACTGGGACACGGCCACACAACAGGACACTGGGACACGGCCACACAACAGGACACTGGGACACGGCCACACAACAGGACACTGGGACACGGCCACACAACAGGACACTGGGACACGGCCACACAACAGGACACTGGGACACGGCCACACCCACACAACAGAACACTGGGACACGGCCACACAACAGGACACTGGGACACGGCCACACAACAGGACACTGGGACACGGCCACACAACAGGACACTGGGACACGGCCACACAACAGGACACTGGGACACGGCCACACAACAGGACACTGGGACACGGCCACACAACAGGACACTGGGACACGGCCACACAACAGGACACTGGGACACGGCCACACAACAGGACACTGGGACACGGCCACACAACAGGACACTGGGACACGGCCACACAACAGGACACTGGGACACGGCCACACAACAGGACACTGGGACACGGCCACACCCACACAACACTGGGACACGGCCACACAACAGGACACTGGGACACGGCCACACAACAGGACACTGGGACACGGCCACACAACAGGACACTGGGACACGGCCACACAACAGGACACTGGGACACGGCCACACCCACACAACAGGACACTGGGACACGGCCACACAACAGGACACTGGGACACGGCCACACAACAGGACACTGGGACACGGCCACACAACAGGACACGGCCACACAACAGGACACGGCCACACAACAGGACACGGCCACACAACAGGACACGGCCACACAACAGGACACGGCCACACAACAGGACACGGCCACACAACAGGACACGGCCACACAACAGAACACTGGGACACGGCCACACAACAGGACACTGGGACACGGCCACACAACAGGACACTGGGACACGGCCACACAACAGGACACTGGGACACGGCCACACAACAGAACACTGGGACACGGCCACACAACGGCCACACAACGGGACACGGCCACACAACGGGACACGGCCACACAACGGGACACGGCCACACAACGGGACACGGCCACACAACGGGACACGGCCACACAACGGGACACGGCCACACAACGGGACACGGCCACACAACGGGACACGGCCACACAACGGGACACGGCCACACAACGGGACACGGCCACACAACAGGACACGGCCACACAACAGAACACTGGGACACGGCCACACCCACACAACAGGACACTGGGACACGGCCACACAACAGGACACTGGGACACGGCCACACCCACACAACAGGACACTGGGACACGGCCACACAACAGGACACTGGGACACGGCCACACAACAGGACACTGGGACACGGCCACACAACAGGACACTGGGACACGGCCACACAACAGGACACTGGGACACGGCCACACAACAGGACACTGGGACACGGCCACACAACAGGACACTGGGACACGGCCACACAACAGGACACTGGGACACGGCCACACAACAGGACACTGGGACACGGCCACACAACAGGACACTGGGACACGGCCACACAACAGGACACTGGGACACGGCCACACAACAGGACACTGGGACACGGCCACACAACAGGACACTGGGACACGGCCACACAACAGGACACTGGGACACGGCCACACAACAGGACACTGGGACACGGCCACACAACGGGACATGGCCACACAACGGGACACGGCCACACAACGGGACACGGCCACACAACGGGACACGGCCACACAACGGGACACGGCCACACAACGGGACACGGCCACACAACGGGACACGGCCACACAACGGGACACGGCCACACAACGGGACACGGCCACACAACGGGACACGGCCACACAACGGGACACGGCCAGACAACGGGACACGGCCAGACAACGGGACACGGCCAGACAACGGGACACGGGGACACGGCCACACAACGGGACACTGGGACACGGCCACACAACAGGACACTGGGACACGGCCACACAACAGAACACTGGGACACGGCCACACAACAGGACACTGGGACACGGCCACACAACAGGACACGGCCACACAACAGAACACTGGGACACGGCCACACCCACACAACAGAACACTGGGACACGGCCACACAACAGGACACTGGGACACGGCCACACAACAGGACACTGGGACACGGCCACACCCACACAACAGGACACTGGGACACGGCCACACAACAGGACACTGGGACACGGCCACACAACAGGACACGGCCACACAACAGGACACGGCCACACAACAGGACACGGCCACACAACAGGACACGGCCACACAACAGGACACGGCCACACAACAGGACACTGGGACACGGCCACACAACAGGACACTGGGACACGGCCACACAACAGGACACTGGGACACGGCCACACAACAGGACACTGGGACACGGCCACACAACAGGACACTGGGACACGGCCACACAACAGGACACTGGGACACGGCCACACAACAGGACACTGGGACACGGCCACACAACAGGACACTGGGACACGGCCACACAACAGGACACTGGGACACGGCCACACAACAGGACACTGGGACACGGCCACACAACAGAACACTGGGACACGGCCACACAACAGGACACTGGGACACGGCCACACAACAGGACACTGGGACACGGCCACACAACAGGACACTGGGACACGGCCACACAACAGGACACTGGGACACGGCCACACCCACACAACAGGACACTGGGACACGGCCACACAACAGGACACGGCCACACAACAGGACACGGCCACACAACAGGACACGGCCACACAACAGGACACGGCCACACAACAGGACACGGCCACACAACAGGACACTGGGACACGGCCACACAACAGGACACTGGGACACGGCCACACAACAGGACACTGGGACACGGCCACACAACAGGACACTGGGACACGGCCACACCCACACAACAGAACACTGGGACACGGCCACACAACAGGACACTGGGACACGGCCACACAACAGGACACTGGGACACGGCCACACAACAGGACACTGGGACACGGCCACACAACAGGACACTGGGACAGGCCACACAACAGGACACTGGGACACGGCCACACAACAGGACACTGGGACACGGCCACACAACAGAACACTGGGACACGGCCACACAACAGGACACTGGGACACGGCCACACAACAGGACACTGGGACACGGCCACACAACAGGACACGGCCACACAACAGGACACGGCCACACAACAGGACACGGCCACACAACAGGACACGGCCACACAACAGGACACGGCCACACAACAGAACACTGGGACACGGCCACACAACGGGACACGGCCACACAACGGGACACGGCCACACAACAGGACACGGCCACACAACAGGACACGGCCACACAACAGGACACGGCCACACAACAGGACACGGCCACACAACAGAACACTGGGACACGGCCACACAACAGAACACTGGGACACGGCCACACCCACACAACAGGACACTGGGACACGGCCACACAACAGGACACTGGGACACGGCCACACAACAGGACACTGGGACACGGCCACACAACAGGACACTGGGACACGGCCACACAACAGGACACTGGGACACGGCCACACAACAGAACACTGGGACACGGCCACACAACAGAACACTGGGACACGGCCACGGCCACACAACAGAACACTGGGACACGGCCACACAACAGGACACTGGGACACGGCCACACAACAGGACACTGGGACACGGCCACACAACAGGACACTGGGACACGGCCACACCCACACAACAGAACACTGGGACACGGCCACACAACAGGACACTGGGACATGGCCACACAACAGGACACTGGGACACGGCCACAGGACACTGGGACACGGCCACACAACAGGACACTGGGACACGGCCACACAACAGGACACTGGGACACGGCCACACAACGGGACACGGCCACACAACGGGACACGGCCACACAACGGGACACGGCCACACAACGGGACACGGCCACACAACGGGACACGGCCACACAACGGGACACGGCCACACAACGGGACACGGCCAGACAACGGGACACGGCCAGACAACGGGACACGGCCAGACAACGGGACACGGCCAGACAACGGGACACTGGGACACGGCCACACAACAGGACACGGCCAGACAACAGGACACGGGGACACGGCCACACCCACACAACAGGACACGGGGACACGGCCACACCCACACAACAGGACACGGCCACACCCACACAACAGGACACGGCCACACCCACACAACAGGACACGGCCACACCCACACAACAGGACACGGCCACACCCACGACACTGGGACACGGCCACACCCACACAACAGGACACTGGGACACACAACAGGACACTGGGACACACAACAGGACACTGGGACACGGCCACACCCACACAACAGGACACTGGGACACGGCCACACCCACACAACAGGACACTGGGACACGGCCACACCCACACAACAGGACACTGGGACACGGCCACACCCACACAACAGGACACTGGGACACGGCCACACAACAGGACACGGCCACACCCACACAACAGGACACTGGGACACACCCACACAACAGGACACTGGGACACACCCACACAACAGGACACTGGGACACACCCACACAACAGGACACTGGGACACGGCCACACCCACACAACAGGACACTGGGACACGGCCACACAACAGGACACGGCCACACAACAGGACACTGGGACACGGCCACACCCACACAACAGGACACGGCCACACAACAGGACACTGGGACACGGCCACACCCACACAACAGGACACGGCCACACCCACACAACAGGACACTGGGACACGGCCACACAACAGGACACTGGGACACGGCCACACCCACACAACAGGACACTGGGACACGGCCACACAACAGGACACTGGGACACGGCCACACAACAGGACACGGCCACACAACAGGACACGGCCAGACAACAGGACACGGCCAGACAACAGGACACGGCCAGACAACAGGACACGGCCAGACAACAGGACACGGCCACACAACAGGACACGGCCAGACAACAGGACACGGGGACACGGCCACACCCACACAACAGGACACTGGGACACGGCCAGACAACGGGACACGGCCAGACAACGGGACACGGCCAGACAACGGGACACGGCCAGACAACGGGACACGGCCACACCCACACAACAGGACACTGGGACACGGCCACACCCACACAACAGGACACGGCCACACCCACACAACAGGACACTGGGACACGGCCACACCCACACAACAGGACACTGGGACACGGCCACACCCACACAACAGGACACGGCCACAGAACACTGGGACACGGCCACACAACAGGACACTGGGACACGGCCACACAACAGGACACTGGGACACGGCCACACAACAGGACACTGGGACACGGCCACACAACAGGACACTGGGACACACAACAGGACACGGCCACACAACAGGACACTGGGACACGGCCACACAACAGGACACTGGGACACGGCCACACAACAGGACACTGGGACACGGCCACACAACAGGACACTGGGACACGGCCACACAACAGGACACGGCCACACAACAGGACACGGCCACACAACAGGACACGGCCACACAACAGGACACTGGGACACGGCCACACAACAGGACACTGGGACACGGCCACACAACAGGACACTGGGACACGGCCACACAACAGGACACTGGGACACGGCCACACAACAGGACACTGGGACACGGCCACACAACAGGACACGGCCACACAACAGAACACTGGGACACGGCCACACAACAGGACACGGCCACACAACAGGACACGGCCACACAACAGGACACGGCCACACAACAGGACACGGCCACACAACAGGACACGGCCACACAACAGGACACGGCCACACAACAGAACACTGGGACACGGCCACACCCACACAACAGAACACTGGGACACGGCCACACAACAGGACACTGGGACACGGCCACACAACAGGACACTGGGACACGGCCACACAACAGGACACTGGGACACGGCCACACCCACACAACAGAACACTGGGACACGGCCACACCCACACAACAGAACACTGGGACACGGCCACACCCACACAACAGAACACTGGGACACGGCCACACAACAGGACACTGGGACACGGCCACACCCACACAACAGAACACTGGGACACGGCCACACAACAGGACACTGGGACATGGCCACACAACAGGACACTGGGACACGGCCACACAACAGGACACTGGGACACGGCCACACAACAGGACACTGGGACACGGCCACACCCACACAACAGGACACTGGGACACGGCCACACAACAGGACACGGCCACACAACAGGACACGGCCACACAACAGGACACGGCCACACAACAGGACACGGCCACACAACAGGACACACAACAGGACACTGGGACACGGCCACACAACAGGACACTGGGACACGGCCACACAACAGGACACTGGGACACGGCCACACAACAGGACACTGGGACACGGCCACACAACAGGACACTGGGACACGGCCACACAACGGGACACGGCCACACAACGGGACACGGCCACACAACGGGACACGGCCACACAACGGGACACGGCCACACAACGGGACACGGCCACACAACGGGACACGACCACACAACGGGACACGGCCACACAACGGGACACGGCCACACAACGGGACACGGCCACACAACAGGACACGGCCACACAACAGGACACGGCCACACAACAGGATACGGCCACACAACAGGACACTGGGACACGGCCACACCCACACAACAGAACACTGGGACACGGCCACACAACAGGACACTGGGACACGGCCACACAACAGGACACTGGGACACGGCCACACAACAGGACACTGGGACACGGCCACACCCACACAACAGAACACTGGGACACGGCCACACAATGGGACACGGCCACACAACAGGACACTGGGACACGGCCACACAACAGGACACTGGGACACGGCCACACAACAGGACACTGGGACACGGCCACACAACAGGACACTGGGACACGGCCACACAACAGGACACTGGGACACGGCCACACCCACACAACAGAACACTGGGACACGGCCACACAACAGGACACTGGGACACGGCCACACAACAGGACACTGGGACACGGCCACACAACAGGACACTGGGACACTGGGACACGGCCACACAACAGGACACGGCCACACAACGGGACACGGCCACACAACGGGACACGGCCACACAACGGGACACGGCCACACAACGGGACACGGCCACACAACGGGACACGGCCACACAACGGGACACGGCCACACAACGGGACACGGCCACACAACGGGACACGGCCACACAACGGGACACGGCCACACAACGGGACACGGCCACACAACGGGACACGGCCACACAACGGGACACGGCCACACAACAGGACACTGGGACACGGCCACACAACAGAACACTGGGACACGGCCACACCCACACAACAGGACACTGGGACACGGCCACACAACAGGACACTGGGACACGGCCACACAACAGGACACTGGGACACGGCCACACAACAGGACACTGGGACACGGCCACACCCACACAACAGAACACTGGGACACGGCCACACAACAGGACACTGGGACACGGCCACACAACAGGACACTGGGACACTGGGACACGGCCACACAACGGGACACGGCCACACAACGGGACACGGCCACACAACGGGACACGGCCACACAACGGGACACGGCCACACAACGGGACACGGCCACACAACGGGACACGGCCACACAACGGGACACGGCCACACAACGGGACACGGCCACACAACGGGACACGGCCACACAACGGGACACGGCCACACAACAGGACACGGCCACACAACAGGACACGGCCACACAACAGGACACTGGGACACGGCCACACAACAGAACACTGGGACACGGCCACACCCACACAACAGGACACTGGGACACGGCCACACAACAGGACACTGGGACACGGCCACACAACAGGACACTGGGACACGGCCACACAACAGGACACTGGGACACGGCCACACAACAGGACACTGGGACACGGCCACACCCACACAACAGAACACTGGGACACGGCCACACAACAGGACACTGGGACACGGCCACACAACAGGACACTGGGACACGGCCACACAACAGGACACTGGGACACGGCCACACAACAGGACACTGGGACACGGCCACACAACAGGACACTGGGACACGGCCACACAACAGGACACTGGGACATGGCCACACAACAGGACACTGGGACACGGCCACACCCACACAACAGAACACTGGGACATGGCCACACCCACACAACAGAACACTGGGACACGGCCACACAACAGGACACTGGGACACGGCCACACAACAGGACACTGGGACACGGCCACACAACAGGACACTGGGACACGGCCACACAACGGGACACGGCCACACAACGGGACACGGCCACACAACGGGACACGGCCACACAACGGGACACGGCCAGACAACAGGACACTGGGACACGGCCACACAACGGGACACGGCCACACAACGGGACACGGCCACACAACGGGACACGGCCACACAACAGGACACGGCCAGACAACAGGACACTGGGACACGGCCACACAACGGGACACGGCCAGACAACAGGACACGGCCAGACAACAGGACACGGGGACACGGCCACACCCACACAACAGGACACGGGGACACGGCCACACCCACACAACAGGACACGGGGACACGGCCACAGAACACTGGGACACGGCCACACCCACACAACAGGAGACGGCCACACCCACACAACAGGACACGGCCACACCCACACAACAGGACACGGCCACACCCACACAACAGGACACGGCCACACCCACGACACTGGGACACGGCCACACCTACACAACAGGACACTGGGACACACAACAGGACACTGGGACACGGCCACACCCACACAACAGGACACTGGGACACGGCCACACCCACACAACAGGACACTGGGACACGGCCACACCCACACAACAGGACACTGGGACACGGCCACACCCACACAACAGGACACTGGGACACGGCCACACCCACACAACAGGACACTGGGACACGGCCACACACTGGGACACGGCCACACCCACACAACAGGACACTGGGACACGGCCACACAACAGGACACTGGGACACGGCCACACAACGGGACACGGCCACACAACGGGACACGGCCACACAACAGGACACTGGGACACGGCCACACAACAGGACACTGGGACACGGCCACACAACAGGACACTGGGACACGGCCACACCCACACAACAGGACACTGGGACACGGCCACACAACAGGACACGGCCACACAACAGGACACTGGGACACGGCCACACCCACACAACAGGACACGGCCACACAACAGGACACTGGGACACGGCCACACCCACACAACAGGACACGGCCACACCCACACAACAGGACACTGGGACACGGCCACACAACAGGACACTGGGACACGGCCACACCCACACAACAGGACACTGGGACACGGCCACACAACAGGACACTGGGACACGGCCACACAACAGGACACGGCCAGACAACAGGACACGGGGACACGGCCACACCCACACAACAGGACACTGGGACACGGCCAGACAACGGGACACGGCCAGACAACGGGACACGGCCAGACAACAGGACACTGGGACACGGCCACACCCACACAACAGGACACTGGGACACGGCCACACCCACACAACAGGACACTGGGACACGGCCACACCCACACAACAGGACACGGCCACAGAACACTGGGACACGGCCACACAACAGGACACTGGGACACGGCCACACAACAGGACACTGGGACACGGCCACACAACAGGACACTGGGACACGGCCACACAACAGGACACTGGGACACGGCCACACAACAGGACACTGGGACACGGCCACACAACAGGACACGGCCACACAACAGGACACTGAGGGGGGGGGCTTATTATGGGACAAACCATTTCCCACTGAGGGAGGGGGGGCTTACTATGGGACAAACCATTTCCCACTGAGGGGGGACTTACTATGGGACAAACCATTTCCCACTGAGGGGGGGGGGCTTACTATGGGACAAACCATTTCCCACTGAGGGGGGGGCTTATTATGGGACAAACCATTTCCCACTGAGGGAGGGGGGGCTTATTATGGGACAAACCATTTCCCACTGAGGGGGGGCTTACTATGGGACAAACCATTTCCCACTGAGGGGGGGCTTAATATGGGACAAACCATTTCCCACTGAGGGGGGGGGCTTATGGGACAAACCATTTCCCACTGAAGGGGGGCTTACTATGGGGCAAACCATTTCCCACTGAGGGGGGGGCTTACTATGGGGCAAACCATTTCCCACTGAGGGTGGCTTATTATGGGACAAACCATTTCCCACTGAGGGGGGGCTTGCTATGAGACAAACCATTTCCCACTGGGGGGGGGGGCTTATTGTGGGACAAACCATTTCCCACTGAGGGGGGGCTTATTATGGGACAAACCATTTCCCACTGAGGGGGGCTTATTATGGGACAAACCATTTCCCACTGAGGGGGGGGCTTACTATGGGGCAAACCATTTCCCAGTGAGGGGGGGCTTATTATGGGACACACCATTTCCCACTGAGGGGGGCTGCTTACTATGGGACAAAACATTTCCCACTGAGGGGGGGGGCTTATTATGGGACAAACCATTTCCCACTGAGGGGGGGGCTTATTATGGGACAAACCATTTCCGACTGAGGGGGGGGGGCTTATTATGGGACAAACCATTTCCGACTGAGGGGGGGGGCTTATTATGGGACAAACCATTTCCCACTGAGGGGGGGCTTATTATGGGACAAACCATTTCCCACTGAGGGGGCTGCTTACTATGGGACAAACCATTTCCCACTGAGGGGGGGCTTATTATGGGACAAACCATTTCCGACTGAGGGGGGGGGCTTATTATGGGACAAACCATTTCCGACTGAGGGGGGGGGCTTATTATGGGACAAACCATTTCCCACTGAGGGGGGGCTTATTATGGGACAAACCATTTCCCACTGAGGGGGGCTTATTATGGGACAAACCATTTCCGACTGAGGGGGGGGCTTATTATGGGACAAAACCATTTCCGACTGAGGGGGGGGGCTTATTATGGGACAAACCATTTCCCACTGAGGGGGGGCTTATTATGGGACAAACCATTTCCCACTGAGGGGGGGCTTATTATGGGACAAACCATTTCCCACTGAGGGGGCTGCTTACTATGGGACAAACCATTTCCCACTGAGGGGGGGCTTATTATGGGACAAACTATTTCCCACTGAGGGGGGGCTTACTATCAGCCAATCAGCAGCTGACAGTAGAGGAATAACAGTGATTGGAGGATACAGCAGAGGGCGGGGTTGTCTCTGCGATTACTTCCAATGTAAAGAAGAACTGAAGACAAATGTTTGTTTTTGGAGGGGGGGGGGGGAGGGTGAGACCCCCCCCTTTTGGGGAAATCTTCCAATGGGGACACTCGGGGGGGGGGTTATAACTCCTCCCCTCCCCCCACCTCCTCCATCCAACAGGAAAGAAAAGTTTCCTTTAATTCCAATGATATCCGAGAGTCTGAATAGAGGGAGGAGCCCCCGCCGGCTTCTACCCCTCCCCCTCCCCATCATCCCCTCCCCCATTCTATTGTCAGAGAATAACACCCCCCCATAGTGACAGGACCCCCTCATTGTGCAGGGGGGAGGGGAGGGGGATATTCTCTGATAGTTACACCCTCCATGTGATCAGTGGAATCTTTACACTTCCTGTGCCGCCCTCCCCAATATGGCTGCCTGTGGGCGGGGTCTCGGGTGGGCGTGGGCGTGGGCCTATGTCTCCCTGGGCTGTGTGTGGGCGGAGTTTTGGGCGATATAGGAACTATGGCTCTAGGCTGTGGTGAGTGGGCGGAGTCTCGGGCGGGAGGGCACGTAAGGCACGCTCGGAGCGGAAGGGGCGGGGGTGTCATGGGAGTCGCACTTCCGGTACAGAGCGGAAGTGGACGGTGTGAAGAAGATGAGCGGGACGGAGTCGCTTCAGGAATCTCCGGCTCCTCCCGGAACCAATCACATCGTCCTCTCCCTGGAGAACAAGCCGAGTCCGGCCAGTATCCCCAAACCGGCGCCGGGGATCGGATCCGTCCTCCCGGGGGAGAGGAGAGCCGGAGGTGAGAGATCCGCGTCCCCCCTCCCCCCCTATATAATGTCTACTACCCCTCCCCCCTATATAATGTCTACCCCCTCCCCCTCCCACCTATATAATGTCTACCCCCCTCCCCCCTATATAATGTCTACTACCCCTCCCCCCTATATAATGTCTACCCCCTCCCCCTCCCACCTATATAATGTCTACCCCCCTCCCCCCTATATAATGTCTACCCCCTCCCCCTCCCCCTATATAATGTCTACTACCCCTCCCCCCTATATAATGTCTACTACCCCTCCCCCCTATATAATGTCTACCCCCTCCCCCTCCCACCTATATAATGTCTACCCCCCTCCCCCCCTATATAATGTCTACCCCCTCCCCCTCCCCCCTATATAATGTCTACTACCCCTCCCCCCTATATAATGTCTACCCCCTCCCCCCCTATATAATGTCTACCCCCTCCCCCTCCCCCCCTATATAATGTCTACCCCCCCTCCCCCCCTATATAATGTCTACCCCCTCCCCCCCTCCCCCCTATATAATGTCTACCCCCCTCCCCCCCTATATAATGTCTACTACCCCTCCCCCCTATATAATGTCTACCCCCTCCCCCTCCCACCTATATAATGTCTACCCCCCCTCCCCCCTATATAATGTCTACTACCCCTCCCCCTATATAATGTCTACCCCCCCCTCCCCCCTATATAATGTCTACTACCCCTCCCCCCTATATAATGTCTACCCCCCTCCCCCCTATATAATGTCTACTACCCCCTCCCCCCTATATAATGTCTACCCCCCTCCCCCCTATATAATGTCTACTACCCCTCCCACCTATATAATGTCTACCCCCCTCCCCCCTATATAATGTCTACTACCCCTCCCCCCCTATATAATGTCTACTACCCCTCCCCCTATATAATGTCTACCCCCTCCCCCTCCCACCTATATAATGTCTACCCCCCTCCCCCCTATATAATGTCTACTACCCCTCCCCCCTATATAATGTCTACCCCCCTCCCCCCTATATAATGTCTACCCCCCTCCCCCCTATATAATGTCTACTACCCCTCCCCCCTATATAATGTCTACCCCCCTCCCCCCTATATAATGTCTACTACCCCTCCCACCTATATAATGTCTACCCCCCCTCCCCCCTATATAATGTCTACTACCCCTCCCCCCTATATAATGTCTACCCCCCTCCCCCCTATATAATGTCTACCCCCCTCCCCCCTATATAATGTCTACTACCCCTCCCCCCTATATAATGTCTACTACCCCTCCCCCCT